>SEMN01000083.1:932500-1526394 GCA_005408345.1 Macquaria australasica
AAACTGTTGTGTGTCACAGAATATTGTGGGAAAATATGTCTCAGGTGCAAAATGACAGAGAGAGGAAGTTAGTGAACTACGATTGCTACTTTATTAGGAGGCAGGTCAACATGCGTCTTCACTGGATTAGCTTCTGAGGCACCCCAAACCCCTTATCGCCACCTTCAGGTGATAGCACACATATACTGCACATGATACTCTCATAAAGTGTGGAAAAAGGTGTTTTTCTAACTTTACTTCAGGGGAAATTTAAGTGGAAAATCTGAGTTTGAGCAGTTACATTTGCTATAGAATTGACTTGTCAGTATGCCAAAATAAACTCAATTTCAGGAGCAGAACTTGACACATCGACCCTGACAGAGGAATTCATTTCCCATCACTTGAGACACTATCTTAACAGGAGCGATCAAACACTCGGAGCAGCCCCTAATCTCTTATTATTCTTGAACATTTGAGTGTGTATCGCAACATCTGCTCCAGCTGCGAGTGTCAGTAGCGCTGTGAAAGCCCTCTCTCACTGCTCGACTTCCCAGAGTGCACAACATGATGGGAGGTGTCTAAAGTAAACACCATCGCGCAAAAAGAAAAAAAAAGTCGAGTGCCTGGGGTCCTGAGAAGCACAGCAGTCTGCTCATCCACCCTGCCTGATCAAAAGAGAACAACATGCAGCTCTGTTACAGTTCGGGGCTCTTCTTCTTCTCTTCTCTTGTTTGGACGGCAGGTGTCTCGCTGTGTGTTTTGAGGTATTTGACTCTCACTGTGTGCGCACTGCTGTGCAGAAACCTTCATCCATCACTCATGTGTTGTGTGTGTGTGTGTGTGTGTGGGAACACTAAAGAGAGCAGGGTCGAGTTCAAGTGAGAGAACAGGAGATGGATGGTCACTTTCATAGAGCAGCTGGCAGTCAACCCAGCACTTACACTTTTGTTCTTCAGGAGGATCCAAGATGATGTCCCCCTTGGCATCCACCCGCCCCACCTGAAGTGTTCATGAGCCAGACCGAATCCACAAACAAACTGAGGAAAAGAAAGTTTCCCAAATGGGTCAGTAGCAAGACAAAACTGAGTCCCACAACTCTGTTGATTTGACACTAACACACCCTGTGAAAATCTCCAGTTACTGTGTGTTTGCCATCTTAAGCTCTGGCACAACCTGCTGGTTCTCATTGTATTGAACTCTGAAGGCAGTGCTGTAAACTTGTACTTGTGTACGTGCACAAACGTATGTACACAAGAGTGACAAATTACAGGAAAAACCTCAATACTACTTACTGGAGAAACAGTAAATGTGATTACAGAGCTGAGCAGGCCCAGTTGACCAAGATGGAAAAGGTCTGAGTAAGTTTATGAAATATTTCTGTCCTGGTGGGAGTGGTCTCTTTCTCTTTCTCTTTCTCTTTCTCTTTTATTTGTGAGAAAGAAACCTGCCTTGCTAAGGGGAAGCGATAAGAGAACAGTCCATCCTTTGATACTGCTAGGACACTTGTTAACTCAAGGAAGAGATGATTCAGCTCAAGGTCAACAGATGTTCCTCCCTCGCCCTCTGTATGTTGTGATCATAAATATGTGGCTGTATCTGTACGTCTTTGTCAGACTCATCAAGTACACTCCGGTGTATGAGCTCTGTCCTTTCAGCTGAAATAGACTGACTCTGTTTGCTCTTTATTATTCTTCTTTGTTGTATCATTTTATTTGTTCACTTCTCAGGAAATACATAATTTCCACCACATCTTTTTTTCTTCAAGGCTTCTGTTGAATGCTGATGTGAGAGTGTGGACCTGCAGGGATATGAAACCTAAGTTACCCAACATACACTTTAAAATATGGATAGGCCTGTTTTAGCCTCCTTACACCGGCCCCCAGTATGTTTTAGAATAGATTTGAAGATTTTACTAATTACTTTTAAGGCTCTTCATGGCCTCTCTCCCTGCTATACCTCTGACCTCTCAATATCGTACGTGGCGGTACGTACTTTGAGATCCTCGAGGTCTTTTGTTTGTTCCAGAGGCTGAAAACTAAAAGGGGACCGAGTGTTTGCAGTCTGGGTCCAGAGGCTCTGGAATAATCTGCCTGAGGAAATCAGGTCAGCTGAGTCAGTGATCTCCTTCAGGTCCCTTCTTAAAGAGCCTTTCCTGATTTTACGTGAGCTTTAATTTTCTTTGAACCGTCTTTTATTTCCTTTAAAAATGTTTTTCTTTTCCTATTCTTGCCTTTTCCCACACTGCATTAGTGTCTGTTTTCTTTTAAAACCTGATGATTTCATGACTTGTCTGTGTTATTTAATGCTGCCTTTGTGAAGCACTTTGTAATGTGAATTTTGTAAAGTGCTCTATAAATAACAATTTACAATCTCACTACAACATTCACCCTATGTTTTTATTTCCAAAGAAATACAATGTAAGAAACACTGTAAATGTTTTCTCGTGTGCTTTATTTATTTATTTGCTTATTTATATTCTACATGTATTTATGTCTCATCATTACACTTGAAAAATGTAAAAACTTGAAAACTTGAAAAATGTATCATAAATTCAAATAAACAAGTATTCAAAATCACAAAGCTTTTCCATTTCCAAAAAGGAGCAGCCAACAACAAATATTCATCCGACTTCCCGTCTCTTAGAACGGGACAATAAAGCACTGACTGATGTCTCCTCTGCTCTGCTGTTGGCTCTCCATCCAGCTGATCTGTGCGTTTACACAGTATGTGCAGAACTAAGTGAAATCCTGTTTGTCTCCCCTGAAAAAAAAATCCCATCTTGAATAAAAGCTTTGCACGTCAAGTACAGTCTGGTGTTGGACCAGTAAATAAATGAACATCAGTCATAAACATGAATCATTCGTAGGTAGTATTCTGTTGTTCGTTATGCCTTCATGGAAGGTGAGAGGCCTACTCCAAACTGCCGAAGCAAAGGCGAGCTAGTGGCATGAATGCATACAGAAGGCAATCCAGGCTACAGTGAAAATGGACCAGAAACGTGGGCTGAATGTGGCACGAACCAGGAAGCATTCAGTCATTGAGATATTCTCACTTTTCAGGGGAATGAGAGTATGCAGTGTTGTGTTATACACAAAATAAATTAATGTGCTGTGACTTCAACTTCAACCAAGTTTTTACCTTATGTTCAAGAAAGAATAAAATGTTTTATAAGACTTGTAAATTAAAAGAAAGAAAGAAAAAAAATCTGTATTCACAAAAATATATTATTTCAATAATAGCATTCAGTCTATATTTTGTTTAAAGTTGTTTGCTAAATCTTGAAGAAATAGGCCAAAAAGTGCAAAGCATGCAACAAACCAGGACGACATGACAAACTGATCGCTGTCAGAGGGAGAACAGCAGCGTCTGTTTGATGCTAAACTGCTGATTTTCAGTTTTTCTTTACCTTTTCAGTGATACACGTGGAAGTTGTAGAAGTGACAAGTAATTCAGGCTTTTAGTCTCTGATATTTTGGATTCATCATTGCGATACAGGTGCTTCTTTTACCTTGGCAGCTGCAGTAACTACACACCACCACAGAGCTGGAGAGTCCTCACTGGTTCAGTCTGAAGTTTTGTGCTCTACAGGACAGTAACCATGCTAGCGGAGGGTTTGTGCCTCGAAGGCAGCATTAAAAAAAGTCTGTTTCTTTTCCTGCAGGCCTAACACTAGCCAGGTCAGAACTACAAGCTGCGGAGCTAAGCTAACACAAAGATGCAAGGCAGAGAGTAGTTATCTGGTCGCCATACGGGTACAGCAGCATTGGTCCAGTGTTGCCTGTCAAAAGGCATGCTGAGGGCCTCACAGTGTTTCTAGGAGGGAGACAGAAAAAGGTGCCGATTTCAGGTTTTAAGTTCATATGCAGTCAGATGGTGAAGAACCAACACTTCAGACTGAGAAAATATTAATCTTACCTGTCTAGCTCTCTGGAGAAGGAGCATGTGTGGAGTGGCACTTGTTTTTCTGCAATGAGAGAGGATCCACTGGGTTAGTGCGCTGGAGCAAACACCTGTATGAACAGCTGGTTTGTGTGCCCATCTATTAGTACCTATTTAACTTATTTACATTAACTGTCACTGTGTTCTGTCACACATATTGCTCCGCAGGTCAAGGATGAACTTCCATGCTCATAACTGTAACTTTTTGCAGCTGAACCATATAAATTAAAACACCCCTGAGGTGGCTACACTAGTTCCACCACTGAATGAGCTTTATGGAGTCTGGAATTATTGTCTACTGAGATCTTCAGGAAGCAGTCAGCTGGATGTATCTCGAGTCAGAACCAAACAGGGTGAACCTGCTTTTTGCACACAGATGGAACCAACTTCCTGATGATCTCAAATGCGCCCGACTTTAGCCACTTTCAAAACTAAATTAAAAACTCTGCTGTTCTCCTGTGCCTTTGCTTGACTGGTTTCTCTAATGCACTTTTATTTCTTTTGTTGCATTGGAAACTTACATCTTATTACTGCACTGTAACTGTCTCAAAATGTCATTTTATTTTATCTTAATTGTTTTAGTCTTATTGTTTTGAATGTCATTCTCTAATGTTTTTCTTTGCCTATGTAAAGCACTGACATGTGCTATATAAATAAAGCTGCCTTGCCTTACTAAAAAAACTAACTAACTAAATAAAAGACTGATGAATTTTAAAATGGAATCACATTTTAAAAAGGTATTTAGGAGCGCTTTGGTGGCTTTATAACTGTAACGTTGCCGGTTTGATTCCAGCTGGCGACCTTTGTTGCATGTCATGCCCTCTCTCTCTCTCTCTCTCTCTCTCTCTCATTGTCCAATAAAGATGAAAAATGCCCCCCAAAAAAGTTTTTAAATTTTACTTTTCATGAAGCAATTTGCAAATGTGTCTGCCTGTCATGTTCCATCTCATAATCATTTGTCATGTGCGTTCAGAGCTCTTAGCAGTGGTCTTAAATACAAAACGCAGGTCGTTACCTTCCGATTTAGTCGGTAGTGCAGACTCTGGTCTGACAGCCAGGGGTGCCTGAGGGACTCTGCCGCGCTCATCCTCCAGCTCTTGCTCTTCACCAGCAGACGGGTGATGAAGTCTTTTGCCTCGTCTGAGATGTCCGTAAACTCCTCCTCCTCAAAGTTCCACTGACAGGCCAGGATGTTGTTCAGTGTCTCGTTGTCGTCATCCCCCAGAAACGGGGACAAGCCGCTGAGCCTGAAAACCGAGAGGAAACATAGGTCAGGGGATGCTGCTGTGTGTCTTTTTTATATGTTGAACGTGTGAACGAGCATCCACAACTCACAGCATGTAAGTGATGACGCCGAGGCTCCACATGTCTGTGGGGAATGAAACAAACTCGTAGTTGATGACTTCAGGAGCTAAAAATTCAGGCGTTCCAAAGTTGACCCTCAGCTTCTCCCTGGGCTTATACCTGCCAGAGACACAAGAGCAGACACATGAGAGACATATCTGAGGCTGAGAAAGTCCTGTTATAAAAGGTGAGGTGACAATTTTACCTCCTGGCGAGGCCAAAGTCAATGATTTTAATCTTGTTAGTAGCTCTGCTGACACAAAGAATGTTCTCTGGCTGGAAAACAACAAAAGAGAAGGATTACAATCACAATTCAGTCACATTTCTGATTTTGTGTGCTGTTTTTTAGACAAATTCTTCCCTCTGGGGTGGATATAGCCAAGAGAAATAGCCATTAAAACAGGACAGAAAGCATTGTTGCAAACAGTTTTTAACACTAGAGCATCCTATCATCCAAAAGGAGATTTCTTGTGGGTTTTTTAAGCCTTAACAGTTGTTTAATTGTGTTTAATCCCAGTAAGGAGCTGAGGTAGAGTATTTACAGTAGTTTACCATAACTAAAAAGGGAGATAGAACTATACACAAATAGAGTATAAATAAGGGAAAACAACATTTTACTTAGGTTTGAGTTGAAAAACAGTAAACCCAAAGATGGCAAAGAGAAAACTGCTTTATAAATCAATATGACAGTAAAATAAGAGATATCGCTGACCTTGAGAATACGAGATGCTAAGCTGAAGCAGGTTTACCTTGAGGTCAAGATGTAGGATGTACATATTGTGCATGTACTGCAGCCCTTCACAGATCTGGCGTATGAACAGCACCGTGTCCAGCTCTGTCAGGTTGTAGTTCTCGTCAATGATGCGGTCAAACAGCTCCCCTCCCTCCACACTATGGCACAAAGAGAAGTGCACACATACACAATTACAGCAAGACAGAGCTTGTAACTTCCCTGTATTGATCACGTACTGCACACCCACATGCGTGCTGGTACCCTGGACTTACTATTCCATGACCAGGATGATGTCGTGGCGCGACTCGAATGCGGCGTACAGCTGGATGAGGTTGGCGTGGTTCAGCTGGTTCATCACCTGGATCTCATTCCTCACCACATCCTGAGAGACAGACAGACCGGGACAGAAACACACACAAGACAATTAACACACAGTACACAAGAGGTGAACACACAAAAAGTAAACTGTAGAAGTAGATTGTTGTGGAGTGATTTAGACTGCTAAACTGGGAAAATGAATGGAAGTTCATTAACGACAAAACTGTAATTAGTCTGCAAGGCAAGATTAGAGAGAGTGCATGCAGTTTGGAGAGCAACCAGGGATGAGTAGTAGGGCTTATATATACTGTATATTTTTGTATGTTCCTTCTGTACTGCCATCCTTTGTAACTTCTGTGCAACTCCTGAGTGTCAAGTTTAACTCCACATTCCTGTTTTCACTTTTATGAGAAGAGATGGACTCTTTTCTGATCTACTCTCCTTTGTGGAGCAATCAGACCTGAAATTCCATTATTATTATTAATCCATTATTGTGTGAGCTACTGATAATACAGACTGATTTCTTGCAGCTCCCTCACAGTAAATACTTTTCATAGACAAGCTACTGAAATTAATATATTATGAGGTGTAGTTACCAGCTACATTAGACTCGATTCAGACATTTTTAGTTTTACTTTTTTTTAGCAACAAATCAGCGTGTTGCAGGGAATTAATTGAAAAAGAGGATGCAGCCACTGGATAAATGAAGATATGCTGGCATCAGGTGCTTGTTGCAGTTCAGCCAGCTTTTTTTTTAGGCCGTACTGTATCTCAGGCTCTAATTCTTGCACACTTTAGTGTCAACTATATGCACATTTGACAAAAAAAGACAGACAGACAGGCAGGATTTTCCAACACAGTCAGTTTTGTCACAGACAGCAACATGAGCCAGCCAAGGATTTGGCGGTGTGTTTGGTGGGCTTTTTCTCGGCTCTGAGCTTTTTGAATGTCTCAGATGACAACGTAACCACAGAGAGCTATGCTCGGACATCTGACCTCTCTCACATCACTTTCAGATGATCCACAGCAAGAAAGACACAATGAGGCTGACAAACTGCCATGTGCCCACGCCCTCTGGGTTGTTGAGCTGTATCTATTTTTAAAATACAATCCTTTATGATGCTTAGCAATGATAAAAGTAACCATCTATTAGACTGTCTGGGGAAACAGGCAGCCCAATGCCAATTGCAGAACATGTATTCTGTTTCATATTCAGCGTTCATTGGCCGATCATTACTGCACCTTCTCTTTCTGGCTCCTGGCTTTGATGATCTTGGCAGCCAACATCAAACCAGACGAGTTCTCCATGCACTTGTGCACTTGTCCAAAACGTCCCCTAATGGAAGAAAAGCAAACACGTAGATGACTCAAACACATACGTAGATACTAGAAGGCAGAGCAGAAGAAGTACCATGCTGGAAATTGGATTTTGGATTTATAAAACACTACTTATCACCGGAAAATTATCAATAACAGTTTAGATTTTTTGCGTAATCATTTAAGTCATTTATCCTGGTCAGATTCAAAATAATTGCTGGTTCCCACATCTCGAATAAAGAATTTTCAACTTTTGTCTGTTTTATATCATTGGAAATTGAACATCTTTGGATTTTGGACTGTTGGTTGGACAAAACACACAATTTTAAGAAGAGAACTTGTGATTTTTATTTTTTAAATTTCTGACTTTTATAGAACAAACAATAATTGATTAATTGTAAAAAACAACAACAAATAACTCAGATTAATTGATAATGAAACGAACAATTAATTGCAGCTCTTATTTATATACATGCACACATCATAATGAGCTCCTTCAGTCACACAGTAATTAGGGCTATATACTGTCAGTAATTTGAGAAATGTGCTTGCGTGTGGAGGAATAATCTCCAGTTCGAGAGGGAAGATTTAACACTAGTCTATTACCCCCCCCCCCCCAACAGGGTGTGAGATCCTCTGTTATTTCATTAGAGAGGTCCGGTGTGTTGGAGTGTCTGCGGTTCTCTTTTTACTCACCCCCCCAGGACCTCGTCTCTGTTGATAGTGTAATAGGTGGCTATCTGATGGGGTTTGGGAGTCACAATACGGTGGTCGAAAGGTGCCAACGGTGGAGGGCTTGAGTCTGAAGAAACCATAAAGAAATAAAAACAAAGTAGAGATGATGAACAGAGCGTACGAACAGAGACAGAGGAAGGGGCCTCGGCCCCCAGACACAAAGTGGATCAAAATAGCAGCATGCCAACGTCTCATTATATGCTCTGCCATCTGTGCCGACTGACATGTTAGTGACGCTTGAACAGCCATGGTGTTATGACATTGGATCTGCTTCAAAGTCTGAGGAACGAAAAGTTAAATGTCACCAACTAACAACCAAGTCGGGTCAACATGGAGAGCCGGCTGCATGTGGATATGACACAGAAGTGGATTCATGCCAAAGAGGAATTTGGAAATACTGAGGTCACAAGTCCTACATGCATCTTTTATGGATAAAGTGTGTTTTTTGCCTGAACTACGGGCTTATGGTTATACTGTTTGATCATTTCTAGACAATTTATGGCTAAAGAAATGTGTCTTTGTGACTGAAGATCAAAGCAAAGAAAACAGATGTTTAAGAGTATTACAAACTGTTCATTTCATTTTATTAAGACAATGTGGCATCTTTTCTTTCAACCACATCAAAAAAAAGTTGATATATCTGTTATATAAGACCATACATACAACAGGATTTAAGTCAAACAAACTTGAGCCAAGGTCTAAATTTCAAAATAAAAGTGGATGTAGTCACTAATTAACTAATGATTATTCTGGCAAAATATTTCCACACCTGATTCTCACCAAAACTGAATGTTACACATGATATGAATGACTGTTTCTCATGCATTCATGCACTGTAAAAAATGTAACGTCTCACCAATAATAAATTCCTTCCCTGCCGACGCTCCCTCCTTGCCCTCCTCCTCCACCTCGGTCTTGACTTCGTCAGATTTGGAGGCCTGCGGTTCACCCCCCTCCACCACCTGTCCATCAGCACTTTCCACTTTACTGTCTTCCACTCTGCTTTTCTTGAGGTCGTCCTTCACCAGGTCTTCTTCTGTGACACGACGTTTGCTGCACGTGGCCCCATCGCCGACCTCCTCAGAGCTACACAAAATAAAACTTTTAACACATCTTATTTTATTCAATTTTGAAAAGAATTTGCTCTTAACTGACTTCTGTGACTTGCATAAACAAAAACACAGTTATATTGTCCAGTGTTCTGTCCTGTGACAGAAATGATAGCCTAAGGATGAATTGTGATTGGCTAGAAATACCTTTCCTGTGGTAGGAGAGACGTCTTGCAGATATCTGCGATGACACCTGACGACTCTTCTGCTTGTCCTTTATGCTTTTTCTTCCCATCATCCTCCACTTTTCCAGCCTGTTCTGAACTAACATCTTCTGCCTTTTCCTCACCCTCCTCCTCTTCCTTCTCCTCCTTTTTCTCTGCCTTCTTTCTCTCCTCTGTTTGGGCGGCAGAGGAGTGCGGTCCGTCCAGGATCAGCTCCGCCGGCTCCTGTCTTCTTCCTCCACTTCCCCTGTCCTCCCCCCTCTGACTGACAGCCTCTGCTTTTCCATGGGAATGCTCAGTGTTCTGCCTGTTGAGCTTCTCCACCTGTTCCTGCAGCACAGGCTCATTCAGCGAGGACGTGTCTGACGGGGGAACCACAAAGCAAACAGCAATAGAGATTACTGACACACTGTATGGATGCTTTATTATTACATTCAAACTTCCAAACTGTAGTTTTCAATGTGTTTTGAAAATTGATGATCCTGGCATGAATATACTTCACTCATGATATATACTAGTATATATGTTATGCAATTTTTAATGCCCATTTTACAGCTAGACCAATAAACTGGCCATGCCAATGTAGCGCCTAATATTAGCTAATTAGAGATATATCTGTATTGGTGGATAACTTACAAGAAATTGCAGTAATGCCAAGTTAAGTTTGTCCACCAGAGAGCACTGACGTTGATTTTTACACTGTAAAATGTCCCACTCACTATTGGCAGATATATTATCAGATTATTTAAACAATATATATTATATTAGCTTCTATAGTCCATATCTACTCCAGCAGATCATCAAGGAACAAAGATGCTGTGCACGTCTCTGCAGAAACTCAGGTGACTGGAGGTAAAGTGTTACCTGATGTGTCCAGAGGTTTCCTCTTCTTCTGGGCCTTCAAGCCCTTCAGGCTCAGTTTGGCTTTATCCTTGTCATCCTTTGTCTTGTTGCAGAAAGAAGAAACAAAGATCAAGTATTAGACGATGGCTCCACAAAGAGACAGACATGGACGAAACTCGAACCAGGTATAAAAGGTTCCAAACTCTGACGTGAGGTCTTATATTTGCAGCAATTCTTTTTCACCTGTCAGAGGGGTCAAAAGTAATCTAGGGTTATAGAGCGAGGAGTCTGATTTCTGATGGGAACAGCGTGGTCATATATGTGTTTCCATCTGAACAATAGTCTCACTGTCTGACTGCCAGAGTGTTTGTTAGTGTTATGTTATGCTTGTCCCCGTAACTCAAGTATGATGTTCTGGGGGACGGATGCCTCCTCCAGGAGAAAGAGGAAAGGTCACATATCATCTGTAGCAGATGTCATGCCGCACGACACAGGAAATAGTTTTATTCACACTTCCCCACATATTCTTTGTAGTGATTAAAGAACATAATATAAGAGCATTATCAATAAAAGACATTGTTTTCTATGCATGACACTGATATTTCTGTCATTTAATGTGTCTGACAGAGGCTGTCTGGTGTCATAAATCTGTTTGCTTAACCACAAACAGTTTCTGAATCAGCAGAATTCAAGTATGTAAGATATTCCACCTCACACACATACTGGGCAGTAAAAGCTTTGCAACAGTACTCAGACTATGTGCGACTTCATACGAGGACGCCAGCCCACCTAATCAATCAATGCAGTAATGTCACCTATTCATATAGCCAGCCAGACAAATGCTAAGCTGGTTCTGTGCAGTCCAACCCACTGCTGATAAAGACATGGTTTGGATAAGATAACCAGTCTGACTGTATTCATTCACACCTCAGAGGCAAACGGCAGACACTGCACAAAGGAACAGTACTTAACATTACAGAGACCGGCATGTTGAAGTACAGTAGAGCTAATAATAGATTTACAAGAAGCCATATCAGAACTAAGAGGAATGAATAGCAGCTTTACATGCAAAGACAGAATTTAAAAACCTGTTAAGAGCCATTTGAAGATGTACTGTGTCTTTTACCTAAAAAATCTTCAGGTTTTACAGCCAGAGCTATTTATATTATTATTACTTATATGATTCCATCAAGAGGATGCCATTTGCAACCTTTCGTACAGCACATAATGCATGTGCCGCAATGATCACAATGCAATTAGACCTCTCACTATGTTGCCATTAATGACACAGCACACAGTAATAGAACCACTATGGAAACGTTGCACTGCACCTTCCTCAAAGTACTCTATGTTGGAGATGACAGACAGCTAGATGGAAAAACATTTGATTTCGAGGCTGCTTTGGGCAACTTCTTGCAGGAAAACCGTGCTTGTAATGTTGTTAATCCTCTCACCTTCTTGTTAGCCTTGTTTGCAGGTTTAAACAGCAGCTCCACCAGCCTGGAGCTCTTCACCACCTCCCCAATGAAGCTGATCACCTGCTGGGTGCCCTCCACCAGCTTCTCCACCCCTTCCAGCCTGCGTCCCTGACTCTCCATTCGCTCGCTGGTCCTCTCCACGGCCCCACACAGCTCCCTGCACACCTCGATCCCTGACCCGCGTCGTTCCCCATGGCACTCTTCACGCATGGATGCCAGATCCTGACCCATACCCCTGACATCCTGGGACAAGCCGTCCAGCCGGGTCAAGACGGTCTGCTGCATGTTGAGCAAGCGCTCCATCTGAGAGCTCAGGGAGTCCATTTGGCTCTCCACACAGCGCAGGGCGGCATCATGAGGTGAGGAAGGTGATGATGAAGATGAAGATGAAGGAGCTTGGGACTTGTCTGATCCATTAAGAGAGAGTTTCCTTCCTCCAGGCTTCTGACCGTGAAGAGGGTTTGGATCATAGACTTTGGCTAAAGAGTTGACCAGGCTGGAGTTCATGACTAATTTACAGCAGACCTCGTCACAAACAGCAAACACTTCTCACTCACTAATTAAGTCTGTTCACTTTCATGCAGGCTCAATGGAGACGACAACAAAAACCATGTTACCAAGACAAAGCTCCAGGCAGAAGAAAAGACATGGAGGGAAAACAGAGATCTCTCCCTCAACACTGCAGAGTTTTGTTTTAAGAATAGCAAATGGCTGTCCTCCAAATTAAAGTGCAGCCCCCTGTGAACGTCAGGGACTGAGTGGCCAGTGATAAGAGCTGAGGGGTCGGGTGTGCAGTTGGGGATTGATGGGGGGTTAGGGGAGAGATTCTGGAAAGGATCACTATGTGACATTTGAGACACTTCAAAAGCCCTTCAGTCAGGTGTCAGAATCCCAAGAATCTGGGACTGAAATATGACGCCGTAAAAAGTAAGACAAACAAATAAAATGTACAGCCAATAAAAAGAACAGAAGAACACCAAATCTGATCATTAAGAAGTCATGCAGAGTTTCAGTAGATGTAGAAGTATGAGTATACAGTATATTTTGCACAACATGGGTCTTATTTTCAGGTTCTATACGGAAGTACATGGTTTTGACATTGTTCCACAACAGGAAGTGGAGTGACAGGTGCAAGGGTGTGCAAGGCCACAAAAATGTATTAACCACTTGGACAAATGTTAAAGACACAGGCATTGTCGGTATTTCTAAACCTCATCAAATGCCACCCGCTTCTCATAACTGATTTGTTTTTACCCAGAGGATGTGTCAGCAGAACATTGCATAATTGCAACAAATTCTCAGGGTTGAAACTTTCTCACAAAACATCATTTGTATACTTATACAAATATAAAGCTACCAAATAACCCACTTTGTTGAATATTTTTATTACATACCAAACCTTCTAAAAAGATAACTCTCCCCGAGCTCAGAAACTTGTTTTGTTAACTAATCATAATTTAAATCCCTAAATTACCATTGTATTTTACCTAACAAAGCTAGTATCCAAGTTATATATATAGTTTCGAGTATTTGAGTACTTTGTTTTAATACTGGTAATTCTCTGTTTCTTGCAAATGTTGTTGCTCATTTCTTTTTCACATTTTGCAAAGAGGAAGAGGTTTAGTTAAAGAACTTTGACAAAGACTGGTTTTATCTGAAGTCCACTGCTCAGAAAGAGCCTGCAAGGTTATAGGCTCAGTGTCCATGCAACGTGAGGGACAAGATAACGGAACAAAACAGGAAACAGGTGATACCACTGACACCTTAGAACTGTTTATACACAGGAGAAGAGGACTGTGTGAGAGGAAACTTACTGCACATGTGTTGCTGCTGACAATTAAAGAGGACGAACTGACACAGATATACACATGGATACGACACACAAGTTCATGTCCATGAACAGACACTGACGATTGACACTTATTGAGATGTGTCTGACCGTGCACACTGACCTAAAACGTTTCCACGTCTCAGTACAGTGGTATCTGGAGTAGGCAGGGTGACAATGCGCCGGCGCCTATATACTGGCACCCTGCATCTGTCAACACCGGAAAAACCTGACCTATATTCTGTCCCTTTCACTGTTCCCAGTACAGACAGCTCGTCAGCTGTCAGGTTTAACACTCATATCCCCAGCGCCAATTTACCAGCTAAGGTGAGAATGAAACAGGACATTGTGCAAGTGCAGAGTACAGTACAAACTGTGGAAATACACGTTTCCTCACTGAGCGGACAAAGCAGATCACTGATCAGGGTGAGAGTGTTCACAATAACCTGGTTTGTAAACATTAATACAACGCTGTTATTTGTCAGAGCTTGACACATAGCACTGCAACTCCTATATACTATAGCCATCCAGGGATTTAAAGGGCCACTCCATCCAAAATTAGCCTGAAACAATGAATTCAACACAACAGAAACGTGTCTTTCTAAATACAAAAACACAGTGACTACCCATAATCCACCCCGCTGTGAACAGATTTACTGAAAACTACTTTCAACTGACATCTGCCAGTTGACTGTTTCTCTCTTTACGACAAAGAAAGAAACTTCTCACATTCAGGTCTGCGGATTACTGCAAGTCAACACATCATTCAATGTTGAAAATATGTTGAGAATATGTTGCTGCGTCATTTTTTGCAATTTCAGCACCATAAACTAAATGCCACAATCTTATCAGAAGCACTACTTGGATGTATAAATAGCACTAAATAAGCCTTTTATTGTGCTTTGAATAAACTGTCCCTTTGATTGCTCTGCAAACTCGTCCACACAATACAACACATGGACATGAAAAATACTTAGTTCTAATTGGCTGGCAGGACTCCTCAAACATGACCATTGTAAATTAGAGAGCAAAGTAAACTGCAGGTAACCATAGCGAACCAATTAATTTGACTACGGACACTTTAAAGCAACATTAACTGACTTTTTGGCCACTTTGGGATAGTGGAATAAGTTATGACCACAACATATTAACACTTTATAAAGTTGTTATGGCAAACATGTTAGTCAGCAGTTGCTTATTTACACATCTAGCAAACAAGGTGCAACATTAGCATTCAGTTGGACTCATGTAAGTCCACTATTCACTCTCCTTTTAGCTCTGTTTTGGTCTTCAACAACTCCGAAGGGAAATATCTCACTCTGTAGCTGCTAAATGCTCCGCTATGTTCACCAGCTAGTCGCTAACTTTGTTTGTTTGTATGCATGTTGGTTTTAAGAGATTTTTCACTGAAAAGAAATGGCTGCTGCTGCTGTAAATGAGACTGATGAGAGCGGTGAGAGTGAATCAAAACAGTAGTAAAGGGTGTAGGCCGTGCAACCAAAACAATGAGCTGAAAGACGCTAAAACGCTCTGCAGAGCTGAGGGGAACTGCAGAGTTGGGCGATAATTATCGGCTATTGGGTACAACCACTAGATTTGGTGTCTGATAACTTGCTGATAATATTTAAGACAGATTTAAAGCAATCCAGCAAAATAGATGCTACAGAGGGATGAGGAGAGGAGCAGGGTGGAGGCTGATTAGTCTGGGTGTGGTGTTGAGGGCAGTGGGAGGTTTAACTGTACCCTGTTGGACAATCTCTGAAATCCCCAGTCAGAAAAGGTTACACGGTAAGATGAGAGCCAGTGTGGTATAGGAGCACTGTTTAGGAATGAGACTGACGCAGCCTCGCCACTCTCATCACATATAGAGTTACTCAGCAGGAAGACACAGACAATACATAATGCTTATTCTAGTGCCACAGACTGTCCACTAATCCAATATCACTCTGGTGCGATGGCCTGTACAACATGAATGCGACAAGCTTTAGCCCAGAGCCACAATAATAGACTGTGTGCCACGCAGCAAACGTGTGCCCGAGGCTAATGGCTGCTGTTGTGGTGAACCGAGTCCACGTTCAGCAATGCTGTAGCTTGGCAAGCAAAAGCTGACATGAAGGCAAGAATGGAAAATAAGTACATTTACTGAGTAAAGTACACATTTGGAGGAAAAGATGTCGTCTTTTATAGGAATTAAACAGTGTGTTGGTTTCATTTTCAAATATTTTATACAAATAAATACAAACATACAAAATATTTTCAAACTGAAAAAAGATAACATGCAGTCAATTGAAATCAAAAACCCAGAGCTAAATTTGATCCATTTTAGGGGACTGTATACTCATGAACTGAACCTGTGCCTACACTACAAATGAGACGGACTACCAGGGGTGCCTAGTTATAGACTAGAAATTTTGGGCCACCTGACAACAGCTCAGTGACAGCTCTCTGATCTCTGGCATGTTCCAGGGCCCTTGTCCAGCTCTCGGGCTCCTGATTCATCCAGGGTTTCCCCCCCTCAAATGGCATCCCTACCCACAAAGCATTTACCATACCATCATCATGACTCGCCCCACACAGCCTTACTAAGACCAAAAATAATTGCATTCAGCTAACTGCATTCAAAGGTGTCCTTGTCAGCTTGTAAAGCCTGTCATTCTCCAAGTTCACCACCAGGGGGTTTCACTTGAATGGCCAACAAACTGCCAAATACTGCGGGTGTGAGTTGTGATGCAATTAGCAGAAGCAATATCTTTTGTTTATGCAAGGCTTTTATTATTTACATTTTCTAGTAGCTTTTTCAGTCATGCAGTGGACAGTATCTACTTGTGACGTCTGACCAAATATTCAAAGCCCAGACGCCATGTTTTTATAGCTGAAATGGAAAAATTCAACATGTCTATTTATGCACATTTTCCCATAATTCACCCTGACAGATTTGGTTATCTTTGGAAACCTCTGCATCATGACAAATAAAGTTATGTGGGTTTGAACAGTGCTGCAATACAATGTTATTGATGGCATCACAGGGAGGTTTTGCAGGGTTGAAGAGGTCATGTCAAATTTTTATGGCGTATAATTCCTGGGATGCTTTTTCCACCGTTGTTAGAGGACGGATATCTGGCGAGTACATGACAATGGAAAGAAGGCTACACATTATCTCTGTATAGCTCCACCTGCTGCTTTTCTATCTGACAAACCTACTTGAGTCACCATTGGCTGATGACAGTGTACTTTCACAGTTCAGCTGCTGCGATAACATTCAGCTCTCAGGACAGACAGGAAAAAAAATCCCTTTAATGGTGCTGTATGACGTCAGCAGAGTGTGTGTATACATGTGTGTTTGTGCTGGCGATTTGGCCCAGCCTGTAAATATGTTACATAAGCAACAGAAGTATGTGCACAGACCCCCTAAATACATGCACACAAAACAACTTCCCTCGCGAGTTTCTCTCTCTGTCTCTGTCAGCGTTACGTAACATGAAGACAACTGGGCGTGACGGTGTTTGAAAGAGGATTCTGGATAAATGGTGCCTTCCGACCTTGTGGAATGTCTATCCCACTGTCCCAAAACACACACACACACACACACACACACACACACACAACCAGCAGAGCTTAGTGAAGAATTCAAACAGATGAGCTCATTTCTCCCTCCGTCTCTCAGTGTCCCAGTGTCAGAAACAAACTGGTGGTGTAAACTTGCAGCTTGATAAAAATAACTAAACATTTTTGTTACTTTAACGAGGTAAAGAGGCCCACAAACTAATTGACATGAAAGCTATTAACATGACTTCAATAATTTGGTGGTTAGAGGACCAAGTTCAGTTCAGGTCTTCATGTAGGCAGGACTCTCCCTGCCGCAGTGCCCTTGAGCAAAGCACTAACTCTGACCTTAGTGGAAGGGAAGCAAAATGAAATGGATGCCAAATAGTGCAACTGGACTTTAATACAAAAATGTGAACATGAATGTATTCTATATGATGGAGTTTATTATTCCATGCTATTACTTCAAGTAATGTCACATGGTTGCCTTGCTGTGCTGCCATTAAGTGTTTGAAATCTTCACATGCAGCCTATTTTGTGATATCAGACTACACTGCTCAATAAATTCATGAGGATACTACCTACACTAGTAGCCAGTAGCCGAATGGTTACAGCACATGCCGTATAACCACAATGCCGCCGGTTCGAGACCAGCCAGTGACCTTGATTGCATATCATGCCCAATTCTCTCTCCCCCCACTCTCACTCTGTCCAATGAAGGTGAAAAAATACCAGAAAAATGTCTTTAAAAACAATAAATGAATGCATAAATAAAACTGTGTGAAAATCAATCACAAAGTTCTTTGATGAAGAAACTGATAAATATACAAGAATAAATGTTTATTTCTTCCTAAATGTATTACCGTAATTATCCATTCATGTATTTCTGTAATCACTGTTTATAATTGTCTGTATTTGTTAGTTTCTAAATTTTCCTTTTCAGTTGTGTGTGTGTGTTGTAGGCTATGTTCACCTTGATGTTTTGTTGATTTATTAAGCCTTTTAACAAAATGTGCATAGTAAATTGATCAATATGTGCAACATTATCAGTGCATGAGTGGCCTTATAAATGCATTGCACTGTCTGCACTACAGTAATATGACTTTGACAGCAATAAGGCAAACATGGTGTTCCTTGTAATGGACCTCCTAAAGTTAATAGTAAGTTAGCTAAAGTTAATAGTAAGTTAGCTAAAACATGCAACATCATTAGTAGACCATATGGTGGTGTAATTATAAGGGAGGTGCACTGCTGTCTTGCTACCACTGGATGACAGCAGAGGACCACAGACTAATGACTTCTCTTCTAACCCCCCCCCCCCCCCCACACACACACACACACACAAATCCAACAAGTCAATGTTTGCCATGTAGGATTTACTGTACATGGTGACAGATCACACCCCCCCCCTGCAGTCTAATATCAGTTTCACAGTTGTGACTTTACATCCAATTCAGCTTAATTTCATTCTGCTCTCATTCACTATCTAAATAACACTTACTGATTACCCCATTGTGTTTTAGACTTTCGAATGGGTTTTTTCCTTTAAATCAGGCAGTCATTGCTTGCCATTAATTTATAAAAATCAAATTGCACCGATCTGAAATTAGCTTGAGTTAAAGAATCCATCACAATGAACACTGTCTGCTTATACCGTTATTTTGGAGTGATGCCTCCTATTTGTTAAATCCAGCTACATCCACACATGGCATATTCTACACACTGGAACATGTATCCAATGCACCCTTTAAAAAGGGCTGTCTAATTAAGCCGACTCTGCTCTCCCCACAGTGCTGCTGCTGCTGTACTGCTCCTCAAACTCTCTCAGTTAACATGGAATTTGCAATTTGAAGGTCTTAAGACATCCAGGTGAAACTATCTAGATTAAAATGTTTTAGATGTCTAGATATACACTCAGTTGCAAGTTTATACACCGAGCTAACACTAATGCAGTCCAACAGCCCTGCAGTAATGTTTTAATTAGGTATTGATTCAACTTTATGGTAACTATATCTATATCCCTAAATCTATGTACTGTAGGCCTACTGCCACACTTTCCCTTGAGATCTGTTCTATGTGCTCTGTTTCTGTGTGTTGACAGTTTTTGATTTGCTTTGATTATGTGCACCTGACAGGACTCACCTGCTTAAAAGAGATTTGACTATGCAAACTGACGAAGGCATTGCTGCTCTTCTGCATCACTAACCAATTAATATAAAGCGAATGTGAACTTCAAAAGACTGCTTTTTATATTGTGAACCCGTTTACCTCTAGTTGTTACACAGAAAACTGGCAACTAAGTGTAACATTATATAACCATTGTTTCAACAACATTTAAATGAAGACAAAGGTTGTAATTAAATGTGTAGCATGTTCTAGCTAAAATCATTTGAATGCTGTTGAAACAACCTAAAAGTGTAACGCTAACTAAATGTATCTAAATTTTACCCCATCACTGCAAATTACCAAAACTATGCTTACTGTACTTCTATTGCTGTCAGTGATGGAAAGTAACGGTAAGTACAGTTACTCAAGTACTGTAGGTGTAGCCTATAATTTTGAGGTACTTGTACTTTACTTGAGTATAACTCTATTCACTTTTGAACTCTTTTTGGACTCAGCTGATTTCTTTTGTAGCAGTGAAATTTATTAACAGTGAGGTGAAGATCCGAGGAACATCTGGCCCATCTTCGAGATTTTTCTCCCACAAGGCACGGCGATGGCCAGAAAGCACTTACACTTGTGTGGACTGAGTGTGTGTGTGTTTTTGTTTGTGTGTGTGTATTAGGCCCCACTGCACCATGCTGGTAATGAGTTATGCAAACAGCTGAAAGTGGACACCGACCGAGAGGCCAGAGGAGTCCAGGCGAAAACAGCACATTCCCCCGGAGTCCTCATACCAGAGAGAGACAGAGGAAGACACAGGGCGCCAGGGCAGCCGAGCATTAAGTCTTAAAGTAAAATGTATGTTCAATCAACTTTGTTTTACAGGCTCCCTTTGTTTCATTTCACATAATATTCAGATAGTCTACGTGTGTATCTGATCAATGTAAAATACAGCAAGACACTGTTGAACTGAAGTGTTTAGTGTTTAACTCCAAATTTTCACTGTATTTATTATATTAATTATACGTATTTATATAAAGGGCCAGTCACAAAAAAAACCTTGGCAACAGTCAACTGAGTAAAAATACAGTAGTAAGATGCCTCCATTAACATTCTCATCAATACTGAATCAAGTAACATTTCTTTAAAGCCCTGACTTTAAAGTAAAGGCTTTTCTCCCGCAGTGTTGATCAAATTCTACCATAAAATTTATTTAACAATTCATGCCAATGTAGTGAGAATTTATTTATGTTGATTTTTAATCAATAATTAAAGTCTTACAACAGAGTGTCAGGGGTCATTTCATCATGCACCAGTAGGTAGTAGGAAAATAAATGTTCAAATATTTACATCAACGACAGTGGGGAAAATGTGACTTAGGCCTGAGTATAATAAAAGTTTGGAGGCTGTGTCCGAAATCATTCACTCACATTCACTACTCCCTATCTAGGGAGTTCTATGTAGAGGACTACATATAGTCTACATATACATATAGTCTATAGACTACTATATAGTGAGCTTATCTGCAAAATAAAAAAACGTTTTCGCGCTGCTTTCTCTCCTCGTCCGTCTGATATTTTTCTTTCAGTGCAATGTCTGATGGTATATAAAGTGCTTGGTTGGTGACCATCGGCTGTAGACTACTTTTCACAATGCATTGTGGGATACTTTGAGTGCACTATATAGGGTATAATAATTCTCACTATACGTTCAGACAGCACTACAAAATGGCAAACTCACAATATAGTGTGGACTTTGTTTGCTAATAGGAATCATTTTGAAGATTTTTACAATCTATCTAAAGCATCAATAAAGACTCTTGGCAAACCACGAGATTCCAGTCGTTTTTAATCATAAACTGGAAATGGGGATGTCTCCAGTTAAATGATTCCTCTTTACACAAACATCCAGTTTCAGCAGAAAATACTCGAGATATAGTTTCAGAATGTGATGTGCCTGTCAGTTGTAGGATCTATAAAACAGACAACACAAATAAACACATTCAACCCTAAATATCCTCCTTTGTCTTTTTAAATCTTGAGTCCATCACGTGAGGCTATCACTGGCTCTGTTCTTCCGTCCCTCCTCTGTTTGTGTGCTAATTCCGTCTGAGCTATGCGAGTATGAGAATCTGAGGCAGGAGAAGCCCTTCTCACATTAGTCATGCTCACACGCATAAGCACAAGCTACAGTTTACTCTGTACAGGCCTCATACAAAACATTTGTTTGTATAAGATAAGATAAGATAAGATAAGATAAGATAAGCCTTTATTGTCCCACAGCGGGGAAATTTTTAGTAATACTGTAAGTCCCTGGTCAGAGAAGTGGACTCCTTTTCTTGATTTTGATGATAAAGTTATACTTTTGTATCTTAGTTTCAAGACACTCCACACAATTTTAACAGTTGAACCCATTTAAATGACACAAAACTACAAATACAGTACTGCATTGTGTACAAAAATAAGTTAAAAATAAGCTCAGTAGTTTGTGTGTATTATTGTCTACCTGGAAGCACAAGAAAGAGAAATGAACCATAATGACTGTTATATTTAGGATATGGCTGTGAGGAAATATAGATCAGAATAAAGATGATGCAGTATGGTTGGTAAATACTGCACCACAGTAGTAAATCTGTTAAAATGTTAATATTACTCAAATGCTGATTGACAAACACTGCATCTGATTGAAAATGACAGGAACAAAATTATTATTTCAGTTAAATAGAATCATAAACTTCTCTGTTGCATGGACAAAAACAACAGAGCATTGAATAGAATAAAGAGGAGCTCAAGCTGATCTCATTCTCATAAACCTGCAAAGATTCACAGAAACATGTGGGCTCTTCTGCCTGGTTAACATTTTACTGACAGACTTTGTCACTTTGTTTTTTCTTTTCACACATATTTCCAGGATGCTGCAGGCTGGCTTTTAGTGTAAACCTGGAGTTGATAAAGGAAATTCTCCCAGTTCAACTGAAGATGCTCCCGCACGTATTCGGGTTAGTGGGCATTGGCATGAATGAGACATGGTTACTTACAGAAATAGATCTTTAAAGTAAGGAAAGTTAATTAGAAGTCTGCTGAGGAACAGGGTTGTTTCAGCACCTTGGACAGATCTCACTTAAACAGGATTAACCTGTGCTGCAGCTAGGTTTCAAAAAGGTTAAAGGTAAGTTCAAAACTTTACTTTGAATCTCTTAAGATCAGTCTGATCTATCATTTATCACAATTGTATTCATCTTAAAACCTGCACTGACAGCATGTTGACGTATTTGGCCTAAACTGTGTTCAGTAGTAGAAATGATTGAGTTATAAATCTAGCAGTAATAAGTCTGCTGTCAGCTGAGACAAGAAACTAATAAAACTATTGAGCTGACACTGACAGGCTTTAACTGCTCAAAGCACCACAGCTCTCCCACTTTATGAGGAGTCAATTACATGCGTAGCACAGAGGGCACAGGCTCATCTGGACGGCGTGGTGGAGTTTAGTGCTGCTGGACAGAATGTAGATGTCATTGCTGGTGACGCATGTAAGATGACGTTAGGTTTTCCACTGGCTACAGATGGATGAAACACTGCTTCACTCGCCAAAGACTATTGTTGTTGCATTGTTTTGTCAAAGCAACATGTTTAGTACACTTCAGACCAACAACAGAAATGTTACAGACGTTACCTCAGCTGATTAGTTTTACTGCCAGTATACAGTACATTTCTGAAACAGCTGTACTCTTTATACACAGACCAGATTAGTCAATAATGCTCTACTTTATCCAGGGGAAGACTGGTTCTGAAACATGTTCACACCACCAGAAACACAACTCATCTTCTCAGAGTGAAAGCAGACACCAGGCCACCCAGAGATAACACCAGCATTGCTGAGCTCAGATATTCCAGGGTCTGCTTTCCAAAGCCAAATACATGATAATCAAACCACTTACATGCAGTGCCTCCAGCTACAGCTCTGCTCCACTAGCCAGAGCTTTGTCATCAAGTACGGAGGCCTAAATGCTGGGGAAAATAATATTTTCACTGTATCATGATTTAGAAAGTAGTCAGATAATGCATACAAATTCCAATGCTGCACAATCCTCTAAATCTGTTATTTATTATTGATAGAAATCTGTTTTTAATTCTGCCCTCCGTCTTATTAAAAGTCCAGAAAAATAGTAAAAAGTTGACAAAGCCTGAGCTGACATCATGTTGACACATTTGTCTCCAGGGTGCTCATGATACAGATCTGCATCGAAACACACATCGTGGTAGACAACCACCAGTACCGACTAGTAGTTTTTAATTCAAATAAGTGTAATATTTTAAAAATAGTCAAAATGTTCAAAAATGCCCATAGATATAAGGTTAAGAAATCCTTTCAATTCCTGGATCCAGATCCACACAAAAACATAGTCACTTGCTCCTTGGTCTGTGGCCTAACTTTATACCAAATTTGATTCTAATTTGTTATCTAACAGACGAACAAACAGGAAAACATAACTTCCTTGGCGAAGACAACAAACACCAATAACAGCTGTACTCAAATCTGTCAAATGACAAGAAAAGAAACTAGATTGCATCACTTTGGCATTAAGACACCATTAGTACGGGTGTTAATGTGAGAACATCCATTACTTCATTTCCGGTTCATGCAGGCCTGCAGCTTGATGGCCTCAACAACATGACAGCTGAGTACCATAAACAAAGATTTGTTGATTTCTTACATTATTTACAACCATTCTGCTGTTCATTCAGACTGAATGAACTTCTGGCATGTTCCCAAATTCACCTGTTCACATTTAGCACAGGTGCATGGACCCAAACTCCTCTCTCGCTGTATTACCTGTGTGTCTGCAGACGATGTGGTCCTTCTCCTCTTCTTGTGGGAGAATAATTTCCACAGCCGTCGCCACAGGAAAGTGGCCACCAGACACACGCTCCCTAATATCCAAATATCTTTATCCTTTAGGAGGTTCTCCATGATGGAAACCTTCCTCTTACTGTCCCTGTTGGCCGCCTGCTTATTTCAGCCTCTCTGCCACCTGTGGCAAAGGAGTCTCAGGTGGTGGGCAACAAGTTGTTGACATGGGGCGATGACGTAGATCATGAAATAGTTGGGCTTCTGTAGCAGTGCATTGAATGCTCAATCTCTTGCTCACTAAAGACTCGGACAAGAACAGGGGGTCTGTGCTGTCAAGCCACCTGCCCACCCAGCCAACCATTTACCCTCCACCCGGCTTCCTCCCTGCCTCCCACCCCAGGACCTAAAAGGAGAGAACATGCTGTCTCTGAGACGAGAACGGGACAGGTGGTGTTGGGTTCAGGGTGTCGTTGCTGTACGCAGAATCAGATGCCTGCTGCTGCTGGTATGTTAGTGAGACCCCTGCAGTATCCTTTAACTTAAGACACAGCACTTCATGCATGCATGCATACTCCTAAGTATATCTGTCCGGCAGTCGCTTTGCCTCTCTATACCTCACAAATCGTGTGCATGCGTCATTGCAGATGCAACCAATGGAAAATGTGTCGACAATCACGCGCTCATGTAAACAAATACCTGCATCTGTGTGCTGCTAAGTTTAACCTGTGGCCACATGTGTGAAAACAAGACAAGTGCTGAAGTAGTTGTCTTTGAGTCCACGCTGTGTGAGAGAGAGAAAGAAAGAAAGAAAGAAAGAAAGAAAGAAAGAAAGAAAGAAAGAAAGAAAGAAAGAAAGAAAGAAAGAAAGGAGAACTGCTAAATGTTATCGTCCTTAATTGTATGAAGCATGCAGGCAAAACAAAGCTAAATGTTTGGGTGTGTGAAATAATAAATTACACCCTGACGAAGAAGGGAGAGAGAGATAGAAATAAATAGCAAATATTAAAAATAAACACATAAAAAACACTTCTGTTCCTCCTATGTATATTCAGTACACATTCAAATAAAAAGACAAGTTTTTTAAAATAGTTTTAAGATTTTCAAGATTCTTTAAAGTAGACTTCTTTTTTTTTTTTTTTTTTAGAGCACAGCAGTCCAAAGTGTTTGATTTAACAAGCAGCAATGGGTGGGGTTCAAGGGTCTACAGGGGCAGAACTTCTGCAGAGAGCACGGCTGGAGTGACAG
This sequence comes from Macquaria australasica, assembly GCA_005408345.1. Classification (NCBI taxonomy): domain Eukaryota; kingdom Metazoa; phylum Chordata; class Actinopteri; order Centrarchiformes; family Percichthyidae; genus Macquaria; species Macquaria australasica. The sequence goes on from SEMN01000083.1 coordinate 958,033, forward strand.
CGTTTGTTAATGAAGCCAGTGGATCTGGTGGCTGGCCTGCATGTTTCTGATACCAGTGTGGAACAGTTTGTAATAGTTAAACTACAGAGTGCAAATGGCAGCAGGTGGGTGGAGGATGGAGAACAGAAAGAAAAGCGGAGAGAATGGAAGGACAGGTGGTGGAGCAAAGCTGCAACTGAGGTTGCGAGACAGAGAAGTTGAGAGAGTTGTTCACTGGGCTCTATGATAGGCTGGGGAGCTTAAATTACATATGGTGCCTGCCTCCCGGGCCACTGTACATTTCCCTGAGCGCTACCTGGTGGTCACTTATAAAGCACCACTGATTTATAGTCGGACAAGACAAAAAATAAATAAGCCAAATTCCCAACATAATGTAGAAATGGTCACAATGCAAACACTTTCTGCAGCTTTTCTACACTTACAGTTAAGGCATACAGTTCACTCAGATCAAACAGCTGCACATATGTAAGAACTTTGTACTTTTTAGTAAATATGAAAGGTAATATGTCATCTTCAGTGAGGACAATTGACAGTTACTTTTTTCTGTAACTACATAATCCTTCATAGTCACTTTAGGTATTTTACAAAAAAAAAAAACTGTTTTGTTTAGGCTTTTTTTGTACCTCTTGTGCTTCTGCTGATGGTGGGACCAAGCGATTGTTTTGAAAGACTAGACTCGTGCCAGAAGCAGCAGGTGACGTAGAACCTAAGATACTATAAAGTGTTGCCTTTGGTTCCTTACAGCTCAAGTACCTGTTCTACTGTTTAAGATTACCTTTATATAGTTAATTTGAGCAGATTGCTGATATCACGAGTATCTCAAATTAACATCTAACATCTTCTCTTTATGGTAACTAACATTTACAGTAACTCATATCAGAGTGAAAGGTCTCTGTATTCATTTTCTAAATGAGCAAAGCAAACTGGCCCAGGGCCGCCATCTTGTGGCAACTAGATCTGTGTGCGTTGACCAAGCGCCAAACATTCATTTCAGTCTGCGGTTTACTCTGTGTGTGTGTGTGTGTGTGTGTGTGTGTGTGTGTGTGTGTGTGTGTGTGTGAGTAAGAGACAGGCTGTGCGATGAGGAGGTTCAAACAGACAAAAAACACATTAAAAGATCTGCAGCTCCCTCTAGTGAGCTTGTTGTATTCCACCTGTCAGGGCTTGTGCCTGCCAACAGGTGCAGAGGGTGCAGAATAGTGTTTGCTGTGGATTATTTCAGTTCCCTTCTTCCTCCTGTAGCTCAGGTTGAACACGTGGCAGTATTGCCACCAGGGGGCAACAACGCTGTTACAAAGACAGAGTCATTTTCATACAGTCTAACTCCCTTAAATGATGGATCTAAAAAGTCGAGCAAATTGGTTATTCAGTAGTTCATTAAAGTGTAACTACACCCTCAAATTCTGCTAGAACCCTCTCTCAAAGCATATTTAAAAAAAATAGTGTGTGGGTCAGGGGACATGGGGGAGACTGACTGACACTGAGTATTTTTTTATGTAAATTTCATGACATAGACAGGTCCCACCCGGTCCACTCTGTCAGCATCGGCCTCGCAGGTCCAGGGCTGATTTAAAACAGTAGATGACGTGTTGAGCCATTTTCAACCCATGAAATGCTGATTTTTATAAATTTGATAAGAAATGTCAACATTAAGACCAGCATTGATGTGTTTCATCACAGTACAGTCACATCATTTAGTTTACAGCTCAAAAAACATGTGTCAGTGTGCACTACCTCTTTAATTGATATTTAATTGGCAATAAAAAGAGGGATTAACAAAAGATTTAGATACAAAACTGGTGTTTTTTGTTTGAGCCAATTTGTTTCAAATAAATCACATACTTTTTTATTACTGCTGAATGTTTTTCAAAAGGATTTGAATTGTGTTTTTTCTACCATCCAGGCAGCCATTGGTGTCCATTATTTACACTATGGTGCACAAATCAACTTACAAAATAAAAACACCACTGCATACTTGAAAATGGTGGGCAGTAATGTGAGCAGTAATGTATACATTACTTTTAGTAAATGGGCTAAACATGCAAAAAGTCTGGTGTGTTTTTTTTTAGATCCAATTAAATATGGCAGTAGGGTGGCAGAGTTCAACTGAGTAACCCGAAATACCCAAGTCAAGTGTAGCAGTAACTCATTATGCTAAAGTGTCATTGAGCAAAGAACTACAGGGGGAATGTGAAAAGGAAGTCCAGGAGTCAGTGATTTATCTAATCAACCCCAGTTCTCAGGGAGTGAGTGTAGCGGTTCTGTGTGGAGAATAAAGGCAGCGCACATTACCTGCTGGTTTCCTCCCTCCATCTCCACATGTTTGAGCTCCCAGAAGCAGCGCATGGTCTCCACCTTCTCCAGGTGCCGGTAGAAGGCCAGTCGGCCCAGACGAAGGCTGTTGCTGCGGTTGCGGATGGCCTTCAGCCCCTCCATCTTTTCAACGATGGGGGACATGGGTATTGGTGGTGGTACGGCAGATGATAGTTTTCCATTCTTCTTGCCAGAAACAGACTCATTACACAGAGTCGTCTTGTCTGATCTGAAATTACAATGAGCTTTTTGTTAACCTTCATCCTTTAAAACATGTCATTACATTCACCATGAATACATCAACACAACAGTTGTGCAACGTGGATAAAATGTACTGCTGAAATGATTAGTCAAAGCAATTAGTTAATCAACTGATTTGGATGATTGATTATTCTTTTACGTCTTTTATGACACAATAACTTCCAAAAAAAACGACCCATTCTAGCTTCTCAAATGTGAGAATTTGATCCTTTTCTTGGTTTAAATGTTTGTAAATGTAACTGTATGTGGGTTTTGAATGGTTGATCAGGCACCTTGGGCTTCTGGTTAATTGCGACATTTTTCAATATTTTCCAACTTTTCTTAGACTAAACTATTAGCTGATTAATTTGAGAATGTATTGAATGAAAAAACTGTTGCAGCCGTACTAAAATATTCTACCAGAGTATGCGTTATTTTTTTTATTGTAATTAGAGCTGAAACAAAGTTGGCAGTTTGTCCAAGCAAAAGTGCTAAACATTACCTTTATCCAGCCCCTTTTGCTTTTCTTTGTCTTATGTTATAGTGAACTTTATGTTTGTGTTTTGGGCTGTTGATTGGACCAAAAAAAAGCTATTTAAAGACATTGCCTTAAACTGTAGGAAACTTAGGGGCATTTTTTTTTTTACTTTTCTGACATTTTATAGACCAAACAATCCCAACTCTGATCTACACGGTTGAGCAGTGCACTCCATATGCTTTGATCCGGCCCTGCAGTAGTCCAGTAGTTGCAGCAGTATCTCAGATCCAAATTGGATGACTAATGATGTGGTGGAGAAATCCGCCGTGACGGCTGCTGGCGACAGCTGGCTTTCTGCTGCGCTCTACCTGTTGAGCCTCTGGGAGAGTCATGGAAGATCACTGGGGATATTTATACCTCCAGGGTGTAAATGTCCTGCCTTTGCTTGACAATTACAGAGGTCAGAGGGTGGCTGTAGTTTCAGCACGATCATGAGCCACTGCATGTAGCAGCCAGGGCTGTTCTTCAGCATCAGGGTAGGATTTCAACTCCAGTGCTAAAACCAAAAGAGTGGCCAGGGATGCACCTGTCACTGCTCCTTATGTTGGCCTTTTTACATTTGGTGATTTATGTACAGTTGTCACAAATCAAATCCTATAATTGTTTTTTACTTTAATTTTTATTCATTTATTTTCCTATAGATAGAAAGGAATGGATTTATGCAGCAGATGCACCAACTGTGCATATACAATTACACTCATTCATTTATATTGTTAAATAAATGGTAACAAAATGCATGGCACAAGGTTGAAGATAATATGAATTATCGCATTCATGACAATTTTATAATATTAGAGTTTAATTAAAAGTCATAAACTCTTTGGGATTTTGCAATGATGGTACAACGCCACAAGGCAGATTGTAGCTTTTTATGAGACACTTTTTGCAGAATGTCCAACATGAATATTTGTATACAAACTCATTTTTGGATGGACTCATTACGACAAGATGCCAAATGTACCCTGCAGACCACCTTACAAATCATAACAAAACTCTCTCAATAATTTAATTCCACGTTTCTCTTAATTTGCTGAGATTGAAGTAGGTGTTTGTGCACCTTTAAGTCACCAGACTCCTTATAAAACAGATACATGTTAATAGTAGTTCAACAAGACATTTGCAGATGCCCTTATCCAAACCAACACAGCATTAAGTGCAATTTTTCACAAAGTGTGCATCTGTATGTGCCATATGTGCAATAGCCCACAGGTACAAACTGAGTATGCTGTACTTACTCACATGCTGCTTGAGTACAGTTTTGAGTAGCAGGTACTTAATTTGAGTATTTACGGTTTGGAAGACTTTATACTATTACTCCACTAGATTATAGTGCATAATTATTATGTAAATAATTACTGTACTTTACTTCACTACATGTATCTAAGGACTGAAGTAGGCTAATTTTACATATTAAAATTCTACACCGAACATAAGAAACCCACAAAATATTGCTGTTCAGTAAAAATCTCTAAAATGTCAATTTTTCAGAGACCATGAAAAAAAAAATCCCTTTGACATTTTTCTACCTGTTGAGGAGCATTTAATCTTCCAACTAATCTGAATGCACAGAAATCCCCCAGTTTGTCATTACTGATGCATGTTCCAGGCACATGTTAATGCAACAATAATTAACACTTTAAAGTTTAAAAGTTAAAGTAGTAGATTCTTCACAATGACTATGATATTTAAGTACATTTTACTGGTAATACATGTGATCTTTAAAGTTTTCTAAGACAAATTCCAAATGCAGGTGTTTTATTTGTAGTATTCTTACATGTATTAGTACTTTTACTTAGTAAAAAGGAGCTGAGTACTTGTTCCAGCACTCACTGTGAGACACAACAGTTGTCCGACCTGACCACCACCCGGCCCGTTTCTTTAAATTTGGTGCTTTGAAGAGGGCCTTTCAAGAACTCTCATGCCTGTTTTGACGGTGTCAGCTGGAGCGGAGACAGCTCGCAGCCCTGGAGAGCCCAGATGCTCCTGGGAGGCTGGGTGACCCTAGGCCACTCACTTTAAAAGGGCTTTATTTTAGGCACTCCTTAGTACAGGACGGGGGTCAAGGGGCACACTATCACCAGAAATAGAAAACCTCCATCGGTGAAAAACCGTTAGGAGTCAGGAGCTGCCACAATGCTTGTTGCCAGGCAGACAGGAATTAAAGCTGCTTTCCATTGTGGTCAGTTTGACTCATTGCAGTTGCTGCTTGAACCCGTTACATAAGGATATTGAGTATGGTATGTGGCTGTGTTTTATGTGTGCATGTGTGCTAGTAGCGAGTGTGTCACTGTCCAAGTAATGCTGTAGTTTGTGTATGTTTACTTTGCTTGGCGGGCCCTTGGTAATCCCCCCCTATAAAACGGCAAGGGGGTTCCTATCTATCTTCTCCATCATAATCCTCCCGTGTAACTGATAGGAAGAACCGCATGAGGCTCATAACTCTTAAAGTAGCAATGAATCATGAAGACCCTGAGGACTGTTCGAGTCCTCCAGTGTATGTTTAGATGAGTAAAGAGCAGGAGAAAAACGAGGGAGGGTCGGCATCGTTCAGATCCCCCCTAAAATGCCAAATGTGCCACAAGAGCAAAGTGATGAGAGGAAACATCACTGTTAAAACCTGTGGCATTAAATATCCAAAAATCTATTTATACTTGCTCTCTATGGGGGTTTAAAGGAATAAGAAAAACCACATGCTCGATAAGTGTTGATTATGACAATAATGCTAATTGGAGGGGACACCCTCAGGATGTTTTTGGTAACGTAAAATTATTTCCCCATGTTCAGGACTTTGGCCAAATGCTGTATCAAAGTCTATACATAGCTGTGGGTTTATTGTAACAGGCTAATTGTACGAGGTATAAGCTGGGGACAATGGAGAGCGTTAAAAAGAGAGACGGCAGCAACAGGTGACAATGCAACACTCCTCTGTGTCACTCTTCTTTATGACTTGTAAAGGACATAATATGGCACTGGGGTCATAAAGAGTGTCATGTGAAAACCATTGGAGTGAAAATATACTGGTACTAATCAGAAAAATATGTGCGATCTTTGTATTAAGATTTGTTTTTAGCCTAGCTTAGCTCAAAGAGTGGAAGCAGGAGAAAACAGCTAGCCTTGCACCGTGAAATCAGCCTTCAAACAACTCCTATTTTTGCGTATTTACACATTGTATCTCATGTATTTTACACATGTAGAAATAGAAACGTGCAGTTAGCTTATGTAATTGTTGATAATCAATAAATAGCACAGCTGTTCGAAGTAAGTATTAGCTTTACAAAAACAGGTGACTTGTTTGTGTTGGTAACCATCTTTGTAGCTGACAAGGTAAAACATGTAAAGAGTTTTGGATTTGTTGGAAGGTGTATTTTCTTTACTTTTGACAGAGGTTAGTAATTTCTTGCTTTCAGTTTTTAAGTAAACATGTCTTTACCCAAGAAATATGGGGGATCCTCACCTTACCCTGAACAGAACATAAAGTCTTTGTGGTAGCAATTTTGTTATTTGATGAAAACAGAGAGTTAGGAATAGGAATATCACTTTGTATAAGACATAATTTGATCATTTGTGTTTTTTTGTGGGATATTTACAAAGCAGAGTAAATGAGCGTGAGGATATGTTAATATAATCAACATGAAATAATCCAAGAGTGGCAGTGTATCTCCACATTTGAAGTGCTCTACAAATGATTTATTTTTATGCGACACAGCAGTGGGTCTCTCAGTCTTTATCTGACCTGGTGTAGAATAACGAGCCAGGCTTGAATATTGCGCAGTGAGTCAGGGTGAGCAAGTTCTGCCCAGTCAAACTTTCATATAGCACATTCTGAAAAGAAAATCTAGAAATCATCTGAGCTTGTGCTGTGTGTATCCGCTGACAGGTAAACAGACTTTGCAGTGGCTCTCAGCTAAGATAACATAAGTGACACGGGGAGACACAGATTCTGCTGCATGCATGTTTGCTTGTGTGCATGCATCCATGTATACAGTGCATACTTATTTAAAAGTGTGGAAGTAATCCCAGGCCTAACTCTGCTAGGGTTTGTTTGTTACATGTGAGCATGGTACAGAAACAGCAACAGGGCAGATTAGGGGCCTTTTCTAAGTATCAGGCCAGGACAGAGGGTCTGGTCCCAGACGGCCTGAGTAGAAGGGGCGGCCTCAAATGGACACTCTTCACCCCAGGGTGCTATCTCTCTCTCAGGGGCCTCTGCTGTCCTGGTTTAGTAGTCGCATGGAAACAGCCATCAAAGCCTATAAACCATAGGAATGTGGGGGAGGTGTCTCTGAGTGTGTGTGTACGGAGAAGAGAATAGAATAGTCCATTATCATCCAACCAAATGTGTCTTTAGTCTCAACTCAGGCAAAGTAAGCAGTGTTCAAATATCAAAAACAAAAGTCAATAAAATACAGTTCACGAGGTCAGAAAGACATCTAAGTGAGCCTCAAGTGTAGATTTCCAAACTCCCTCTGCCACAGGACACACTGTTCAACTGCAACCTCGTTCATCAGAGAGAGAGAGAGAAAAAAAAAAAGAAGAAAAATACTGAACATATTTCCCAGCCCACACTCCTTCATTAGAGAGGATACTCAAGTGACTGCAGACACTTTTCAAATTAATAGGCATCAAATTAAACATGTTGACTGGCCGACACGATAATATCAAGTGATCAACAGGTTTATTTTTCTCCGTCTAAACTTGACATTCCCTCCTTTCCAGCCTGCCAGCTCGCTGAAGCTTTCATCGTGGCCAAGCCAAGCAGTGATCAAAGTATCATCGCCGTTGCTCTCGGCAGTGTCCAGTGCAAATAGTTGGACTAAGGTTGTTCTCGCCGGACGGGGCCAAATTGTTAACGAACCCGGGCGACCCTGAAATTCTACTGTGCCATATACAATACACACACAAACACATGCACAGAGTATATGGATACAGTAACAGCCCCTCCAATCCTTCACACTGACAAACCACTCAGCAACCTCTGCAGAAGAGTGTAACTGTAGAACTTCCTCTGAGTGTACTTTTCCATTTCGCCAAGAACAAAGCAGAGCTCTTATTTTAGTCCACAGCAGATAGAGTTGCATTCTGCTTTGCACCAAAATTATGCATGAATCAGCAATTAAATGATTCTCTCACTTATTTTTTTTATCTGGAAAAACGGATGCCCAGTTTGTTGAGCTAGTGCACATAAATGTACTTAATGTCACAGCCCTGACAGTGTCATATAGGAGGTCTTTTTTTTTTGAAGAGTTTCAATATTATAATACCAAAATAAAGACTTCAGGTTGTTTTGTTCTTTACATATTCGAAAAAGTAAAATATTTCAAATCCAGAGTAAATGTGTGCTAAATAAATCAGTGTGCCGGGTAACTTGACAAGTGGCACCTTGCACTGGGTGTAACTGATACCACGGGAAAAAGAGGTGTTAGAATTTAAAACACGGTCATTATGCAAGTTTAAGATTGCTTTGCATTTCTGAAGAATAACACAAATAGTCAGTGTAGGCAGGTCAGAAATGTCTAACTATTCCAATTAGGGACAGTGAAAATATGCAATAATTATTTTATACATACAAGAAGACCTCCGTGCTTAACTGTCTGCACGGTAAAAGCAGAACCCCAGAAGACTCACCCTTGGTAGTTGGGCACATTTGCAATCACCAAAACCTTCTTCTCCTTTCCTCCCATGTCTCTCATGGGTGTAAGTCCGTCCCTCCAGGTTTCCTCTCTTCCTCCACTGGTATATGTTTTTTAGGTCCTGGTGCTGGACGCCCTCTTCCTCCCTACACAGACCAGGCGGCGGCTAGGTCAAATTGATCCAGTGTGACTGACTGACAGACAGACAGACAGACCAGGAGAGACAGCTCAATGGGAAGCTCTGGCTGCTTGTGGCTCTCTGCAGTGAGAGCCACAGACGCCCAGGGATAAGCACCAGGGGGGGCGGGGGGGGTGAGGGAAAGAGGGTATGTGAGAGGTGGAGAGGGGAGGGTTTGCTCTGGGACCCAGGGACCACAAGCAGGGACAGAGCGGAGGAAGTGTTCCAGGGAATGTAGCTTGTTATAATGGAATGAGTGGCATGCCAGAGTGCCATGTGTCTCTGCAAGAGGAGGGATGATAGACTGAGAGAGGGGGTGAGATACAGCGTGGGGGAGGCAGGGGGCCGAACTGAGGAAGGAGCAAAGGTACAGATTGGGGTTTTAAAAAATATCCTCCTTGTTTGTTGTATACTTGAAGATTATTTAGCTTGAAGGGATACTGATATCTCCTCCGAAAACTCAGGCAGGAGTTCCAGTCCAATCTTTTATTATTGAAGGTTAGTTTAACTGGTTTATCTGACAACAGAAGAAAAAGGATAACAAAGGATATTAATTTAGACATCATAATTCCATTTTATTACTACTGTGGCATAATCAGTGGAGCAAATAAATCAAACTACTAAAGCTGCTGTAAATGCATTTTAAACCAAAGGAAACTTACATATTATATACACAGATCAAACTACTGGAGGGATGATCCACATGAGGCCAGCCAGCTTCTTTGTTCTCCAGGGTTTTGCCACAGGTGAGCTGGCTGCCTATATTGACTCTGAGGCTCCACCCATCCAGGAAGCGGAGAGGCAGGTAGAGGAAGGTTAGAATGGGAGGGGATTTTCTACAATACCTTTTTGTTTAAAACGGCATTGACTGATTTTTGTGACCACTTGAAAGCAGCGGAAGCGAGCTGTAAACACAATGATGATGATGATAATATGTCGCATATTATCACCTTTTAAGTTGATATGGCAAGCGTGTTAGCAAACAGTTGCTTATTTCCACATCCCATAGACACAGAGAAACATGAGCAGCATTCATTTAAGTCCAATATTCACTCTCCTTTTAGCTCTTTTTCTGTCTCCACCAACTCAAGAGGGAAATATCTGTCTCTTTAGCTGCTAAACGCTCCTGTGTTCACCAGCTTGTCACTAATTTTGTCTGCCTGCTGTTTGGTGCTGGGCAGGTGGTGTATAGTCAGTATAGTTTTTAGAGCTATTATATACATATACACATATAAAACACTGCCTGCTGTGGCTACTACTAACTACACTGATGATGAGAGTGGTTAGAGTGAACCAAAACAGTAAAGTTGCAGGCCGGGAAACGGATGAATGAGCTGAAAGATGCTAAAAAGCTCTATAGTGTTGAGGGGAGCTGCAGAGTCGGGTGATAATAATATGTTGGTTCATCACTATGAGCGACAGCTTTGACATGCGCAGTCATTTGAGCCATTGTTGAAATAATAATATTGATTATAGCTGTAATCTTTCTTTAATCTGTTTAACCAGGATGGAGGGACAAGCACTGAAAATTAGTAATTTATACTATAAATGCTATGATATATGGCATCAGTCTATTGAGTGAATATTCTATGCTCATCTATCCCTACAAAATAAATATAAATAAATGAAATAATAAATAAACAGGCACCTTGGTAGCTGAATGGTAAAGGCGCGTACCACAACGTCCACGGTTTGAATCCCGGCCGGGGGACCTTTGTTGCATGTCGTACCCTTCTCTCTCACCATATTTCCCGTCTCTCTTTATTGCCTGTCAAAAAAAGGGAAATCATCTTTAAAAAATAAATAAATAAACCCATCCATTTTCTTCCGCTTCTCCGAGGGTGGGTCGAGGTGGCAGCAGGCTAAGCAGGGTCGTCCAGACGTCCCCCTCCCCAGCAATGCTGAATAAACCCATGAAACCAATTCACAACATTTACAAAAACAATATTCTTAGACAGAAGTGGAATATGTAACTTCCTTGTGTAAGTATACAAAAACAGGATCAGGGGATATCCATGTCATGTGAGTTAAACCAAAGGATCATCTCACAGGACACACACACATGCTGCGCACACACAAATACACTCAGCCATATGAGATAGATTAACAAACACAAAGAACTTAGTTTCTGCCAAAAACTCAAACTCACTTTGGGTGATTATTATGATCATTAAATAACTTAAAATCTCTGATCTCACTAGATATTTTTTATTAATTGAGCAATTCTTTTCAGTTAATGGATTAGTAGCTAGGGTCAAAATTCGCCGACAATAAACAACATTTCGGAATGAAACCCAAGTTTCTCCCATGCACCAGCCTTTCACAGGATCGTCTCATTATCGTCTGTTGTCTTTATCACCATCATCTGTTGTTGTCTTGACCTTCCCATTAGTGAGCTCAGTCTTTAGTCCTCGGTCCTGACACTGAATCCTCCCTCACTCCTCTGTCGCCCTCCTGTTCCTCTACCTTCTCTCTCTGTGCTAATTGGTTACACCGGCGCCTGTTGCTGTAGGGTTTAACAGTGCTTTACATCAGTGCAAGAGTGTCGCCCTGGGCCAAATGTTTGTATTCCACTTGTGCTATATTTAGCTCGCACTCAATTAGATCATCTTGGGACAATAGTAGTGTTTGGCACAGGAAGTATGTCAACACAGAGTATTGTCACACTCTGTGTATGCCCTGTGTACTGCATGTCACAGGGAATATGTGTACTTCAAAGCATTTTACAGCAATCGATATTGTAACAGCTACAAGAACGAAGCTACGGTTTCCATGAACAGCACAATAACGCACTGTGAGATAAGATAAAGTGTGCCAGACACCTGAAAAGCAACATACTGTATTATGACTGTAAAAGCAATTAAGTCCTTATCTGTGAATGCCGTGATCTTAAAAAAGCAAGTCAATTATAAAACTGTTAAATAGACAGCTGTTGGCTAACCTGACCACCACCACCTGCCTTTCCCCCCTCATAGTCTGGTTTAAACTGGGTCTTTCAAGAACCAGCATGTCTGCTTTTACCACACAGCCACAAAACATCTGTTTCATCTATATAAACAGTAAAATGCCACGACATACCAAAAGACCCTGAACTAAAACAAACAGCTTGGGCTGAGCAAAATTTTCCTTTAATAAAGCTGACATGACAGATAGTCAGTGTTTTTTTCATCAACAGTGGTCTATTACATTTAAAATCTAATTTATTGATGTGGATCAAAGTGAATTAAGTTGAAAACTAGGTGTTAAAATCATTTGTAGAATGAAACAGACCGTATCTTTAAGCTGCTCTCTTTTATTGTTTTTATCTTTTCAGTTTTGTGCAGCAGAGTAAAGAAGATTCTTTCATTTTACTTATTATTTATCCAAAACATGTTTTTTTTACACGACAAATACAAATATATGAAAAATACTTTGTTCTTCATAACAACAACTACAGAAAAAGCATTAAAAAAGTGGAAGTAAATGAAACTACAAAACATTTGTGAGATACTTAAAACTAACACTGTCTGTAATAAGAAAAGTCTTATTATAGACAATCATACATTGTACGACAGAGCCATGCAACACAGTTTCCCAGACAAGAAGTCATGAAGCAGACACATTAGGTAACATGCGGCGTACAGTGAGGTCAGTTTTAAGAGGTGCGTTTACTGCAAGGTATTTTCAGCCTAATATGCTGCATAAACCGTCTGGTAGAGTTTTAAAGATGTATCATATCACGATTTTTGCGAGGGCCACTGACATCACTTCAAGTGTAAATCTGTCTGGCGCTGACTGCACGCGAGCTGCAAAACAAAAGACGTGAACTTTGGAGGCTGGCGGTTGACACACTGTACACTTAACACAGATTTCCAGGGGCCGCACTTAATCTTATGTGGAATCTCAATCAGGAAGGGAGATTCCTTGATGATCCCTGAAGGTCACAGCTGCGTGGGCACACAATGAGGCTGGCGTGCCAGCTGACCACGGCCGGTCCGCTGCAGGGGCTGCTTCCCTCAGCTGACAGAATTGAGGGCACCCGCGTTTGCCTTGAGCTGAGGTGCATTCGTGGAGGATGGTGATGGTCAATACAGTACACTGACATGACCTCATGTCTAGAAATCTGCAGCACGTGTATGGTTCTGCTGCCTGGTTACAGTCAAGTGATGATGGAGTGGTAAATATATAGACTGGTAAACCGGGAACGCCTCAGAGTTTCCTGGAGTGACAGTTGATCCTCCATGTTGAAAAAACAGATGCTGTGTACATTGGTTGCTGGATTACCATGTACTATATAAGAGAGGGGCAATCCTGATTAATAAATTGATATTTTATTACTTGATATTGTGAACAGGATACAAACCAGGAGCCGACACTCCTCTGTCAGCACCAAGCATTCAACTATAGCATTAACAAGCAGTGGAGAACTTATGTGCACTTTACTTCTTTTTACACATATTTTACTTTGTGTTTTTACCTGTGAGCCATATTCATTTCCATCACTTTATGGTGAATATATAGTAGCTTGTCTGTATCTGAATTTGCTATTCCAATGTTTACCACTTTCTAAAATTATAACCAGTGGTTACAGATGAACTACACAAACGTTCCTCTTCATTAAAATTAGATACCACCTCTGGTATCTATATTAATACTGTATGTGTTGTTTTATATATGCATATATGTATTTATAAAATGTCTGTAAAATAACTCAGATTGGCTTCAAGGTGAAAGGACCTTGACCATGGGTAAAACTGATTACAGACAAAGTGAATGACCATGTAAGGTATATATTCTGTAGCAGCAACATCAGATGTAATTCTGCAAATAAGAGCCTGCAATTACAAACAAGCTCTTTGACGTACGTGTAAGTGCTTAGCTAAATAGCTGGAGAAATCTGAGCAAACTGGTACACAGCGTTCACTCTCTGTTGGTTCAAACTGGGCAGCTGAATCGCTCCAGAATCTGTATCAAGTACGTAACACCTTATTTAATTGCATCTAAGGGGATTATTAAGTCTAGAGTCATGCATTAAGATGAGGTCAGTTTTGTGAACATGCAGCTAAGGTGGTATCTGGTGATATGTTGTGAACTATTCCCAGTGGTACCGTGTGTTCAGCATGTATTCAGTCAGATATAGACACGCCCGCACACATTTTGTACATGCAGATACAGACTTGCACTCACTAACCCGCCATGTATCAGCATTCCCCCTTCACTGCACAAATTTAATTTCAAGATTTTTTTATATTAACATTGAATCAAACGACTCCATGTAATGTGACCAAACAGAGAATTATCACCCAACTCTGCAGCTCTACGGAGCTTTTTCGCCTCTTTTTGCTCAGCATGGAAACTAGATACAGGGGGAAACAGCTAGCCTGGCTATGTCCAGAGTAAACCTACCAACACCTCTTAAGCTCACAAATTTACGTCAATCCCGTTTGTTTAATTGGTATACTAACAGAATTGTAAAAAAAACAAAAAAAAAAACTATGTTAAGCTACATTAAGCACATCCTGACTCCGTACTTAAACCTGCAATAATATATTTTTTTGGCCACTTGGAGACAGCAGAAACATCACCTATCACTTGTTGGCAAACAGGTGCTAATTCACATATCTAGCAGTTAGCTTAGCTCTGTTTTTGGTCTCTACAGACTCCTGAGGGAAATATCTGGCTCTTTAGCTGCCAGATGCTCCACTATGTTCACCAGCTAGTCGTTAACGGTGTCTGTCTGCTGTTTGCTGCTGAGCAGGTAGTGGACAGTGGGTTTCTAGAGCTTTTTCTCTGAAAACAGCTGTAAGTAAAGTTACTACCCTTTTTTTATTTAGTTTTAAAAGGCAAATTAAGGCCACCGTAAGTGACCTGTCAAACTCTGTAACCTCTGGCTGCGTCCAAGAACTCAGACTACTGAGGACAGCTCAGGGTTGGGATCAAGTTATATTTGATGTCCCATAAATTCATGTTCAGTACAGGTAAGCTGTTAGACCTTGGCTTTACACCGACATCTTACATTGTTGTGGAACAAGCCACTCATCACATCGGATCTGTTTACTCTCTTACATTTTTTCCACAACATCACCTTATTCAGACTCCTGTTTTCTCAGCTGAGGCCTCCTGTGTCGCGGCAGCCGCGGCCCAGCGAGCAGGCTTTAGGGGATACAGGCCTTTATTTGTTTTGTAATTGTAAGCCTTGGTCTCTGAGAGTTTATAACTGTTTAACTGTGAGTCTGGGGCATTAGAGTGTCCTTCATGTGCCTGCTGAAGGACAAAGGTAAAGTAAGTTAAACAATGTGAAATACCCCCACACATACACACTCATCCCTCACCCCCGCCTCCATCCCCTGCTGCTGGTACGCTTTCATCTCACACTCGTAAATAAGTCAGAATAACAATGATGAGATTTATGAAAGGTCAGATACTCTGCCAACGGGCCCTCTCTCTTCCTGTCAAGTGTAACATATCGAACATGCTGAACAGGGAAGTGTGCCACCATCGAATTCTAGGTCAGTTAAGGCACAGTCCGTAAAAATTCTAAATACAAGATTGGAGCCAGTTATCACTCTCAAACTGATCTTTTTATATAGAGAGTAAGACCAGACAACAATGAGTTCTTCAGTGTTTTAGATTCAGGTGATTCAGGTGATAGTTACACCTGTACCATTGTCACATCGTTTTCACATTGTCATTTGATGCATTGCTAATCTAAAAATATCGATTATAGCCGCTTTAAGCCTGCATCAGTAAATGGGGGCTGGTAGTTTGAACAGTGTGGGAATTTACCAGGGAGGGTCGAATGAAAGAGTCTATCAAGTGCATCATTGGAAATATGGGATTGCGTGTTTTTTGGAGGGTTACCTATAAAAGGGATTAAAGGCCCTGTGTATGCTAAGTGTCGTCTGACCACGTCTGAAGGCAAAAGCGTTCATAGCTGTTCCAAACGACCACACTGAACTGAATTTAACTTCTAACAGAGATCCGAAACTTTCAGAAGAAACCAAGAATGGCTGAATTATAGAGATTCTGTACAAAATATATAGGACATTCATACTGAAGAACTGTTGCAGCCATAAAACACATGGCTTTATGTAATATTTCACTCAGCATCATATGTCTTCATAATATATTTAAAATGAAGTGTTGGAACAAGCGAATACAGAATATATGCTGTATGTGACTTTGTCAAACACCACGTATATTGTTTTTTACTTGAAAGCTACGTAAATGTTAATATTTTAAGTGAACATGTTATTACATGTGTGTTGTCATGTGAATAGACTCAGTAGAGATATTCTATCTTGAAAAATCATCCAGCAAATATTAATAAATCAGTGATAGAAATCTGCATGTGAGGTGACCCATGTGAGGTCCTGACCCCACGGTTGAGGGGCAAAAATAATTTTTGTTATGTTTGAAACATGTAATTATATAACTGAGTCGCATTCACTGCACGTACACTTTTTCACGTGAGGTCTGACATTGCCTTCAACCGCCTCATGGCTAACCCCCATTTCCCTGTTCACTTTACCCTCATGAATGACATGGCTGGTGATGAGTATGTGAACAGATCGGGGCCTTGTGATGACGGACCATGTTGACAGGACAAAAAGGTGCTGCTGCTAATGGAAATACCAAAGTCAACGGCAAGAACAGAACACCCCAGAGTGGGAGGGACTGAGGCTGGCATGTGAGTTCCCCACTCATTCAGAGGGGGTGTTAAGGGGAGGACAAGCTGGGGGAGCATGGTAGTGCATGTAGGCCCCCACAAAATCTGCAAAACAGTTTATTCTCATGCAGTAGACCTGTCTTCGCCACAGCCATCCTCAACGTCAAGCTAGCAAATAACATCAAGTGGAAAGATGATGTAAGGTTGGTGTAAACATTATTTACATAAGTGAAAAATAAGATGCATCATACAGTCATATGCAGTCATTTACAATAGAACGTGAAGACGCCACCAATTTGAACGTTATAAAAACATGCAGAACCTGAGAACATAAATTAAAAAGCTGCGTAACATACAAACATTAATTTATTGAATGGTAACTAATATCTATAACAGCGAATAATGATGTTCACTTGATTGCAAGTGCCCAAAACAGAAGGACCAAACACTCACATAGACTCACCACTCAGACAAACTGTAGTAATAATGGCCATGTAGGGCACGCTTGTGAAAAAAATGAATTTTCTAAATTGTTCCATGCTTTCTGTGGGATGATGTTTTATAATATTCAGATCCAGATAAAGTGTTTACTGAAGACAGACAACTCAAGACAGCAGGGAGGGAGCTGCAGGGATGTGCTTATGACAGCACGTCCCTCTGGCTCCCTTTAGTGGAAGACATGTTAAATCCTCTGTCTGCATGTGCAGCCACCAAGGACACCCAAAAAATAATGCTGCGTTCACGTGCTCCTGGGACGGTCCCATTTCCCGAGTTGGGAATTAATTTTCCGACTTTGGTGTGTTCATGAGCTTTTAAGTCGTAATGTGGAAACAGCATGGACACTACAAAGAAGATGCGTTGTATTTTATTGCTCAGAGCATTTAAACAACACATTGCCAGGGATCCCCTTCTATTCATCCATCTGGGTGCTGGGTTGATTCATGTTGCTATCCAAGTATGCTGAAACAGTTTGAAGCTTTTACAAAATCCCAGACTTGTTGCTGCACCAGTACATTCTCTAAAACCACTAAAATATTGCTTTACCTGGCTTGTTATCAGGGTTATTGCTAATAAAAAACTTTTCTATCTAATTTAGGTCACTCTACATGGACAGCAACTAATGGTTACAACTAATATCATATTATAAATTACATGTGAGCAAAAAATTGATATGCAATATGTGAATTAATAAAACGAACAACTTTTGAAGTTGTTCCGATTTGACGGCGCATTCAAGATTTTACTCATTTGTATATAATTGTATATAATTTTCAAAAAATAATTATTCAACTTAACATTATCTTCTTAAGCAATTAGTAGGCTTATGCCTTCTTGGAACTAATTACAAATCTGACGTCTCTTTGAGTGTCTCTTTTGTTTCTTACTGTTCATTTTCCACTTTCTGCAAGAATGAAAGTGTGTTGAACAGAGCCAATGAAATTATTCTTAGGACCCAGGTAGGCGCATAAATGCACTTAAAGCTAATGTCTCTTTTTTTTTTTTAGGGCAGGGCTGGTTATCGCTCCTCAGTACCTTTTGAGAACTATGTGTTTGTAGAATTGAGTATCGAATGTTGGTATCTAATCCTTGGTCAGCTTCTTAGGCTTGTTTACTTACTCTTTGACTAGATATTTTCTGATCTAAATAAGGAAACATCTTTAACTTTAGATTGTAATTTATTAAGGAAAATTATTTAACACTGATGCATTGATGACAGGTTTTGTTAAATGAAAAAAGGGGTAAAACATGTTTATATTTCTCAAACTAAGGTATGAGTTAGAGTATTGTATTGGTATGTGGTACCATACTCAAACACAGCATACCTCCGTTTAACAAAACCCGGCTGCAGAACAGATTCTTCAAACAGGAAAATCTTCACTGCAAGGAAACAAGAAGTGGCAGTTAAAAAAAAAAGTGGAAATTCCCCAACAAAATCTCAGGTGTAAGGAAGAAAGAGGGAAGGAGGCCTTCTATAGTGGGATAGTCTATAGGAAGGTGGTTGTGTAACAGAGAGGTCTGGAGTCCAAGGCTTGCCATGAATCAGAAATGTTTATCTTGTGTCAGTGTTTGCCAAGGCTATACTGTGAGCCTCTGTGACGGGTGGAGACAAGATATAATCTCTGCACAGTAAATCACACAGACACACCTTTAAACACATGACATGTTTTACTCAATGGATAAATGTCTACTGAGCCAAAGTGAAGAGAAACACTTGACTGGACACTAACCATCAGGTGTAGTGAGTATAGGGTTAAATGAGAAATCTGCAGCACCAGAAACCACAGAAAAATATTAGTAATGAGACAAAAAACTTGCAGAATTAAAGCTGATTTTGTATTTGTATTTAGAGTTATTTAATAACCTGTTTTGAATTATTCTATTAAGGTTCATCTCTCAAGGTTTTCCATTAAAAATAAAATGCCTGCAGATTTACTTTCACTCTGCTCGGTATTCCGAGAAAACACCCAGAGTATTTTTAGTAAGGCAGACATGAAGTGAAACCCGAAGAGCCTGAAGTAAACCTCACATTCCACACTGTGTTCATGTTTTCTCGATCTGGCTCCATCCCGAACTCTGAAATCCACTGAGACTCTATTTGAAATCTTTTCTGGGCTCCAAAACGCCGGAATTATGCTACTGCAATTTTAAATTAAAATTCATGTTGGAAAACTTGTGGCTATAAGATCTGAGCAGTGGTGGAAGAAGTACAGAGATCTTTCATTTAAAAGCACCAGTACATGAGCGTAGATATATTCCAAGTAAAAGTCCTGCATTCAAAATGTTATGTGAGAAGTACAAAAGTATTGGCAGCAAAATGTACTTAAAGCCTTGAAAGTAAAAGTACTTATTATGCAGAATGATGTACATTATATAATTGGATTATAATTATTGGTGCATTAATGTGTTCATCACTTTAATGTTGCTGCTGGTAAAGGAGCTGGGTCACTTAATCTATTCTCATACATCAGAATTTATTTGTTGATTATATCTTGTATTAATCTGAATCTGCAAAGTACTGTAACTAGTAACTACAGCTGTATATACATGTAGTGGAGTAAAAATGTAAAATATTTACCTCTGAAATGTAGTAAAGGAGAAGTATAAAGTAGCATAAAATGGAAATACTCAAGTAAAGTTCATGTACCTCCAAATTGTACTTAAGTAGCCTACAGTACTTCCACCACTATTTGTGTTTTGTCAAGGGGTTTACATACTTTTATTATTTATTCATAACGATCTAGGTGTAACAGGGTGTCATCAGTAATATTCCTGGAAATTTGAGAGGGTTTAAACACATAAGGGACATTTAAATTGCGAGTTTACACACATATAAAACATCTTTGATTTTGTTTCAAGGCCTTGGGGGCAAACAACTACCAACTAAATAAAGAGATTTGGCAGTTTCATACCTGGCGGTGTGACTATAATGTAGGGAGGTGAGATTTACAGAAATTGAGTCAAATGTGAAATTTTTTAAATACTCTGAAATTTGAACAGAGTTTGGTCTGTGGCTGACAGAGACGGGTGGGGTTCTGCAGGGGGCTGTTTGGCCTGCCTCCATCCACGTAAAAATCGGATCATTTTAATATTAAAAGTTACAGCAGAATTATGCTAAGCGGCGTGCAAACACTTTCACAGCGCTGTATGGCTTCATTTTTTCCCTCCTCAGTATAACAGCACATTTGTGACCCGTGGGTGCCTTATCGCCCATTCACGCGTCACACCCACAGGCTGAACCGCAGCTTCCGTATAAATGAGCAGCGGTGGACTCCTGGATTTAAGCCCAAGCGCTCCACGAGACTTCGCAGTTCCTCTGTTTTCGGGGGATTTCCTGTCTCTACGTTTTGTTTCCACTTTGTCGCGAGCGGAGCGCGTTTCAGCCGTCGCGTGAGGAAGAAAAGGTAATGCAACACGTCGCTGGTGTGCTGTTTAAAGCTGGTTTGGACGTGTGCGGGTATGTGCACGCAGCCTTTTCATGCTCCAGTGAAAACTGTGATACTAGTCCGCGTTTATGGGAAAATACAATGTGTTTTAATCAGTGCAGACTTCCCTTAAATATGCCTTAAACCAAGTGGTTAAACCATCATGGTGTCTTGGGTGAACATCCAGGTGAGCACAGTGCCAATGTGCTGCACGTGCAAATAGATCATTTAAATTATTTAAAGGCAAAAAAATGGTCTTATTATAAACTGCTGTGGGTAAAATGGCAACACTGAACCTCAGGCGCAGTTTCATTGGCACATTAACAAAAGCTTTAATGTGATAGGTTTGTTGAATAAAAGAGCATATTTCAGTTGTTTTGCAGAGTTACGGACATGAGGGTTTCACAGGTAGTGACAACGAAAAACTAAACTTAGTAAAGATTATGTTTTGGTATTTTGCTTTTATTTGAGAGTTGACAATAGAGATTAACAGAAAACTGGGGGAGGGAGAGAGCCAACGAGATGACATGGTGACCCCTGCAATTGATTTCACATTATTGTGATATTTAACTGTTTTAAGGTATGAAATGTAAAAGCTGTTTCCTAGTGGGTGTTGTCAGTTTTGTATATCAGGAGGAAATGTATTTAGGTTACAGTTTGTTTTATATAAACACCAAAAACTATGAAATATAATTTAGGAGCATTTCCATTTACATCAAAATCTGTTTGATTTCAAATGCCATTTGCTCATTACAGGTAAACCGTACATCGTCAGTCATGGCCGCCATCAGCAGCTCAAACACAGTTTTTGCCTTGGATCTGCTCCGCACTCTGAGCCAAGCGAACCCCACCGGGAACATCTTTGTCTCCCCGCTGAGCATCAGCTCAGCCCTGGCTATGGTTTACCTGGGCGCCAAAGGAGACACTGCTGCTCAGATGGCACAGGTCAGCACATTGTCTCACTGTCACATGCACCTCCTCCATCGCCTGACCTCCCTGCGTAACTTCTAGCCCAATTATAAAAAAGTAATACGCGTTCTGAAATGCTGTCATCCTGTTTCCATAAAACATCCTGAGTTCTGAAGTTCATGCTGTATTGGTTCAGGTGTGCATGTAGCCACAGACTGAAAGGTGTGTCTCGAGACAGGCGAGGTCTAATGACGCCTGTACTTTGACCTCAGTAAACGCCTCTGAAACAAGTAATGTACTGTTTGCTTAAAAGCAGAAGATTGTAAAACCTGGAAGTTGAATAGTGAGTTTCATGAAACCTGTTTGCCTTCGAACGTTTACAGTAAAGCCTCTGAGCTTTGTTCTTTATTTTATTTTGATTAATGACTTCTCTGTTGAAAGTGTGCCAGCGCCTTCAGCAGGTTGACAATGAATGAATATGCAAAACACAACAGCATACAGAAATATAGAAATACACTATATGGCCCAAGAGTATGAGGACATGTGACCCCATATGTGGATGTTTGAACATGTCATTCCAAAATATTGGGCATTAATCTGCTGCTATTACAGCCTCCACTCTTCTGGGAAACCTGGCTGCAGGGATTTGATCCCATTCAGCCACAAGAGCATTAGTGAGGTCCAACACTGATGTTGGGCAATAAGGTCTTTCTGGCTGTGAGGGCGTTTCAGTTCATGACAAAGGGGTTGGACGGGGTTATCTGTTGCCACTATCCAATAACCATATTTTTTAATTTCTAGCATAAGTACCATACGCTGTTACAGTAGCATAGCTCAAGAACAGTGTAATGTCCTTCCTGTGTTGCTTTCAGCTTCATTTTCACTATTTGTAACACCATTTTTTGATCCCAGAATAAAGTCTGTTGTTCCAAACTTTCCCACAGGCCCTCTCATTCAGCTCCGGTGAGGGCGTCCACGCAGACTTCCAGACGCTGAACGCTGACATCAACTCACCGTCTGCGTCGTACATTCTGAAACTAGCCAATCGGCTCTACGGAGAAAACACTGCCAACTTCCTCCCAGTGAGTTTTCAGTTTACACTTATCACAGAAGACACATATACTCAGATTGAATCAATACCTTTTATATGACTGGATTGATGAGATGTTATCTGCACTCCGCAGCAATTCCTCAAAGCCACACAGAAGTTCTACCAGGCAGACCTGAAGGCTGTTGATTTCATCGGGGCTCCAGAGGCGTGCAGAGCGGAGATCAACAGCTGGGTCGAGCAGCAGACAGAAAGTGAGATTTTACATCTTTATAGGACACAAAATCATTCCCATACTAACTTTTACAGCAATCATTCGATGGCGGCCTCTGTGAATAAGGGTCCAATGGTTGTTTTGTGTGTGTATTTCCTTTCAGATAAGATTAAAGACCTTCTAAAGTCAGGTACAGTCAATATTATGACAAGACTGGCTCTGGTTAATGCCATCTACTTCAAGGGAAACTGGATGAACCGCTTTGACAAGGCAAACACCAAAGAGATGCCCTTTAAAGTCAACCAGGTGAAAACTACGTTGAAGTTTGCAGATGTAGAGACACAAAGTTTGAATGCAGGAAACATTTTAACTCAGTGTTAATGCAATTAAAGACTTTGTAACGTGATCCGATCTCCTTGATTTTCTGTGTTTCTTGCCCATCAGAATGAGGCCAAGCCAGTCCAGATGATGTACCAGATGAAGAAGCTGCCTTACAACTACATCCCTGAGGTCAGTCTGCAGATCCTGGAGCTGCCGTACGTGGACGAGGAGCTCAGCATGTTCATCCTGCTGCCTCAGGAGTCCGCAGACGGCTCTGACCCTCTGCTGAAGGTACGCAACCTAGAAACAACTAACCGCCAAAGAAAAGGCAGTGTTTCTGGTTCACTTTGGTTCAGTTCTTAAAGGAGCCCTGTGGAGTTTTCTTGCAAACAAACTAAAGTTATATTTACATTCAGTATTACTCACCAAAACGAGGCTGTATCCTTGATGAGGTCTAACAAACGTGTCAAGTGCATTTCCTTCCTGATGAAACATTTGCAAAGCTGTTAAAGTATTTTAAATGCTGCATTGTTTACATCTGTGTTTATAAGCTTGCAGTCTCCTTCTTCCTTGTCATTGTTGGTGCATTGCAGCACATCTTGGCGCGTATGCAAATGTTGGATATGTAAAAAACTGTTCGCTCAAACATTGGACATACAAATCGTACCAAAGGTAAAGTTTTTCAGCTTGTAATGGACTTCTGCTGCCCACAAGTGGCCAAAAAAATAAATGAATGCAGCTTAAAGCAAACTAGGCTTGCAAGGGATGTAATAGAAGCGATAATGCGTACATTATAAACTATTTGCACTCTTGGAAAAGTATAGAATCTATATAACTAATAACATAGAATAATAAGTCTGAAATGACCCATGGTTTTGCATTATTTATCCCATTTCCAACATTTTTTAAAAATTCTAGCAAGAAGAGAACTACATTTTATCATTTTTATTGATAAAGGTCTCCTGAAAAAGCTGCCTCAGTATATCACCAAACCAAACCTCAGGACTGT
Source organism: Macquaria australasica (assembly GCA_005408345.1). Lineage (NCBI taxonomy): Eukaryota > Metazoa > Chordata > Actinopteri > Centrarchiformes > Percichthyidae > Macquaria > Macquaria australasica. The sequence goes on from SEMN01000083.1 coordinate 982,004, forward strand.
TTAGCTCTAGTTACCCCTCAGGTAAATACTGAACTTGGGAAGACTGCCTTTAAACTTTTAACTTTGAATCTATTTAGTGATGTCTGTGATTGTCACAGATGCTGTATGTGCTTCTGTTTGTCTGGCTATGCATTTGTCTGTTTTTCTTTACACAGGTCTTTCTTGCAAAAGAGATACTGATCTCAAAGAGACCACCTGATTATATAGAGGTTATATACATACATTACGTGCAGCGAAACAAAGACAATGAGACAGCAGCAACTTAGTCGATGATTATAGAATTTAACAAGCACCTACAAGCTGATGCTTACAACCTCTTAATATAAATATAAGCTAGAGATGCTCATATGTATGTGTTGTTTGTTCCAGCTGGAGTATGAGCTAACACGGGAGAAGCTGGACGAGTGGACCAACAGGGAAAACATGGACGTCCACTCAGAAGTCCTCGTTCACCTGCCCAAGTTCAAGCTGGAGGAAGACTACGAGCTGAACGAGCCCCTGACCAAACTGGGCATGACAGACGTGTTCTGTGCGGCGAAGGCCAATTTGTCCGGCATGAACGGTGAAGGGGGACTCTTCCTGTCTACAGTGGCCCACAAGGCCTTTGTGGAGGTGAACGAGGAGGGGACGGAGGCGGCTGCAGCCACAGCAGGCATGATATCGTTCTGTATGTTGAGGGAGGAACACTTCACAGCGGACCACCCCTTCCTCTTCTTCATCAGGCACAATAAGACCAAGTCTATCCTCTTCCTCGGCAGGTTCTCGTCTCCTCAGTAGACAGAACCAGCAGAGGAAGATGTTCAAATAAAAAATACGCAAAATCCTTAAAATGAAGGCTTTATTTCCTGTGATGTTTTGCTAATTAAAGAACTGTATTCTGTCTGCCTTTGCACTGCAATCATAGACGTAGCTATTCAAACAATTAATGAACGAGTTTGAGTGTTTTTGGTTGAATTAATGGGTTATAATACTGAACTGAACTTAAGTGATCAGCCTAAGTGAAAAATAAAGCAACAGACTTTTGGGTTTTAAAGGACTGTTCCTTCAGTAGACAGTAGTTCCAATGAAATGTGCTAACAGTGATGTCTGTGGATTAGCCAGAGGAACCGGGACAATTTGTTGGAGAAACAAATTGCTGTTGAGTTTTTGAAATGCCGTTTTCAATATGTAAAGCATTACAAACCGCAGTTCATCTCAGACACATTTCCAAACCTCAGTTGACAAAACGATATCTGTACGCGAGTTTAGATACCAAGGTGGAAGGAGAAAAATGTTTATTTGTACTTTTGCTAAACTGATCCTTTGTGCTCATGCAGTATATCTCAAGCTTTGTATTATTGTCGACTAAGCAAACACTGAACACAACTGGTCTAGTATGTTATTGCTTTGGGGATAAATCTACAGGACATGTTTTGTCATAATGCAGTTTGTTAAATGCTATTGCATAACTCCACTAAGCTGTGAAAAAACTGTTTTGAAATGTGGGATTCAATCACTCAGCCAAAACCAATACAGATAAAGTTGTGAGACTGCATTCTAGCCTTAAGCAACCTTAAGCATACACTGAACTGGTTCTGTTTATCCTGTTAACTCTAGGTGACCCCTGGGAAATCTGCCTCTGTGGCTCTGCTGTCCACTAAGGGGCAACAATAACTAACAATAATGTGTTTCTGGGACAACACTGTGACAAATCATTCAGTACTTGCAGCAATAATACAAATATTGCCGAGTCCAGCACTCTGGTCAGAAGCTGTTAAAAAGTACGTATTGGATTTGTGGGCCAACATTACTAACAAGATAAACGCGTTCTTCACGCACAAAATAATAATAATAATAATTACTAGTTATCAAATACATTTTCAAACCGGGTCTAGAGAGTTTGATGCCTCCAGTCTTCTGCTTTAGAGAATACATATACATCTACTTTTGCTCTAGAAGTATAACAAGGATAATAATGGAAACTATATAACAAATGCTGTTTTTCTGTTGCAGAGGTAGTTTTAGTTTGGAACATTGTTGTTCTGGATACATGAATATGATAGAAAAAAATAAGTGTTATAGAGTCAACAACTTTTCTGTTAAGATAAAAAAACAAAAACTCTTGCAGCGTTCATTACCAAACCGGAAGACGTATTGTTACATGTAAAAGTAAAAGAAGTCGTATCAAAACACTGCGAGCGAAAATAATTGGAAATGAAACTTTAGATTTAGATTTTATGTTAAAATAATTAAAACACGGACGGGTGTCTATTTGAGCCGCGAAGACGTCCACGCTGTTCGTAAATAAAACTTTATTTTGAAGGTCGCGAGCGGAAGTCGAGTTGTACATCCTACCTTGACACCTGCCGGTTAGCTGGAAGCTAACGGCTGAGAAACAACTACTTCTCGCGTTTGTTGAGCTCGGAGTTAACGCTGTTTTACTGCATTAGCGCGTCGCTCGCGGGGGAGAGGAAAGTCTGTTATATACAGGCGCCACATTCAGGTCTAGTTTATCTACATTTATATATAAAACTCGCCGAAAGTTACGAACGTGGCAGCGGTCGCCTGCTAGCTAACGTTAGCGTTCCGCGACACAGTTCCGCACACCTGTAATGACAAGCAGGTAACAGCAGACACGTTGGCCCTGGGACACCGGCACTATACACTACCCGAAAATACAGGTGAGCTAAGTTAGACGGTGTTCGTTAATTGGCTTGATGTAGTTTTGCGTGCTGATGTGACGTGGCCTTTACCTGAGCCAGCCGGGCTGCAGCACGCCCACCTGTAGACGTGGGGCACTCGTGTCTTGTTTTGTTCGTTTACGCCGTGTCCCGCTTCTCCCGGATGAGCTGCCGGGGCGGCCACGCTGGCCCACCGCGGGTGCTGGTGACGGGAGGGTCCGGCTTGGTGGGCAGGGCCATACAGCACGTGGTCGAAGACGAGGCGGGAGAATGGATATTCCTCTCCTCCGGGGACGCCAACCTCATGTGAGGGCACGCTTCTTCCGCACAGTCCGCAGACTAACTCCGCACCCTCCGCACCCTCCTCACCCTGTGTTGTTGTTGTTGTGGCCTTCCTCCAGGAACATGGAGGAGACGCGGGCGGTGTTTGCAAAACACCGGCCGACCCACGTCGTTCACCTGGCTGCTATGGTTGGGGGGCTTTTCAAGAACATGAAGTGCAACCTGGACTTCTGGGTATGAGGCATGTTGCACTTCTGCTATCGCTGCTCATAAATTAGCACATACGAAGTTTGGAAAGGTTGTTGGACGTGTTGAAAGTAGACTTCGTTGGGTAATAAATGTTGTCATTATGTAGTTTTGTAACGCTTGTTTTTTGTTTTTTGTTGCTTCTGATGTGTCTGTCCCCTCCAGAGAAACAACGTCTACATCAATGATAATGTGCTGCAGGCAGCACATGAAGTTGGCGCGGTCAAGGTTGTTTCCTGCCTGTCCACCTGCATCTTTCCCGATAAGACTACCTACCCTATCGATGAGACCATGGTAAAATGCCCCTTGTGTGTGTGTGTGTGTGTGTGTGTGCTGTTCGCTGGCGTGTATCAGTACATTTGTAAATGGCGACTAACTTTGCTTGGTTTCTTTGCACAAGATCCATGACGGCCCACCTCACGAGTCGAACTTTGGCTATGCCTATGCAAAGAGAATGATTGATGTTCATAACAGGTGGGGACTCAGTTGTTGGTTTTGTGCTGTAACATGTTTAGTAAATTCACACACCATCACATTAATAAGAATTGTCTGTAAAACTGCGTTTCACAGGGCGTATTTCCAGCAGCATGGGCGTTGCTATACAGCCGTGATTCCCACTAATGTGTTTGGTCCCCATGACAACTTCAGCATTGAGGACGGTCATGTGCTGCCAGGCCTCATACACAAAGCCTACATTGCTCAAAGTGAGTCAAATTCTCAGGTCTAATTTTTCCCTCTTCATACAACACCTGAACTCAGGATTTTGGACAATACCAAGTATCTATCAATGCTCTTTTTTAAGTCACTGTGTTTTGGATCAGTAATGAGACTGTAATTACACATCACAACTTAACTATAAGTGGAGACTTTCATACATTCTTTGTGTCTGCAAATGTGAATTATTTTGTTTAAGAATGCTTATTAAGTTGTGTTGTTACCATTTATTTAATGATTGTGACTAAAAAACAGTATTTAGTATGGATTGGTTATGTAAGACTAGTAACAATCCTGTGTATTGGACTTGCAGGGTACAGTGGGGATACATTGAACCATATAAATTGTACTCATTTGTGTGTATGACTAGAGGAGGGGAAGCCCCTGGTGGTCTGGGGCTCCGGCACTCCCAGAAGACAGTTCATTTACTCTTTGGACCTGGCTCGTCTCTTCCTGTGGGTCTTGAGAGAGTATGCGGAGGTCGACCCAGTCATTCTCTCTGGTGAGTCCTCCTCATACGCAGCATATCGGCAGTGAAAGCTGAATTAGATTTATAGTAATGCCTTTGTTGTGTCCGCTGGTTCCAGTTGGAGAGGAAGATGAAGTGTCCATAAAAGAAGCAGCAGAAGCAGTTGTGCAAGCACTGGACTTTAAAGGAGAGGTGGTGGTATCCTTTTAATCGTGCCAAGTTTATTGATGTCGCAGCAGATTTTTAGAGGTGCTGAACTCTGAACAGGTCGTCTACTATAGTCCATGTTCCAGATCTGAGCAGGTTCCAGGTTTTACTCACACTTTTCTTTTTAAATGTTTGGTACTGTTTAACTATTATGCAATTTGTACCTAATGGACATAGGTAAAATTATTACTACGGTCCTTAAGACTTTGTAAATAAAGTGGTTATTCAGAATATTTCTAATCATCTGGAGAGTTCCACGTAGTTTCCTTGACCTTTGACCTCTAGTTTGATACCAGTAAAGCAGACGGCCAGTTCAAAAAGACAGCCAGCAATGCAAAGCTGCGCCGCTACCTGCCAGACTTCACCTTCACGCCTTTCAAACAAGGTGGGACTGACTCATTGGTTGTGTGTGTGCATGGCAGTTTGGATGCCATTAGAGCAGAAATTTTAAATTACAAGAAGTCTGTTTTGATTACATCTTTACTGATTCTTCTCGCTCTCACTTGCAGCTTTAAAGGAAACCTGTGATTGGTTTGTTGCCAACTATGACTCAGCCCGGAAGTGAAACGTCTGCCAAACAAGTTGGTACAAAGTCTGGCGACCCATGACCCGAAGGTGAACAGAGGAGGTGGTGGTGATGACAGAACAAGGTGGTCCATCTGCACAGGTAGATGGCTGTTACTGAATGAAGTGTGTCACTGTAATTCTGTGCACTCAGTGAGCTGGACTGAATCTTACTTTGAATTCAAGTCTGCAACACCATGCTGTATTATGCTGTTGCAGACTTGTTTCTCTTTAGGTATATTAAACAATCTACTGTAAGTGTAGGCATTGTATTCTACTACCTGTATGTAGAATTGTTTTCACTATGGTAGTGTAACTCATTTGAATTGTTCATTGACTGCTTCAATATTGGACTCTAGGTTCTGGCACAATTAACTAATTTTAGTAATTGTCTAGTATAAATCTTTCTCAGCAGCTCAACATTTCATTACCAAATTACCTTAATTCTATTAGGATTTGGAAGTTTAAATGGCCTGGCCAATGAACAGTAAGAAGAATGTGCTGTTTAACTGGTGGAATGGAGTTTTTTTTTCTTAGTATATTGGCACTTAAATAAATGTTTTTACCTTTATGTCTTGCCTGAGTATTTAAGGGATATGTCACAGGCTGAGATGTCTGATATTTTTTAAAGAATTTTGTAGGTTTTCATATTTCTGCTACTGCTCTTTTTGAATACATGTACAGACAGATTTATAGGTAGAGAAATAATTTATTAACTAAAAATGAACAGTTGAAAAAACAATAAAAAATATAAAAAAAAGGTATTTAAAATCAGTGCTCATTTAGCAAACTTAATCTTCAAGCAAAGCAGGCAGAACACACAGTGTGACGCAATAAGTTGATGACAGTTTTTCCAGAGAAAGCCCTGTATCAAAGAAAAGTTAAGCAAAGAGGAGAAGTTGAGCATTTCATGAGTGAACATAGGAGGTGTGCCCCCCTTCATGGACTCTGCAGTACTCCTGTCCTGGCACGGCCCTCTTCTTACAGGCCTTCCCAGTTTTTGTGATACCATTGCACAGCTGACGGCCTAACAGAGAGCTGCCACAGGGAAGATGGAGAAAAAAAATAAATCACTTTATTTAAAAAGAACATTTTAATGGCACTTAGCGTGTGGCCAGAAAGTCTAAAAGCCTGACCTGTTGCTGACTAGTGACGGGGTCGGACTCGCACTTCGTGATTCGTTCACTAAATCACGCGAGTCGTTCACTGCATCAAAAACACCTCCCAGGTTCCTCGGGGGGATATCAACCAGAGCCTAAAAAACCACAACATATGTGATGGAACTGAAAATAGATCTTTAGCTATCGTTCATATGACGTTCACTCCATTTGCTCACCGCCTGAAGAACTAGCTGTGGCCCAAGCCTGGGAGTCGAGTGATTGGGTGTACCAATAATCGGCATAAACCTGGACTCTGGCATCGACTTCCTGTGAAGGGGGGACACTGCTGATATGCCAAAGTCACCTGTATACAAAGAGATAAGTGAGAGCAAATATGATTAACTGAATCACTTTTCTTTAAGGGAACTATTTGTAAAATATCTCTGTTAAAAAGGTACAGTTTATATTTCAAACCTGATATGAAGCTGTCTGGATTCAACAGGTCGTCTTGCTCCATGAGGTCGTCCTTTTCATCTCTGGAGGACCAAAAGAATGAGACATCAAATAAACCAACTACAAAAGAAATAAGTCAAAAGAACTTACCTCCTGCATTGCTGCACTATTGGTGAAATTTGTTTGTTTTAATAATAGACTTATTTTTAAATCAGGATCTGCATTTAAATGCACAAACGGGATACATGTGAAAAAAGCAAGATTTTAAAAAAGGCCTGTTATCTGCAGTAGAGCTGAAAAGCATTGACGATTAATTGATAGTTGATCAACAAAATTAATCAGCAAATAATTCATGGTTTGAGTCATTTTTAAGCATACATACAGGTATTTTCTGTTGATCATTGTAAATTGAATATCTTTGGGTTTTGGACTGTTGGTCGGTCAAAACAAGATATTCTGAAGATGTAACTGGGTTCTGGGAAATTATACCAGGCATAGACAAGACAATCGAGAAAATGTCAGGTTTAATCGATCAATCATTAGTTGCCGCCCTAGTCTGCAGCATACAGTATATAATGACCTCTGCGGTGTAGAGGACGGTGGATACGAGTGGCAGGATGAAACTGGCTGCTTCTGTGGCTCCACGATGTCACATGGGGCCAGTGGCAGCGGAGCGGCTGGCCTTCCTCTGATCTGGAAGCAGGCCCACAACTGCTGCACAAACCAGTGGCCTGCCGATATGAAAAAGAAAAACATTGTGACTAATACATGAGGATATTGGACACACTGTTTTTGCTCTGTAAGCTGCTTTAAGTTAGTACCCAGAGAGAGAGTAAGCAGCAGCAGGACTAGGCCGGTGAGATCCAGCGCCGGCTGCTGGTTGACCTCGGCCACTGCATTAAGAGGCACAGTGAGCAGCAGCATGGCTCGAGAGAAACCTGAACAACGCAGGAACGTCAGCAGGACTGCACACAGTATGAAGTAGCCTGTATGTGCAATACAAGTCCACATGGCTGTCAGGCTCAAACCTGTAACCACAAGAAGAACAAGGGAAACCGACATCAATCCATGAAAGAAGAAAAAAAGTGGTTTTAGGACATCTCAGACTATGGAGGATGATATTTGGCTGACTTGACATCCTGATGTTTGACTGTGGGGTCCGTTACCACAACACTGTCACTTCTGGGGTGTTTATGTGCAACTTAACAATTTCTATTTAAAATACATCTAAGCTTTTTTCCCCACAACTTGTAGTGCTAAAGATGCTTTTAATGAAGTCAATTATCTTTGATCTGTACAATGTTGGCTATTATGCTAAAAGTAAAAAACATCCATCCATTTTCTTGATGACAAAGGTGGATCAACTTGGTCTGATGTCTCACCTGCCCAGCCAAGGTAGCCCTGGATCATGTGAAGCCTTTCCTCAATCCGGCTCTGCATGTTATCCAGGTAGTGCAGCATGAATCCCAGGGTGCTGTTCATGCGCTCCAGTTTGGTCATCAGGTCGGTGTAGTACTGTGAGGTCTGGTCCTGGTACTGCAAAAACTCCAACATGCTGTGGTCTGATCAGCCACAGGCACAGGGGAAAGAAAGACGGCACTGATTTGAACTCCAAGTTTTTAAATTATGTTTTGAATTTAGGTTTGTGGTGCCCCGTTTTGATTACCAATTTTTTGGTAGATGTCCTGAGCTTGGTGTCGGACATCTGCAAGGTCTTTTACAATGGCCTTGTGGCTGTCCTGCACCTCCGAGCCTTGGATCTCCAGATGCTCACTCACATTCTCTAGAAGGAGGAAGAAATACTTGGCGCATGTCTATCATTCTGCTTATTTTGATGCAGATGAAAATGTGCGCTTTATTATTTAAGTAAAAAGGATTATGCTCCTTGTGTGCTTTCAAATTCTACGAATGCAACCACAGCCATGCAAAGCTCAAATGCACATTTTGGTATGTCAACACTTCAAAACAAGTACAATTCAATCAGCACTGTACTTGTCAAAACTACTGTGTAAGCAATAGCTCCACTACTGTGCCAAATATTTTCCCGTGTGAAACACATGAAAGCTCTCACCCATTCTCTTTGTAATGCCCTGGATGAGCTGGGCTACCAGTTCCTGTCCAGAGGCGATGAGGGCTTTCTCCTGGCTCAGACGCTCCAGGTTGTCCCTCAGTGAACCCTCCATTTGCTCCTGGCCCTCGTACAGTTTCCCTTGTTGGGCCTGCAGAGCACTGTGACCCTCAAACAGCTTGTCCAAGGAGGCTGCAGTCAGCTCCTTCAGCTCCAGCTGGCCCTCCTGTTACAAAACACCACGATCAAAGCAAAACCAACCTATGCAGGATCTGATCCGTCACTGCATACCGTGCATATGAAGATGAAAAGGCAAAAAAACAACCAAAACAAACCCAACAAAACTACCTTCAGGTCCTTCATTGCATCTAGCTGGCTTGTGGCTGTGGAGATGAGAGCGTTGACAGTGTGCTCCGCTCTGCGCCGGAAGAGCTGCTGGCGAGTTGCGTAGCAAACAGAGCGCGCCCTGTTGCTCACTATGTGGTAAGCATTCCATGTGTCTGAATCCATGTCTGCTGTACACTCTTTTATAGTCTGAAACAGCAAAATGAGATTCAAAATATGTTTTGAAGAAAAATAATACTGATATCCTTTAATTATAACTTCGTATTTTACCATTTCCTCTGTACATGTGTAGGTCTGGCGCCCCTCACTCTCTGCCTGGCAGTTAAACAGTGCAACTCCAAGCTTCGCAAGCTGCTCCTCTGAGAGGCTGTCACAGCTCGCCTTCAGCCGGGCAACCACCTACAATAGAGCACAAATGTTAAAGATAAACCAGTGGACGACTGCTACTGTGACCCTGCTATGGCAAATAAAGTTGTGAGGACTGCTACCATGTCTGATCTAATGAAATAGGCTTTACAGCTGTGTTTCTCAATCTTTTCTGGACTGTAATTGCATTTTTAGTCCCAAAACATCTCATTACAGATCTCAGGTTGTCGTGTTATTTTGAGTCTACCACAATTTTAGCGAAACTCCCAAACATTAGCTGGTTCCAACATTTCAAATGTGAAGATTTTCTGCCTTTTTTATCATTGTAAATTGAATCTTTTTGAGTTTTGGACTGTTGGACGGTCAAAACAAGCAATCTGAAGACATCCCCTTGGGCTTTAGGAAACTGTGATGAGAACTTTACACTATTTTCTGACATTTCATAGACCAATACATCAATCAAGGACACAATTAATAGATTAATTGATCATTTAGAAAGAACTGCTAGTTGCAGCTTTACATATATCAACATATAACTTGATTGAACCCTGTTTGCATTAGTGACCCTGGGTGGATTCTGAGCCAGAGAGAAACCCTTAAGGTAAACGTTACCCTGTAATGACAGCTGTCTAGCGGGCTGATCTCCATCTGCTTTGCCTCAGCCAAAAACTTCTCGTCTGCAGTAGCCATCTCAAACTGAGCATCCTTTGCAACAAGTGCTGGGACTGCTACTGGTGGAGGTGGTGGTGGTGGTGCTGCTGCTGGAGGGGCCTCTGCCTGCCTCAGCCACTCAAACAGTCCGCTGACTGCAGGACTCTGACAGGCCAGCATGCAGATCAGCAGGAAACTCAGGTGGTGGATCAGGAGATGACCCATGTCTGGAAAAGAACACAGTAAGAATGCATAATGAATTATAATCCAGCTTTTTTCCTCACTTAAATCTTTGTTGGCAAGAGATTTGCAACATTAAATAACAGCAAAAAAGAAAACTGGTTGGGGAATACGTTCACATTTTTTGGATGTCGCCATTTTGGGTCTTGTTTAATGTCCATTTTCCCGATTTTCTTAAAGTTCTGCTTCTTGCAGTCTCAAAATATGCATCAGTTTTTCCTTTAAGAAGATTTACTCAACAATTACCATCCTCTGGTCCTGTGTTAGGGGAGCTATTTCCCCCCAATTCCTCAGATTATCTTTTTTACTTGCAATTAAAAGTATTTAACCAAATATCTTATTACACTCTCTTGAGAGAAAGTACAGAGATTAAGTGATTAAGTGGACCTTACAGTATTTGGTCCACTTTGCTCTTTACATACAATTTCCCAATACAGTTATTTTTGGATTTTGGAGTGTGACATGATGATCCTCACTCTCTGCAAGATATGTGCCATTTACAATCTTACAAGCTATAATATCCTTAAAAACGCCCTGATTTCAAGGATGTCGCTAGATGGCGACAACAACAGAGCCAATGTGTTTGAAAATCTATATGCAGCATTCTGGATCTGGCTCATATGGATTTACGGTGTCCTGCCGGACCATGCGGGGTGTGCATGGCTGTATGCATGACACACTAATAGAAACTCAATCACATGCTTGAATGAAGACCAGGCTGAGGCTTGCCCAGGCATGTCTGCTCCTACTGCAGACCACCGAAGCATCGTTTACGCGCTATAGAAAGTTTGTTTTGAGGGGGAAACGAGACAAATTCAAATCTACCGGAAAGCTCTTTTGAATCTATTTTCTCGTGTGTTTTAAGCGTGCCTTTTTTCGGCGTGCGAAACGAGGAAACCCATTTAAAAACCTATAATAGGCCTTGACGCGTGAATATATGCGAGTAAAACAAGTGAAAACGAACGAGCTTGCCATTCGACGCAGTAATTTAATAATGTCTAAACCATGTACCTGTTTGATCTCGCTGGGCCGTCTGTGGCGCGGGATCCCTCGCACAGCTGATGGGAATAACAGCTGATTGTTTTGCCCTCCACGACGAGGACGCAGCCAATGGAAATACTCGTGTTTTTTTTTTTTTGGGTGGGTGGGGGACTGACCGAGGGGTGTGTTGGGTTTACACCACCGGCTGGAGCGGAAAGGCGGCGTGCGGCACCGTGTGTGGGGCGGGCGGCCGGGGAGACAAACAAACAAACAAACAAACCCACCGGTGGTTCGTGGATGCGCCGGGTGCGTCCGAGCAGACAGATCAAATTAAAGTGCGCTGGACATCATCAGGTCAGAGAAACACCAGGTGAATAAATGCCCCGTGTTCGTGTCACTCCGTGTTATTTCATGGTTGTCCAGCCAACAAGAAGCACGTGCATTATATTTCTAATCTAATCTGTCCTGGATTATTCTGTAGCCGCCCCCAGCTAGATGCGACGGCGGGGCTGGCGGTTTTCAGAGACGGGATCTTAAACGGTTTATCGGCGCGGTTTTCGCGACCCGTGTGCTGAACGCAAGCCGAGGGTTGAACCCCCGCCGCACCAGACATGCTAGCAGCTAATTAGCAGCCTAGCCGCGTGGAAGCTACCGTCGGGCTAACGACAATGGACGAGTCCGGTATCAAGAAGCAGAACTGGGACGTGAAGGAGACGGAGTTGTTCCTGGAAATCCTCAAGGAGCTGGACATGAAGAAATGCTTGGACGGTAGGAAAGTGAGGAATAACAAGCTCTTCAAGGTGGCGCACAGGCGGATGACGGCGGCCGGGTACCACAGGTCTGTGGACCAGCTGAAGTTCCGCTGGAAACTTCTCAAAAGCGCCTACTACAAGTGCAAGAGAGAACCCGACTCCCCGGCCCCGACCAAAATACAGGGTTGGTGGCGGTATGAAAAGACAATGATCGCCATCATGGAGTCCAGGCACCCCCTGGTCGGAGCCGGGGTCAACTCCGACAGGACCGATGAAGTGACGGAAGACTCGGATGGAGAAGCGTCCGTGCTGCGCTGGCCGCAGACCTGCCCGGACAATTCCTCTCAGACCCTGGATTTAATTGTAGGGGCGATGCCGTGGATGCGATGTAGTCTGTCATTAGATCACAGCCGTGCCTTCATCTCTCTCGTGTGTTGTCTGGATTGCATGCCTTCATCACCCAGCTGTGTGCCTACTGTGATCTGACTGGACCCACTCACTAGGTGCAGCCAAGTACAACAGTCCTGCAATAATCTTACATTCGTGATGGTTGTAATGTTCAGGGTGTTTTTGTCTGGTAACGCTGAATCGCATTTTGCCTTATTGAGAGGTGTTTCTAATATTCTGTCCACCCTATTTATATCAATAAGGGTAGACTAAATATTAAACACTTCCCATTGAGGTCGAGATCTGGTTTTAAACAGAAATTCACAACAACACATAATTTACATGTATAATGTACATTGGTTCTGCGTCAAAGAAAACTACTACAAGTGGTGTTCAGAATGCTTGAATATAACATTTTAAAATCTTCACACAAAGAAAGCACCAGAAACTACAGCCTCCAAAATGACCATAAAGTTGAATCAAGACCATTTCACCAGGATTTGTTGCAGGTCTGTTGGATTGAACTGCATTAGTTTCACTTTGGACCTAATAAACTGGAAACTGAGTGCAGTTGGTCTCGATAAGGGGTGTGGAAAATACACTACTCTGGTACTAAAACCTTAGTCTGTTTTCATGCCATATCTATAGGTCTGTGGCATGTTTTCCGCGTTCGTTTCATCGGACAATTATTTTCTTTCAAGTCTCTATATATATATATATATATATATATATATATATATATATATATATATATATATTATCTATCTATCTATCTATCTATCTAGGGGGGTTATGAGAGCCCAAAGTGGCGTTAAGTTATTTGCAACCAATCAGCAGTCGAAATACCAAAAATATTCAATTTACAATCATAAAACAGAGAAAAGCAGCAAATCCTCATATCTGACGAGCTGAAACCAGCAAATGTTCAGCATCACAAATGATTTACTGACTATCAAAATAGTTTTTGATTCATTTTCTGTCAGTTCATGATGAGTTCTCTTTGTATACCGTAGATGCATTTTGGGAAACTGATTACTCCCGGCTTTTAGCAGTAACCTGCTTTCTCAAACATCAGGTTACAAACTCAGAAATAGGAGAAATCTGATTTACCGGCAGACTTACTGGTTCCTCTGCTCCAGAAAGCAGAGTTCTTGGCCCTGTAAACTCTTAACTGGGTTAAGGATGCAGATGCATGACAAATAGACCCGGGACAGGGAAACTATGCTTTGGCAGCAGTTATGGGGGGAGCAGGGGGAGAAATCTGATTACTGAGCAACTGTCAACCATGATTTCACATTATCTGATTTCTTGCCTTAACCTGATTTCTCACAGTAATCAGGTTTCTTGTGTGCGTGTAAACACAGCCGACAGTCACGATGCATCTCTCTGTTGCTATATGGTGTTGATGCATTGGCACCAATGGTCTCTTGCCATATATTATCAGTACAAGAGTCCCAAACATATGTATTTTACTGGAGGTTAGGCAGCACAGCAGTACTGAATCACAGTGCTTTATTTAGTGATGTACTGGGATATCTGCTGTAGTGTTGCAAGCATATGGATAATGGATGGCCATAGTAAACTGCTGCTTTTAAGTTTTCTATTAAACTTGATTTGCACACATGGAATTATGTCTGTTACAATGAGGCAGGCGTGTCTCTCTCCTTCGCTTCATACAGTTTTTAGTTCTGGAGATATTCTCCATGGCAGTTCAGCTTTTTTCAAGTTTAGGTATATTTTACGTTTGAACAGTGGCACATACAGTATGTACATGTTGCTGCTTTACTGGTAAAAAGCTAAGATTGTGCACACTGTTAAATGTTTTGTCTGTGCTCTGTAAAATTCTGCAAATCTGAAAGCACCTCAATACTTTTGATACATATATAACTGATTCCCGATTTAAGAAACCATTTAGGGTGATGCTTTTTCCTAAAGTTAAAAGATACTTTCCCAGATGATTGATTGTCTTCTTGGTTGCAACTAATGAAAATTTTCAGTATCATAATTAAAATAGTGAAAAACATTGGTTATAATTTCTGTCTTGCCAAGGTGATGTATTCAGATTGCTTGTTTTATTCACAAGCAGTTTACGATCATATATGACAAAGAAAAGCATCAACTCTTCACATTTGAGAAGGTGGAATTTTTGGCACATTTGCTTGAAAAATAATGATCAAAATAGTTGCTGAATTTTTTGTTGATGGACTAATCTTTGCAGCTTTAATTGTTCTTGCAGTATTTTCGTATATAACAGAATGGTGGTGTATTTGTGTGATACCATTGTTACTGTGGGAAATGTGTCATGATATCGTGTCATTCACACCACTAGTTTTGAGGTGATTGTTTAACGCGGCGTGTTGTTGTTGCTTCCACTCAAATCTGTTCTCTCCTTTCCTTCAGATCAAAATGGACCCTGAGATGGACTCGCAGCTGAAGATTGGTTTTATTGGTGCAGGGAACATGGCCTTCGGCATCGCAAAGGGCATCTTGTCTGGTGAGTCAGCAGAGAGTTGTTGAAAACAGAGCAGAGAGGTTTTAAATGCAGGAGTTAACAGTCTCTTGTGTGTTCCCATTAAAGGAAATGTTCTTCCTGTAAACGTCAAAGTGAGCGCACCATCCTCCAGGAACCTGGGGCGCTTTCAGGTATTTTTTTTCCTTCTTTCTTTTTTGTCAGTTCTCAGTAGGACGGGTTGGATTGCAGGACGGTGAGCAGTTATGTTTAGGATCATGGTTACTGTTTGTAAGATGGTTGTTCTGCAAGCCAATCCACTGTAATGCTGATCCGTGTTCTGTTGCTACAGTGTCCTGCAGGTGTCAAGTTGTTTTAATGTGTGCACATAATATTGTCATTTCAGGGTACAAATTAGTAACTCCTGCACAGGAATTAACAATTCATGTTCCCAAATTAGAAACTTGTTGTGTGCACGAGTTAATAGAACATAATGTTAAACAATCTGTCATCCAATAAAATACATTTCAAGGATGTTAAAGGTAACACAACATTGTGCTTAGCTGGCAATACCAAAGTATATTCAGATATTTCAGTCCAAAAATAAAACTTTATTAAGTTAACACTAATAAAACTGACAGTTATTTGCATCATTAATTAATCTCCCAGTTATTTTTCGCATTAATTGTTTTGTCTATAAAATGGTAAAAAAAAAATGCTGGTTATAATTTCTGTTATGCCAAGGTGATGTATAGAAATTGCTTGTTTTCTTCGACCGACAGTCCATAATCCAAAGATATTAGGTTTACAACGATATGAAATGGAAGAAAAAGCAGCAAATCCTCAAAATGGTGAAGTTGGAACCAGACAATGTTTAGTGCTTTTGCTCGGAAATGATGATTAATCTGTTATCAAAATAGTTTCCAATTAATTGTCGATCAACTGAACGATTAGTCGACTAATCATTTCAGCTTTAACCCAAATGCTGTTTAGATTCAATTGTCCACAGCTTAAAACTCTCACTGTGTATTTTGCACTGCATCACATGGTATGTGTGCACCTGATAGCAGTCAAAGCGGAAACAACGGCCACTGTAGCATCATAACTGTATATAGAAGGAGTGTTGAGAGGAAAAGCAGTGTAATGTATGTGATAACTCAATATTTAATAGAAAGATTAAATTCAGTATTTAACTTCAGTCCTTACTGTTACAATTTCTTGATGCTAATTTGACATGAGTTAATGTCAAATTAAGGACAATTTGTGTGAGCGTTTCTACACGCAGGTGGACATGTGGGTCAGTAACACCCCTTCCATTGGCTTTCAGGAGCTCGGGATTCCTGTCACTCACTCCAACGTAGAGGTGGTCTGTGGATCAGACGTGGTTTTTGTAGCAGTCAAACCCCACCTGGTTCCACTAGTTCTCAATGAGGTCTCGCAACACGTCACGGACCGACACATTATTGTGTCCGTTGCAGCGGGAGTAACACTGGCAACATTGGAAGAGGTGAGTGCCCTAACCCGTGTGTGATGGCTTGTAAACTAAATGGTGGTTCTGTGGTGATCTAAAATGTTGTTCTGTTTTTCTCTTTCAATTCCAAGCTCCTGCCAGAGAATTCAGTTGCCATCAGGCTGATGCCAAATCTCCCGTGTTTGGTTCAGGAAGGGGCTCTCCTGTTTGCACGGGGATCCCATGCAAAACAGGAGGATGGAGCGCTGCTTCGCTCCTTGTTGCACCGCTGTGGTCTGGTGGAGGAGGGACCTGAGGCCTGGATTGACATCCACACTGGAGTGAGCGGGAGCGGAGTTGCTTTTGTGAGTGTCCCAGGGTTGTATGGTTGGGTTTTGTTTAGCAGGACGTCTCTGTAACTGCCTGCAGACTGTTGTAACAGGACTTCCTCAAAACAAAGAAGTTAATGTCGATTGATAATGAGATCCAGGCCAGTAAGTTAAAATGACAGAAAATAGTGAAAAGTGTTAATGCTTCATAATTGCAGATATAAGACTAGTCTCACTCTGTTATTTTTTCATTACACACACAGGCCTGAAATACACACACACAGGACCTATAGACATGCATTCATCGTTGTGGTCGGATGTCAGAGTGATGGGGCTGCCACATAGTCAGGCGCTCCACCACCTCAGCAGTGCCCAGGAGGTGAACTGGCCCCTCTCCAGCTACCAGTCCGCACTCCGTGAGCTACTGCTGCCCCAAATAGTACCACAGAATATTAATGCAGCTTTGCAAAAAAGAAAGGCAGACTCTGCACTCCATAATGAAGACTGGCTCTGTCTATTTTTTGAAAATAGAATAAAATAAAATAAATAAAATAATGCCCTCTTAAGCAATAGAATCCAAGCTTATAGTTGAAATAAAATCATGTAGTAATCACCATGTTCTACATTTCAGTATTTTATTGAGACTTGTACAGAATAGAAAATAAAATCTTGATAAACAAGGCACACAGAGAAAGTATGCACACTCAAAGTACCAAATAACTAAAATCACCTGAATGAAAAATAAAAACTAGAGCTCTTTGCAGTGGCTGGTGAAAATACAGATCCAGTCAGTCTCAGCAAACCAAACTGACAAAACATCAACTCTTTAAAGTTACATATTTCTCCTCTGAACGGTACTAACAATGATGGTCTATACTTGTAGTCGCCAACACTTTTATGGAACAGCAAGAAGATGGACTGTGTGCACCTTTTGATTCTGATGCATGTGATCCATCTGCAGGTGTATCTGTTTGCTGAAGCGCTGGCAGAAGGAGCTGTGAAAATGGGAATGCCGAGTGTTCTGGCACACAGCATCGCATCTCAAACCGTTCTGGTCAGTTTTACTGTGTGTGTGCGCAACATCAGCAATTCTAGTGTTGCTAAGAATACTGTCCACTCTTTAACATTTCACGTACGTCAGCACAATATTTGAGCCCACCACCATTAATTTAGTTTCTATTCCACCTGTTCTATCAGGGTGCTGGGAAATTGTTACGTGACTCCGGGAAGCATCCAGCTCAGCTCCGCTCTGAGGTCTGCACCCCAGGTGGGACAACCATCTACGGGCTTCACACCCTGGAACAGGGCGGTGTGAGGGCGTCGACCATGAGCGCCGTGGAATCTGCCACCGAGAGGGCCAGGGAGCTCGGACGAAAGTCAGGATGCAGGAAATGACGGATGCTGTTTGCCTTTCAATAACCACTCAATGGACTTAATTCAAGCCTAACAACAAACTGACTTTTGGCTCAACCAGTCACCATGGAACACAAAGACAAAAGACTTTTTTATTTCATGTTCTCCTTTTTATTTTCCCTTAAACACGTGCAGTTCATACTTCTTTTTCATGTCTTTGACCAGAGGGATTTGTTGTGAGCAAAAAGGAAATATTAAGGCTTAATGTTGACATTGACAAGTAAATTATTGATAATTATTGATCATGACCCTGTGATTTCTTTTGAGAGAATGGCTACATGCACACCAATAATCCAATCTTTTCTGATTTAGGCAGCAAAGTAAGGTGTCACCCAAATTTGATTATTCCCATAGTTGTGGATATCATAATCACAATAACATGCACAGTACTCCTATTTTAGTCACATTTATTGAAGGCCATGTTAACCTGGGAGTTTTAATACAAAAGGAAACACTGAGACTTCAGCCATTAATCAAACTATACTCTGTAGCAGTGATCAGTCCAAGAAGAAAATGTAAAAACTTCAAAATTTGGAGTAATGCCTTACTAGCCATGATTGGGTTATTATGTGCACGTAATGTGGAGTACAGAATGGAAGTTAAATGTGTGGATGTATTTAATTATATTAAAATATAGTATTTAATATTTGGCCGAATAAAGCATAAAACTTAAATTTGGGATAATTTAAGAATGATCGTGGTTGTGCGGCAGCTGAGCTTCTGTCCCAAACATTTAGTTGCTGGCTTTGTGTGCATCACAACGTTGAGAAAAATATTCATGATCTGTGATGCCAAGTCTGTAGAATGGGTTTTCATAAAGTGTCATGTGAACCGGCTCCCTCTGCATTGCCTTGTTTTTGTAGGAGTTAAGTCGAGGTCTTGAAATCAGGCATCTCAGTGAGCAGAAGCAATATGAAGATACACGGATCAAGTAGAAAAATAGGTGGCCTCGGTGAACAGTAGAGCCCAAATTCACACCTGTGTGATGATAGATGTGCAACCAATGTGATAATAAATTAAGTCATTTTTCAAGCAGAAAGACAAACATTTGCTGGTTCTACCTTCTCAGTTGAGAGGATTTTCTTTTTTGGACTGTTGGTCAGACAAAACAAGTAATTTCAAGCAACTGTGATGAGTGTTTTTCATTAATTTTTCCAGGACATAATTGGCAGATAAACCAATAATGAAAATAACCCTTAGTTACAGTCCTAATCTCACCACGAGGTCCATTTAGTAGCTGTTCTGGAGCTTTCGATTATCAACCATTGAACTTCTGCTGATGAAGATCATGTGATATGATTGAAATCTCCAGAACAGCTACTAAACTAGTTTCACTGGCTTTTATACACTTCTATATAAAGAGAAATCACACTTGTGATTGTTATGCAGACACAAGCAATAACAATTTAAAAGGCTTTAAAGGTTTCAAAATCTAATTTCTGAAAAAATAATCTGAAACAAAGAGAAATTATGGGCCAAAAGTCGTTCTTGCCACTCCTCCATCTGGAAGCCTATAGGGGACTATTTTAAAATGATGTAATTCCACAATAGCATTATAATTTTCCACATATATATATATATATATATATATATATATATATATGTGTGTTATTTGAGTAAAAATTCACATACTCGTATGGGCATTCTATGACCATATTAAAATGAAAATGGAAAAGCTGTTAGACATTTAATTTTCAAAGCCACTATTAACATTCAAATGTTAATTCAAATTTGAAAATGAAAATGCAATATAAACAATATTGCCTAATTTTCCATTCGTGCAAGCACTATTTAAGTCACAACTAAAATTATTTTGATCATTATTGCAATTTTAATTTTAATTTTGACATTATCACTTTAACATAGTCCCCTATAGACTGTGTTGGGGAAACACAGTCTATAGTTAACAGTAAAAGCTTGTCATACTAGGACAAAGGTTAAAAATACAGAAAGCGGTCCTTAAACTAGATGTAGCTCTCATCTCTGCCTTGATTGTGTGACATACTCTACTGTGATAAATGAGTTTGACCATCTGATTTTACATCATGATATTTAACATGGGGCAACGTTAATATTCATTACTCCCCCTCCCCCATCCTCTAAGATCACACCGCTGCTCCTTCCTCCTCCTCTTCCTCTTCCTCCTCCTCCTCCTCCTCCTCTTCCTCACTCACGGCTGGAGAAGCACGCGTTTCAACCGCCGGCCTGTTTGTCACACCGACAAGACAAAAACACAGCAGTAAGTAACGTTAACGCTGGCTGGCAGCCGGGGGTGAGTGCGGGGATGAGTGCGGGGATGAGTGCGGGGGTGCGTTTAAAAGACATTTAGGTAAATTAACGATATATTCGGCGGTTCACAGGCGGCAGGACTCGGCTTGTGTTAGCCGATGCTAGCAAACGGCTAGCTGAATGGGGGACAGCTTGCCCACAGCGGCTGTCACGCCGGCTTCGGTGGCATTTTACATAAACGCCAAAATGAACAACGAAACGCTTTGAAACAACCAGCGTTATTTCCTGACAGTATTTCATCCCAGCTAGGACGCACGCGAAGATGAGGGAAGGTGGCTAATGTTGGGGTTGGCGGGGCACACCTTTAGATGGTGACAGCATCGTGCACGGCAGGCTTTTCTTCAGGACCTGTCCTTTCAAACAGGACCTGTCCTTTTCTTCAGGACCTGTCCTTTTCTTCAGGACCTGTCCTTTTCTTCAGGACCTGTCCTTTCAAACAGGACCTGTCCTTTCAAACAGGACCTGTCCTTTTCTTCAGGACCTGTCCTTTCAAACAGGACCTGTCCTTTCAAACAGGACCTGTCCTTTTCTTCAGGACCTGTCCTTTCAAACAGGACCTGTCCTTTCAATCAGGACCTGTCCTTTTCTTCAGGACCTGTCCTTTCAAACAGGACCTGTCCTTTTCTTCAGGACCTGTCCTTTTCTTCAGGACCTGTCCTTTTCTTCAGGACCTGTCCTTTCAAACAGGACCTGTCCTTTTAAACAGGACCTGTCCTTTTCTTCAGGACCTGTCATCTCAGTGAACCTGAACTGATGCCTTCAGACGCGGGGCTCCAGAGTGGTGTAGTCCTGTGAAGTAGCTCTAAAACAAAATAAAATTAGGCAGTACATCAGTGGTTAAGCGAAGCACCTGCCTTGCTGAACTGTCCTCCTTGCAAGTCACTGCACCCCACCCTTCCTGGGGTGTTGTACTGCAGCCGACCCTGCCCCACAGGCGTCGGTGGACACGACATTATAAGGGCAGTAAATGGTGTCTGCTTGCATCAGCCGGCAGTATTCAGAGGTGCTCCAAACAGGAAACAAGACTGGGGACACTTTGCAAAGGTTATGCGAGGTCATCATGACACTGTGGGGATTATTAACTGATGTGTGCAGTGAAATAAGTGAACATGCCATGGGGCTCCTTTGTTGTCCAAAAACTATTAATAACGCCATCAGCGAGTCACGCAGTTGCACTGGGTGACATGTTCCTTCGTTACGATTAACACGGGCACTGTAGTTTTATTTTTAGTCAATCCCACACACAAACTGTCCTGCTGCCAGAAATACTCACTAGGGCACCAAATGTGTATTAATGTGCTGCTTAAAATAGTCCGCTGTTTTCCTCCTGTTTTGAGTAACATTTGCTAAAAGCTACAGCAGAGCTGGAGCAGAGTGCCACAGACAGTGCAGAGAAGTCGGAGAGTATTGAAAGATGGGACTACCACATTGATGGTTTTGGTGTTTTCAAGGGATACGAATATCTCCAGTCTTACCCTTTTTAAATAAATGTTTTTTAAGTTTGTACATTTGCTGCCAGTAAGGCTGCATCCTAAAAGCTCCCATAAAGAAAACGCACAAAAAATGATAAAATGTGTGAAAACAATCCAGCACATAAATGCATGTTCCAGCATGGCTTATGTTCTGCATGCAAGAGTGCCGTTTTCTAAGTTGTAACATCACTATCAATGTGCTTGATTGGCTAATTGCACTGAAGGATTTGAGGATTTTTAGGACTGCTTTAACAGCAAGTGTTCACTTTTGGTGATGGAGAGGAAAATAAACCGTCCTTAGTGCCTTCCACTTTGAAGAGAGAAGAAAAGCAGATGAAGGGGAAAAGCTTTGGGATGCATCCAAGTTATTGTTGCTTAATATCAGAGCCTTTTGATTTTAGCAAATAATGGTGCGAGTATTTTCCATATTCATCGTCATCCAACACCAAAGGGGTAACCATGTGAAATCTAAGGCAGAGTTCATGTTGAGTTAGTTATGTTAACACTTAGCTTCTTTCCCTTCATTTTGCATTCAGAATTTGACAAGTGAGTATTCCTTATAACGTTGACATTTACCTTGATTGAGTGTTGTCTTGCCTTTTTGTCCATATTTGGCCTATACTGTTTTGTATCGGTCTCATTGTTTTGCAAGGTGGTGATTGTTAAATCTCTTTTTCAATGGCTTGCGGTTAACTGGATGAAAAGAACGTGTTGAACATTTGACTCTGATACTAGTTTAAGCTCAACACCTTTACCAAGGAAAGGTGAGTTAAGAGCTTGAATAAGATTTTCTAATAAACATTAAGCAGGAAATGCCTTCCCAAATCCATTTCAGTGGTGTATTAGTGTTCTTCAGTATCAGTATTACTAACATCCACATGGTGAAACATTAAGGGAATGCATTTCCTGTATTGCAACAGAATAATGTAACGTCATAAAAACGGCATGGCTTGTGTGTTAACGGAGCAAAACCTCAGTACCTGCTGAATTAATTTGTTTGCTTGCATGAGCATGTCTGTGCTTTTCACACATCCTTCAGTGTCAACTTGTGATTTTTTTATTTTATTCATTGCCTCTTTAATATTTTGCCTTAGACTTGTCACACCCACACTTTGTTTGTTTTTTTGCATGCTCTCATGTCATTGTGTCAAGATTTGTCAAGTCTTGTGCCTCATTTTTAAAGTTTGAAAAATTAAAAGAATGACATTTTACAATAGAGTTATGGGAAAAATTGCTCTAAATTAAGTGTTGGTTAGATAGACATTTGTTAATGTGTCTGTGCTGAAAAGCCATTTATAATCTTCTGACTGTTGTGACTAATCAAAGAAACCAGGTTCTCTTGGTTGTCAAAATGTTGAGGTAAATGCATCATAAAACATAATTAAAAACATAAATTAAACAGACCAGATAATGCTAACTGCATTACTATACACAGACATCAAATGAAATGCCTTTGCAGGATGAGCATAATAACGATGGACTATAGTGTTACAATGGCACTGCAGAAAGCTGCTGTGTCACTTAAAAGCATATAGAAGGCTCAGCACAAAGAAATTGCATGATAAGTGAATTTTCCCGTCTGGCTAAATACAGCTTAACATCTGTGCCCCTTTTTCATACATATTGTGGTAGGAATTGATGTTAAAAATGTTCTTGAAATCTATCAGTGTCCCAGGTTACACAAACTGTAGACTCATGCCATTATTCACAAGTTTAAATTACTTGTTTGCTTGGTAAATAATTTTGTAGCAGGAAGAAGTGCAACTTAAACTAGCATTTTGTATTTTTGGCTTCAGTCTCCAACTGACATTGTACTGGCCTTACTTAATTATATTCTTGAGTTTATACCATGTGAGCTTAGCTGGACGCGCTCCTATCTTTGGCAGGATGCTGATGATACTGGCTCTTGACAAATCACAAACAAATAGATGTTATTCACTAATGTTGTAGGTCATTTGCATGGGGTTCGTCTTAGTTTCGTGCATGTTTTCTGCGTTGCTCTGGGACTGATTTGTAGACTCTATTTTGTAGTGTAGTGTATCGTACATACAGCTCTATAACAAAGAAAAAGTTGGCGTTTGACGACACCGATTCATTTGTAGTACTGAGTCTAACAGATCAATCCCTTTTGTGTCTCTAAACCTTCCTGCGTCTCTCTAACTAATCCAAAAGACTGTACCTGTTGTTCTCTTTTTTTTTTTCCTGCAACGGATCAAAGATGATGTCTAAGAAGACCCCCCAGTGCTCTGCAGTGGATCAGTCGGAGCATGATCAGCCTCCCGGCCATTGTCAGGTGGACCGGTCCGCGAACGCAGCACTGGGGTGTAGGAACAAGGCTGAATCAGGTCAAAGAAACGGAGAGACGGCGTCATCGTCCCCAGAGAGCGGCAGCTTGAACGGAGATGGAAAGCGCAGCGGGAAAAGCCGCCGCCGCAAGAAACGTTCATCTAACCCCGAGGGTCGCCCTGAGGGGAAGGCCGACAGTAAGACCAAGAATGAAGAGAAGCCAGACAAAAGGACCAGCCAGCCACCTGATCCCCGTGCTGGGCTGATTGGCCTACAGTCTGAGTGTGCTAATGTTTGGTTTGAGCGCAGCATCTACGAGCGAGCCGAGAGCCTCTACCAGTGTTGGTTGGCAAGCTCCTCCAATGGGACCACCACCCACTCAAACCGGTCACCTCCAGCCCCAGCAAAACACTCAAACTCTCCATCCACTGTTGCTCCATCCTCCTCAGGACTGGTGTGCCACCATGGCGATCAGGTGGCCTGCCACCATGTCGTCCAGGCTGTGTGGGTAAACAAGACGACCTTTGACCAAGCAGAACGCCGCTTTGTCGAAGAATCCATGCCGTCCATTCCAAACTCTCTGGACCTCCCATCCCCACCCAACCGCTCCATCGCACCCAGCACACCTGATGAAGGATATCAGTCTCTAGCCCCGACTCCTGCAACTCCTGTCATCCAACAAGCAGCTGTCACGCCAACCAATCGACAGTCGATTAACGGACTGCCCCGCATCCCTGTGGAGCTGCTTAGAGATGTGTGGCTAGAGAAACCGCTGTATGACCGTGCGGAGGCAGCCTTCTACCAGACTCTGTACGGTAACAACTCCTCCAAACGGTCCAGCTGCGCCTCCACTTCCAGAAGTAACGACCACCCTCAAAGCCTTGTAGAAGAGGAGGAGGAGGAGGAGGAGGAGGAGGAAGAAGATGAGGAAGTGGTGGAGGAGAAACGGGTGGTCCCGCAGGGCAAAGCAGAAGTCTTCCACGCTCTGCTCCCCATTCAGGAGGAAGAGGAGCCAGCTGAGGTCCCAGAGAAGGAAGAAGAGTCGGGGGCCGGAGTCTGCTACTTCCTTCACCCAGACAGCGAGCGGGTGTGGCTAGACAAGTGGCGGTATGATGCTGCAGAGAGCCGTATCCATGGTTACAATGGGAGTGAAGCTGTGGTGGTGAAGAAGGGCCAGAGGCCAGAAGCAGCATCAGTTGCCTCCACCACCCCACTGAGGGACAAGTATGACCAAACTGGGAGAATGAAGCTGCTCCAGATGTTTCAGTTTTATCTTTCATTGTTTTTCTTTATGTAATCATGCGTTTCTCTTTTTTTTTCTTTTTTTTTTTGAATGGGTGAACATTTTTTCTTTTTCCTGTTTCTCATTTGTGTTAGTTCATTGATTCTTTATTTTCATCTAGTCTGTTTTAAAACCTTTCCTGAATGACTGTTTGTATGAACCATTGTTGCGTTTTGCCCACTGAACTTCATTTAAAGTTCTGTTTTGTATAGTTGTCGGGGTGATCTGTTTGTGGGGAGTGTAGATAAAAGATACAGTAAGCCCTTTTTAAAGATGAAAAACGTGAATGTAGCTCACATATCGGGCGATTTTATTATAAGTAGTAATACAGATTCTTTTTTTCTTTTTCCCTGACCTCCTGTGTCCTGTTCATACATCCCTCTCTTGTCCTTCCTTGCTCTCTCCTCTGTAGCACCATGAGTTCAGTGGACTTTCTGGCCCAGGAGAAGATCTGGTTTGACAAATCTCTCTATGACGAGGCAGAGAGACGCTTTTATGAGGGCGTGAACGGCTCCTCACAACCAACACAGGTAACCCACACTGTCTCAGAGGTTCACTTTATCTTTTGCTTTAAGTTGTCACTCCTCCCACCTGAAGATTGCTCCAACCATTTGACCATCATTTGTGTGAATATCCTCTACCAGTAAATAGTGTGAAATATCAAATTAAAATGAAGTACTGTATATTGACATCAAGGTATCTGGTCAAACATAACTAACTTGATTTTGTTATTACTCAGCCCTGAATTTTAGTACATTAAAAAAAAATGTTTACACAAAAAAAATATTTGTAGGCACAGAAAGATTGATATTGAATTTGCCAGATTTGGACGAAGTCAGACTTGCAGTTGTTTTGATTTTAAATCTTGATCCACACTACAATCTCGGAACCCATCAGCTATCGTCTGACAACAATTTAGCCTCTGGGGGCAACGGCAATGTTTCAGGGCTTCCAGTGAATAACCAGCTAACAGATATCCCGGCCAAGACTTCCTCTTCGGTGTGCCGGTCATTGTTTAGAGTCCGATTAGCAATCTCGGAACCCATCGGCTATCGTCTGATGACAATTTGAATACAAATACATGTAAAAAAAAAAAAAAAAAAGCTAATAAAAAGCTAATCTCTAGGGTTCTGAGATTGATAAAAAGCTAAATCATCGCCAGCCGATAGCCGATGGGTTCAGAGATTGCATTTCCACCAATGCGTTCCGCCTCTTTTACTCTCCACATGGACTGTTTACCTGCATGCAACCAAAGCCCGCTCAAATGTGATTGGTCAATACTACTCGGACTACAAACGGAAACCAGAACACTTCCGAAACCAAAATCTTGTCCCTTGCCTTGTTTATACAGATTACACTACGTATAAAAGCCATGTGATGATGAATCGACACTGACTTCTGTTCATTTTCTTTAAGGATGTTGGAGCCAACACCATCCTGCAAGACATTGCCCGGGCCCGAGAGAACATCCAGAAATCTCTAGCAGGAGTAAGTACATGCTGTGTGCTCTATCTGCCTCTTATCTCACATTTTCCACTTTTACTCAAGAACTGCACGTGTCGCCTGAGCAATCAAGCTCCCACTTGACCTTTGTAGCACATTGCTTTAAAATGTCCAGGATAATGTGACGCTTGTTAAGATAGGGTTTACTTAACTCCATGAATGATGATTACAATTTGATTAGTGTGTCTTGTACTCATTTCTCCTCTTGTACACATATTCATGGTTGTGAGACTGTTTGCTGTGAGAGGATTGAGGATGAGAGATCTGCCACCACTCCATGTCCACACCTCCAACTTCATTTGGAAATACATATAGGAAACATTTATTGGTGATAACCTGAACATTAATAAACCTGCTTAGAAAAGATGAAACGTACCTGCAGCTGCATGAACGTTTTTCTTGCTTGTGTCACCGATCGTTTCCAAATGAACAAAAGCAAGTGTGTAATGTGTAACGTGTTGTCCCCTTAATTGCAAGAGGTACATAATTCCTTCACCACATAACGGTCACATTTAGAAAGATTATTATCCCAGTGCCTTTTTAAAACCTTAAATTAAGTTTTGCATCTCTACGAGCACACCCTTCCTTCTTCAGTTTGTTCTTCTGCTAAGGGTTGCAGTGGACCTTGACCTTTCATAGCTGGTGTGGTAATAAGAGGATTTGTGTAGTTGATGGTTACAACCAGAGCACCTTTAGTATACTGAACATGTAACTTATACATGCTAATGATATTCTTGACAGATTTGAGCTTGTTTTTTACTGTGTCATTTCCTTGTTGCTGACAGGTTAAAATAATTTGCTTTGCATACAGATTTTCTTTAAGTTAAAGTAAGAAGCCACACAAACCTTCCCCTACAGAGACGTAGGTGTGAGTGTTGTGTGGACACAGCTGCCTTTATTCTGTTATCTTCCATAACGTCCCGGCTCTACGGTGTTTGCTTTCTGTTTTACACTCCTGTGTAGCACTCCTTCAGCATGTACTTCATTCAGTTCTGTTCCTCCTTCCCTCCCTTTTTAAATGCTTGAAACCCCCTCCTTCCACCAGCTGAAGACTTCACTGTGTAGCAGAGGGTCTGGTCAACCTTCCCTGAGCCAACAGTCCCAGCTTGTAAGTGCCGCCAAGCCTTGTGTGCCCCTGGAAGCACCTCGCTATCATCCACGCTCGAGTTTGACTTTATTAAAGTTCAACCTTTAGCAGCTTTTTGATATGTTTGTGTGGAGTGTTGCAGACCAAGTAGCTGCTTATCACTTATATTTCAACAGGCTCCCACGGCTGTTTGGCTGCAGATGCTGCTGCTAATGGAGACTGGCTGTGTGTTGCGTGTTCACCCTCTGGGGTCTGCTTAGTAGTCCCGGGTTTGATGAAAGGACTAATATTCTGGTTCGGCCCTTAGATGTTGCTCTCACTAAACTGTGTTGCTTCTTTCTGCCTTTGCGTCTTTCCTGTGCAGAGCACCAGCAGTGCAGCGGATCAAGGAGAACTCGTCTCTCGCATCAAGAGCCTGGAGGTGGAGAACCAGAGCTTATACAAAGGTGGGTTTGTGATCAAATATTAATGCATTTTGTTGTTGTTTTCCTGCGTGATGGCTATTTTAACATCCTCAGGCACTGTGGATATTATTAGAGCCACCATTAATAGTGCTGACACAAAAATGCCAAACATTTGTGGATTCCAGCTTTTCTAATACGAGACATTGCAGTTTTTCTGTCATTATTATAAACAATCATTTTTTTTAAACAGTTCAGACAAAGTAAGCAATAACGGGATACAACCTCTCCGGCTTTGGGAACTTGATGATGATCATTGGTCTGATTTTATTTACTAAATAATTGTTTCATGGAATACGACGGCGCATTAGGGCCATTGTAGGTAAAAAATAAAACTTACGCAGTCGGCAAGATTAAAGTTGTAAATTTACGAGAAAAACGTTTTAAAAAAACTAAGAAACGTAAATATTTTCTGAGATTATAAAATCATAATTTTGCAAGAAAAAAAATCAAAAATCCTCTGAGAATAAAGTATCTAACTAATTTACAGGAAAGAAACTTGGAATTTAATTTGTTTTTTTTGGAAGCACGAATACCCACTTGCTTAGCTGTGGGGTTAACAGTGATCATATGCCAAAATAGACACCAAAAACCATTAAACCACTAAACACACCGAAGTGAAGCGATGTGGTTCATTCACGGAAAAAACACTTATTCAGAGTTTTTTTTCTCGTAAATTTGTGGTTTTAATCTGAGAGAATATATCCGGGTTGTTTCTCTGCATATTACCCCCCTCTGCAATTTTTTTTTTTTTTTTTACCTACAATGGCCCTAATACGCCTTCATAATGGAAAAAAGTTACATTAATGGAAATATTTGTTGCATAATTACTTGGAGCCCCAATCAACTAAACAGTGTTTTTATAGTTAATTAACTGTTCGGTCAGTCCATGTTAAGAATGACGTATGATCATCAGAAGTTACTCGATGTCTAACAACTGCTTATTTTATATGACTGACAAACTAAAGATCCAAAGAGATTTGATTTAAAATGATAGGAAGCTGTAACTGAGAAATATTTAGTGATTTAACTTGAGAAATGACTTAAAGTAAATCAATCAGAATTTTCCATTTTAACTTTCAGTAGATCAACTAGGCTCATCAAATAATTGACTTTTTAAATGAATGTTTCAGCAGCAGATTAAGTTAACCTTTTACCTCTGATCCACTGCAGTTGTCTTAGCTTGTTTT
The DNA here is from genome assembly GCA_005408345.1 of Macquaria australasica. Lineage (NCBI taxonomy): Eukaryota > Metazoa > Chordata > Actinopteri > Centrarchiformes > Percichthyidae > Macquaria > Macquaria australasica. The sequence goes on from SEMN01000083.1 coordinate 1,011,700, forward strand.
CGAAAAGTTGAAACGTATAGATCCGCACACCAAGTAGCTCCTGTTCAAAGGATTTTATTTTGCACAAAGTTCTTCCTCAGACTTCTGCTATCTTAAATACCCATAATCCATGTTACAAACACACACGACATACCTACATTTTATATTAAACATATACACAGATAAATATATCTAAGCTACATATATAAAGAGGTACATAAAGGAAATCACACTATATACAAATAATAGTGCAAAACAATAGTTTGTATTTCTTAAATGACTCGTGTATATATGTATAATACCTATTACTAGAGGCACCTCTGTCTATTTATCTATTACACATATTATCGTTTCTCCTCGGCTTGTTTTTGATTCATCTCGGTGTCTTCTGTCATGTAAAATACATGATGATTCATGTACTTATTTTCATGTGATCCCTTTTTATACACGGCACTCCACTACCATGATGTATTACTGAGGGTATTTTTATTCATGTAAGACTCATTGACTCTGGTCCTGTTTCTTTAGTGGTGGAGGACTTGAGGGTTGCACTTTGCAAACTGGAGTGTCGGGTAGCAGTTCTGGAGAAATCTCCTGCGGCTGTGACCCCGGCCGCCCCTCCTTCAGTTCCCTACACAAATGTGAGTTTATACATGCTGCTTTTATTAAATCTTTCATTGTGTGTTTTAGTTTTGTTTTAGCTCCAGTACATCACCACAGACCTCCGTGTTGAGTGTTTTTACTCTTTGTTCAGGGCACTACCGTCCAGCAGAAGACCAGCGCCCCGGTTAAAGTGGAGGAGGAGGAAGAGGAGGAGGATGATGATGATGATATTGACCTGTTTGGCAGTGATGAAGACGAAGAGGCAGAGCAGCTCAAAGAGCAGAGGTTGAAAGAGTACGCAGAGAAGAAGGCCAAGAAGCCCAGCATCATCGCCAAGTCTTCGATCTTATTGGATGTCAAACCTGTAAGTCTGCGCTCTGTCCTGATTTACTCAAAACTCCAGGAGCCTGAAACTGTGCAGCTTAATACATTTTTATTGAAGTTTGACACTGCCTGACCCTCCCCTGCCTGTCTTTTAGTGGGATGACGAAACTGACATGGTGAAGCTGGAGGAGTGCGTGCGCTCGGTGCAGGCTGATGGTCTGTTATGGGGCACGTCCAAACTGGTTCCTGTGGGTTACGGCATCAAGAAGCTCCAGATCGCATGTGTGGTGGAGGACGACAAGGTGGGAACAGACATGTTGGAGGAAGAAATCACCAAGTTTGAAGACTATGTAAGTACTGTACAATACACTTAAGGTCACACACACAACCACAGAAGAGTCGAGCAACAGACACTTTTTAAACATCTGGAATAACTTGAATTTGTGACTTAACAGGGTGCCTGCAGGTCTGGAAAGTCCTAAAAAGCACTGAAAAAGTTGTCTGTAATTTGATTTACAAGTTCAAATGAGTAAACAAAACCAATATTTCTCTTGGGGTGGGGGTGACGTTCAGATTTTGTAATACTCTCCCTGAAAACCCTGCGCTCACACTCAAATAGCCCCTGCTTGCGCTTAGATTTGCTCTTCCTCTGCTCAAACTGTATGCGCGCACAGATTTCCTGCGCTCCAGCCCTTCTCCTCGCACTCAGGCTGCTTCAGATTTTTTGTGCAACAACCCTGTCAAAATCCCCCAACCAATAGAATGTCAGGCGTAGTGTTGACCAATGAAAAGATCTCTGCCTCGATCGCTTTACTTCCCCTGCTTTCTTTACGACTTAAGAATAAAAAGTCATCCCCCTCTAGTACACCAACGGGAGGCCTGTGTAACTATTATAGTAAAAGAAGGTACAGGCGGTGGTGTATATATATAATAACTGTCCTCTTATTTCAAAAGTCGTAAAAAAAAAAGTAAGGTGAGTACATATATAAAGCAGTAGAGAATGGGAGTGGATGAACCCGATTAAAGAGTAACCGCCCACTCTAAGAAGTAAAGCAAACGCACCCTCAACGAGGCAACAATCATTTCATTGGTCAACACTACACCTGGCGTTCTGTTGGTTGGGGGGATTTTGACAGGGTTGTTGCACAGAAGCAGCCTGAGTGTGAGGAGAAGGGCTGCAGCTGGAGCGCAGGAAATCTGTGCAAGCAACAATATATCAGTGCAAACGCAGGTTTGTTTTGAGGGAGAGGATTACAAAACCTTAACGTGACATCAGTAAGTCATGCTCTCAAATTGAAAAACCACGCTCTTGAATAAAGACAGGAAAAAAGCCCCGTATGTGTGAACTTGCTTTTAATTGTTTTGGTCAATATTAAAGACACTTAAACCAAATGGAGTATGCTGACAGCTAAACTACATGCTGCTCCCAGTTTATTAGATACACCTAGCTAAAACTAATGCAGCCTTTTACAACAGGCCTGCAGTAATCCTGCCTGCATGAAGGTTGTAATGATCTGTTTGTTGACACTGTTTATTAAACTTTGGTCAGTTAGTAGGCTGTAGTTTGTGCTGCTGTAAAACTGCATTACTCTGAGGGGTCTCTAATACTTTATCCACTCTAGTAGACTATTAGATGCCTCTCAGTGTAATGCAATACAAACTACAGCCTCCAAAATGGCCGTAAAGTTGAATCAACACCTTTTTTACAATAAAAACTGAACATTACAACCTTCATGAAGGGAGTATTTGTTGTAGGGCTGTTGAATTAGCTAGGTGTACCCAATAGTGGCGACCTTACATGTCAGTGAATCTGCTTCTCAGTCAGCACATTGAGCCTCATTTTGACCACATGATGGCAGCAAACAAAAGCTCAAAGATTGTAGTTCATAGCGAAAGCAAAGTATGAGTTCCCAGGTGTGAGGGATCCTGGTCCGTGTATCTTTTGGTCATTCGATTTTCCTTTCAGGAACCGGTATTAAAAAACAAAACGGGTCCAAATTTCGTTGTTTGTGGGCATCAAATAAGGCAAATGAATGTGTTTTCATATTGAAGTGGGTAATCAAATTAATTAGAAAACCAAAAAACAAGTCTAATTTCTGTTTGAGCTGAAAGTAACGCACCTCACGGGAGCACGCAGAGCGAAAAAGTGGAAAACTATCAGCCATTTTAATGATTTCTGAGGCGATATTAACCTTTACTGTCCAGGTATAGGCCAAGTAAAAACTCTTCTCCCTCTGAAAAGATGTGATAATGTGTGATGGGTAACTAACATGAAGCTGAGGTTCATTATCATTACAATACTTGGCCTATAGCCTACTGTAGCCTGTACCTCGGGATATTATGCAGGCTACAAGCCGCCTGTCAACACTAGTGAACCAGACAGTAGAGGTTAATATCTGCCATGAACACTAAATCTGCTCAGAAATCATTAAAATGAGAGTATTCCACTTTTACGCTCTGCGCTCCTGTGAGGTGCGTGCAGCGGCCACTTTCAGCGCATGTGCACTGTTAAGAAAAGTCAGAAATCCACAAATCTCAAACAGAGAAATTAGTTGTATTTTGGTTTTCTAACCCACTTGAATATGAAAACAGGAAAATCGACTGACCAAAAGATCCACGGGCCGAGTCTAGAGAATAACCCTGGTGCTGTTACATTTAAAATCTTGGGTTTTGACAGCCTGTAAACTCATTTTAAGTTTCTCTGTTTTGCTCCGTTTCAGATCCAGAGTGTCGACGTAGCAGCTTTCAACAAGATCTGATTCCAGTTCGTCTCTCTGTCTTTCGTCATGCCTTGTTTCTCTGCTGATTGTGTCAACGTTTAATAAGAATAAAAACAAACTCTTGCACTGAAGCTGTTGTCTCGTGGATTAAAAGGAGTATGGTTTGAGGAAATGGACAAATTTAGTGTCCTTGTCTTAGGTTTTAAAGGATCAGTTGGTGGCAAGGCACGCAGACGGTTTCGGTTTAATATGTCCAGATTTCTACATGTCTGCTTCCACCTCAATACAGTGGAAGTGAAAGGAACTTAGTTTGTGGTACAGCATTTAAAAAATTCAACAGCAACATCTCTTTACTAAAACAATGTCCTCGTTACTCTAGACACTCATTGTGGAACTACTTTCTGCAGGAAGAAATAGTCCCTAACAGTGAGCTCTGGGTTGTTCAGAGTAGCAGGGACATTGTGTTTCTGCAAAGAGCTGTCGCTGAATTTTGTTATGCTGTCAGCAGCAAAAACCAAATTCCATTTACCTCTGTAGTATTAGGGTGGAGGCAGAGATGTAGATCTCAAAACTATCTGCATAGCTAGATACCCCTCGGGGTAAGTGAGAGTGTATTTTTAATTTGGGTGAAATGACCCTTTAGTATAGTAAATCAGTTATTTTCCACTGTCTATATAACGACACTACACAGGATTAAATGTCTGTCTGATCATCAGTCTGTGACTTATCAAGTATTGTATATAAACAAAGAGCAAAAATATATGAAAGTTCAGATAAAAATAATTATTAAAATGCAGTCAGATTATTTAAAAGATCTATAATACTATAATGAGCATTAATGGTAGTGTTAAAGGTGGGCAAACCTATTTTAAATAATATTGGATTATTAGTTCATCTTCATGTACTGTATTTATTTAGTCTTTTACCTCCACTCTATTGTTTCTGTTCACATGATATAAACTAAAGGAAAGCTTTCAATCAAAAACACCATTTTAAAACATAAAATTGATATTTCTGCACTGAAATTTCTTGTTATTTATTGGTCGACACTTACTGGTTTACTGGTATATCATTGATAAGCGGCCGATGATAAGGGCTCTAGTTCAAACCTGTGTCATTTTTCTAAATAACATTAAAAACTGCACAAAATGACTAACCTAATACCATCTAGATGTTTTGGTGCCAGTGTTGCGTCAGTTCCTGGTGCAGATGAGATGGCAGACTGTGATCCCAGCCACGCTGCGGGGTAGAGAGGCTGGGTCAAGTGTCCGGGTATAGAAGCAGAGCCAGACCTGCATTGTAGTCCAGGAACACTCCGATCCAGCGGGACGTCGAGCTGGAGGGAACCTCCACCGCCTCGAAAGACGCACTGCAACAAAAGAGTCCACGAGTTGAGGATGACATTTAATCACAGATCAAAAAATTATTTGATACATGGTGAAAACATACAATGTAGTATTTGATATTTTTCCCCAAAACACTAAACCTGCTTTGCAAAATTAGATTTTTTAACATTTTGATTGAAACATTTAGATTTTAGGCTTGCGTTATACAAGCTAAACATCAAATCAGTAATCAATCTTAATGTCGTGTTGCCCTTTGTTTTTTTTCTTTGTTTTTGAAACTTTCATGCCAATAAAGCCTTTTTGAATCGAATTATTTGACTGTAAATTTGAGTCAAAATAATATGTCTCATAATTTTAGACTCCCAACTTTTTATTTGTGCAACATTTTGACCTACAAGGTCTTCTTGAGGTAAACCTCTGACCTACTCTCCAGTTAACACACAACAATCTTACTTGAAGGTTTACTTGCAAGAATTTGAAGTGAATTTTGTCTGTTGCCATCAGGGCGTCGTTATGTTTCACCTGTTTTCTAAATGGTTCATTCTCTCTGCAATTCAACTACTAAATGCTCTGTAGGTTTTTAAACCACTGTCATTGATGGTGAAGTTTATTTATCAATATTATTTATAGATTGTACTCCAGATTTAATTATTGTTTGTTTGTTACTGTGTTTTGTGTACAACAAGCTGCACCAAACAAATGGCCCCTTGTGGGATTAATAAAGTTGTTTGTATTGTATTGAGAGAATTGTTGGATTTACATATAAATAAATTGATTATGACAGTGTGGAGGATACCTTGCGTCCTCTCAGTCTACACAGGAGAATTCTGGTATTTGAAGCTGGGTCTTATTCTCATAATTTCCTCACATCCTCTGTAGAGATTTGGGGATTGCAGACTCAGACTAAACAACATCACAAGCCTCCTAAAGCTTTCCAAACAAACTTTTGTTACATAAATCATTTCATGTCTCTGAGTCAGACTGACCACATATTAACCCTGGGTATTAGCTATTGTAGCTAACTGGGGATCTACTTTTGGGACAACTCCTCATTTTTCATTTCCAAAGTGTGCAAGTGTACAAAGAATGAGCATTAAACCTAAAGTAGGTGCCAGGAAGAGTTTGATCATTGTGCTGTTTTTTGCTGGGCTTTTCAAAAGGTGCTGGTCTCATCACAACAACCTGCTGCAGCATGTGGGAGAAGCACTTTTGCCAGTCCACAGTATTAGAGTGCAACTATAAAGCACAATGACCAGTTGTGGAACACGCAGTGCTTTGAATTGCCTTGTTGTTGAAAGGTGCCATACAGATACTTAATACCTGCAGAGTTGTGCCAGTTCATGGGCTTCTTTCCACCACACTCCCTGTGCACAATCATCCAGAGATGCTTTAAGAATTATGAAGGTGAGATTACCTTTATTTCCCAACAAATCCTACTGAGCACCTCTGAGATGAGCATAAGCAGAACAGTGGAAGGAAGGAGCATCCACCCATCAGTGGAGCTGTGTTTCATTTTCTAGAATGTAAATCCAGTATTGAATCTGTTCCCTGAGGGGCTCACCAGGTCTCTGCAGCATCTCTACCAGCAGGGGGTCCCTGTCCTGCCCAGCGTGGGTCTGGGACTGAAGGTGGCTCTGCACTATGGACAGCTGCCTGACAGACTCTACTGGCGGTCCCAGTAGAGTCTGTCAGGCAGCTCGTGCAGTAGCTGCAGCCACATGGGATGGCGAGTGGATCCTCGAGGAGCTCCCGACAGATGGAGCAGCTGAACTGGGCTGGGTGTCCACACTGAGACCGGAGAGACCTGGACAGACAGAGAGACAGCAGATCAAAGTTGTGCAACAGCTAGCCAGAGGAATCAGCAAAGGAAGTGGCTGCTTAAAACTGCACAGCAAACAAGGGGCCCCAAAACAAGCAAATGTACTAATCTTATAGTTTTTTAAGATGTATATATGAAACTGCATTGAACAGTTTTATCAGATTAAAAAAGGTACCCTGTTTTGTTTGTACTTTACCTCACGGCGATGTGCTGCATCATATAGCCTAAATACATAAACACCAGGTGACACCTAAAATCAAGAAGACGACGGCAGGCTGATGTAAACAAAACAAGTTAAAAATAAGAGTTTGCAAATGTTGTTTGAGGTAGAATATGCATTCAAGATGCAACTTTATTTACTTTCTTCCTGTAATTTTAACTGTATTGAATTGCTTTCTGTGCATACTGCTAATTTGATTTAAAAAAGGATTTAGCCCACAGGCGTAACAGTTTAATGGCATTGTATTCTGCACTAACACACATAATGCCACCAGGTTTGATCTATTTTATCTATTTTCTACTGTAGCTTACAATACAATGAATGGACACTGAAATAATTTAAAGCCCCCGAGACATTTTCAAGTCTCTGCAGTCTCTTTCATACTTAAATTTAATGGAATCATTGCCTGCATGGAATAAAGTGAAACCACATCCACGACATGCTTTGGTAAATGTTAGCTGTAATGTACAAATCCTGATTTGTAGTAAACTGAATTTAAAAAAAAACACCAAAATATTCCTTTAAGCCTGTTTGACTGCATGCAAAGTTTAGGACTTTAAGCACATTCTTTTATTTTCTGGGTCGATCCTCAACATTTTACCATCATTTTAGTCTATAAACATGAAAATCAATAAAACATGACTTGGTTGAAATCCTTCTTTAACTTCACATTTAAACGGTCACCAGGCGCCACTGCCGATTTCCTAAACAATATTAAAGTGATATCAAAGATTGTTGCATTCACTGTATCAATTTATCGTCAGTTTCCAGTTTCAGTTGACTCACCTGACGGTCTGCATGCAGGTGGGCAGAACAGGAAACATGGAGAAAGGAAAAGAGTTCAGTTTGAGTTTGACTGTCACCTGCTGGTTAACCTCAGAATCACAGCGAATTTGTATAAGTAATTTTCACAGGGACTATTTCTTCAGTAGAAAGTAGTTGATAAAAAGTGTGGATGTGGATTGTCAGAGTCAGAGTAACAGTTTTACTGGAGGGAGATGTTGCTGTTGAATTTTCTAAATGTCATTTTTGTTAATGCTGTGTTACAAATTAAACTCCATTCTTTTGGTGAAATTTCAGAGACAGAAATCTCAAATGGAATCTAACTATCGAAATGGCCAGACACCACCAGGGAGAAGTGAGAACACTGACATTTTCATTTGTGTCTTATTTATTTATGTATTGGTAATTTGGGTGAAGCGAGCCTTAAATTGAATATGAAATGTACAATGAAATCCCAAAAGACAATAATACAACACCCCAAATATACAGGCTAGATAGATAGATATTATTATTATTATTATTATTATTATTTACCAGTAGAGTTAATGACAGCTAATTTTCAAAATAAATGTTAGTCTGGGTCATTGGGTCACTTTTTTGAAGATGTAATGATGTCAGTTGGCCACTAGACGGAGCTGTTTAGCCTAGTGTGATATATACTCAGCTAGGTAGCAAATGTTTTCTTCATACTACAGAGGAAGGTATCCAAAGGTTTATGGTAAACAAAGATGAAGGTTTCAATTAATATACACAGCCTACACCCCTCAAACTCTTTCTATTTTAAATCAGTAGAGGAAGTGGTGTATATTGTAATAAATAGAGGGCGGTGTGTGGTGAGTAGGCACCAGACAGTGAGGGAGACATGGAAAAACACCACTTTTTCCATACAATCCTAAGAAGAAAAAAAAAAAAAAAAAAAAGATGTAAATCACAACATAGTCTGGATGAAAAGGCACATTATACTGCAGTGTGGTTGTCCATGTTTCAGGCCCAACTTAAGAATGTGTCCTCTTCACTTCATTGACCTCAGACTGTGGCCTCAGCCCTCGACTGTGACCGTACGGACACCGCTTGATGTTCAGTCTACTGTGAAATGTCTCCACTGGAAAGTTTATTCTGAGATATACATTTACGTATTTCAGTGAGTAATTAACTTTATATAGAACTGTTTAAAACGGCAGTTACAAAGTGTTTAAGGCAGAAGAAAGGGACCATAAAAGAGACAGACGCAGCATTAGCCTATAAAACAAGTCGTGCTATCTGTGAGGCTGTACTTGTACTAGCAAGTATAATGTTCAACATCTTAGTTTAGTGTGATGGCATGCTAACATTTGTACTAAACACAAAGCACAGCTGAGACTGATGGGAGTGTCATTAGTTTTGCATAAACCAGATTAATGGACAATTTTGATGGATGACGGCACTTACATCATAAAGTTATAACAATGTATCCTGAGGGGAACATGAATGGCAAATTTCATGGCAATCCATCCAGTAATTGTCGAAACATTTTACTGAAAACCAAAAACGTTGTCCTCATGGCGGCGCTAGAGGAAAATTCAGGGGATCACCAGAGTCAGTAGGATTCATCCTCTGGGGACCATGAATATTGGTACAAAAATTCATGGCAATCCATCTGACAGATATTTCAATCTGGACCGAAGTGGTGGCCCGACCAACTGATATTCCCATCCCTAGAGCCGCAGCACAAGCATGGTTAAAAACACACCACAACATATAAAGAGTCAACAAAAATAAAAACAAGTATTAATGATTTTTTTTAAATATCCAGAGCACAAGTATTTGACTTCTGACACTTTGCAGGAACAACATTTTAGTAGACGAGTTAAAGTTTCCAGCTGTATTTAAGGCTAAACTTCTGTATTTAAGGATGTGGGTTTTTAGGTTTCTGAACTGGAGGTTGGGGGTGAAGGGCTGCTGGAAATACTGGGCCATTGTTGAGCATCTGTGGAATCACTAAGTGAGGCCAGTACAGTAGCTCTGCATGTCAGTTTGTTTGTGTATATTATACAGTATGTGCAGCCTGGTGTGATCCACAGTTGACCTTCAACGAAGAGCAGACAAGTAAAAATAAGAGGTCAGCTCTGTGTTCGGCAGCATTTAACATCTGATTTCTTCCACGTGTAAAACAAAAAGTGCACTCTGCTCTCTGAAAGCTGCTCCAGAGGAGAGGGAATTTATTAACCGACCCTGCTGCTTTTTTATTTTTTTGTGAGGCACTTGATTATTTTTACTCAGTTCCTGAGGGAACCTGGTCTAATGGAAATGGAAAAAAAACCCAATGTATTTCGTCTAATTCAGGCTTCATATTTAGCCTTTTTTTTTTTTTTTTTAACAGTGACAAAGTGACAAAAAAGAAAAAAGAAAAATCAGTCATTTTCCCCTGGTGGGATCTCGACTCCAAATAAGATTTTGATTCTCATTGGAAACAAATGAAACTATTAAACCTCACTGACAGGTTTCTGTTTCTCTTCCCTGAAGAAAAATAAGCTTTTAAGACTCAACAATGCATTTAATGGCTTGTTAAAATAACTGTTTTTGCAGTAAAGCCCCTGTGGCCTGTTTCACTGCACACAGACAGAATGGTGTTGCCTCAGTTAACAGCCTGTCTGTCTGATTGTCTGTCTGTCTGTGCATCCCGCCACTCCCATCCTGTTTAGAGGGCTTTTTTTTTTTGACAGCCTACTCCCATAATGGAGGCCTTGTCTGGGCTTTGAGAGGCTGCAATAGCCCCCTAGATGACAGATGGATGGATGGATGGATGGATGGATGGATGGATGGATGGATGGGGTAAGGACAGAGGAGGCTGTAAATTAGATGTACACAGCATACCCTTTTTTTTCCTGAAGACTCACATTCTGTCTTTTGGTCAGTCATGAGTGAACAAAAAACAAAACAAAAGTCAAAGTCAGACAGGAACAGACACTTGGGCTGGGAGAGACAAGAGCAATTACTGTCTGAGACGTCATCGGCCCGGAGAGAGAGGCAAACCCAAGGGACCTGACACTTCCTGTGGATCTGAGCCGAGGGGAAGCAAAGGCAGCAACACAAAAATAAAAATGTAAGCATAAAAAACACAAAACAAATCTTTTGACATTTAAAAGGGGACACGTGTAAGCATCTCTTGCCTTGGATTTAATAACTGTAAAGATGGAGGCCTCAGTGCCATGCCAGTAGTAGTTTAGTAGTTCTAGTTTATCTTCAAATTTCAGGGGCCTCATCTCCTTGAAAACATCTACAGAAGATTCACCAAACTGTCACTGCAGCTTTCCTCAGCTAAACTCTGAGAGAAAGTCTCCTAAAATTTAAATTGTTCCCTTAGATGCTTTACACTTTTAATGGAACTTAAAAAAGGTGGTTTCCACAAAATAGGAGTATACAAGACAAAGTAAATTAATTAACGCAAGACCAAAGCATGACTGATATGTGATAATATGCAACAAGGTCTCCTAATATATGAAAATATAGATATTTCCCTCTTTCTACTCCAGGCACCTTAGACCAGAGCTCATGTTCCAAATGTGTTTAAATTGTGCATTGTGCATTTTTTACTAAATCATAATTTCTAATGAACTGAGCTCCTCCACACAAAAAAAGGAAGACAGGCTGTAGTTATATCATAAACCATCTTTAAAGTTTGTATTTACTCATGATTAGGTCCATTTCCTTCTCATATATAACACAGCATCAAGCAATCACTGTAGCCATGGTTAACATCACTTTAATATTCCTTGTTCTGTTATTCAGTTTTGATGAACTCCTGCCAAACAATCAGAAACAGTTTTTTTCTGTCAATATGGAATAAATTATGAGATGTAGTGAGTAACGTGTTCACCATATGCTAACAAGAACAAACCGTGGAGTTCATGTTTGTTAATAAAAAGGGAATTGAAGCTCCTTCAGGTTACATTTGCTGAAGTAATATTTCAATCAGTGTGTCCATCAATAATCTTCACCATGAAAGCTTTGGTAGACCACTTGTGCAGCGTTTTGTGCTGTGGTTGTTGTGCTGTTGGCAGCAGCAGCTTTAATGATTAGGTTTGGATTTGACTGTGTGGATGAAGCCGTTTTTGAGGCTTTGTGGTGCTCGACTGGGTCAACAGAGTCTTCAGGTTGTCTCTCTCACATACACAGGGCCATAATCTTTCCCCATGCTGATCAATAAACCTGATAAGAACTCCATCCTGCCAGCTGGCAGTGACTAATACTCTGGCAGCCAAGAGGGTCGAGAGTGCTGCCTGTGTCTGTGTGAGAGATGATGGTGGGAACAAATCAAGAAAACCGTAAGTCAAGGGGAGTCTGAACCACCATTTCTGCCCTTTTCCATATACAGCAGTAGCTACATCAATATTCTGTGTACTGTATATACAGTGCATCCAGAAAGTATTCACAGCGCTTCACTTTTTCCACATTTTATGTTATAGCCTTATTCCAAAATGGAATAAATTCATTTTTGTCCTCAAAATTCTACACACAATACCCCATAATGACAACATGAAAAAAAGTGAGATTTTTGCAAATTTATTAAAAAAAACAAAACAAGAAAATCACATGTACATAAGTATTCACAGCCTTTGCTCAATACTTTGTTGATGCACCTTTGGCAGCAATTACAGCCTCAAGTCTTTTTGAATGTGATGGCACAAGCTTGGCACACCCATCTTTGGGCAGTTTCACCCATTCCTCTTTGCAGCACCTCTCAAGTTCCATCAGGTTGGATGGGAAGCGTCGGTGCACAGCCATTTTCAGATCTCTCCAGAGATGTTCAATCGGATTCAAGTCTGGGCCACTCAAGGACATTCACAGAGTTGTCCTGAAGCCACTCCTTTGATATCTTGGCTGTGTGCTTAGGGTCGTTGTCCTGCTGAAAGATGAACCATCGCCCCAGTCTGAGGTCAAGAGCGCTCTGGAGCAGATTTTCATCCAGGATGTCAATACATTGCTGCATTCATCTTTCCCTCTATCCTGACCAGTCTCCCAGTTCCTGCCGCTGAAAAACATCCCCACAGCATGATGCTGCCACCACCATGCTTCACTGTAGGGATGGTACTGGCCTGGTGAGTGGTGCCTGGTTTCCTCCAAACATGACGCCTGGCATTCACGCCAAAGAGTTCAATCTTTGTCTCATCAGACCAGAGAATTTTGTTTCTCATGGTCTGAGAGTCCTTCAGGTGCATTTTGGCAAACTCCAGGCGGGCTGCCATGTGCTTTTTACTAAGGAGTGGCTTCCGTCTGGCCACTCTACCATACAGGCCTGATTGGTGGATTGCTGCAGAGATGGTTGTCCTTCTGGAAGGTTCTCCTCTCTCCACAGAGGAATGCTGTAGCTCTGACAGAGTGACCATCGGGTTCTTGGTCACCTCCCTGACTAGGGCCCTTCTCCCCCGATCGCTCAGTTTAGACGGCCGGCCAGCTCTAGGAGGAGTCCTGGTGGTTCCGAACTTCTTCCATTTACGGATGATGGAGGCCACTGTGCTCATTGGGACCTTCAAAGCAGCAGATGTTTTTCTGTACCCTTCCCCAGATTTGTGCCTCGAGACAATCCTGTCTCAGAGGTCTACAGACAGTTCCTTTGACTTCATGCTTGGTTTGTGCTCTGACATGCACTGTCAAGTGTGGGACCTTATATAGACAGGTGTGTGCCTTTCCAAATCATGTCCAATCAACTGAATTTACCACAGGTGGACTCCAATTAAGCTGTAGGAACATCTCAAGGATGATCAGTGGAAACAGGATGCACCTGAGCTCAATTTTGAGCTTCATGGCAAAGGCTGTGAATACTTATGTACATGTGATTTCTTAGTTTTTTATTTTTAATAAATTTTTTCACGTTGTCATTATGGGGTATTGTGTGTAGAATTTTGAGGACAAAAATGAATTTATTCCATTTTGGAATAAGGCTGTAACATCACAAAATGTGGAAAAAGTGAAGCGCTGTGAATACTTTCCGGATGCACTGTAATCCTTGACTAAACCTAAAACTGAAATTCACACTAAACAATAATAGTAATTTGACGACCAAGTGCTTATAAGTGATTTTGAAGCCCCAGAAGCAGCGTCAAGACTCACAACTCATCACAGTTTCATGAAACTTGTGGAAGGATAGTCTGAGGGGCCACGTTTCAATTTGACGACTTCTAGCACCCTCATCAGTTGAATGAAATATTTTTAAATGCCATAAAGCATGAAACCACCAGGAGCCAGCTGACTGATTACCAAACTACTGCTAACGTTAGCTTGCTAATATTGGACTTTAAATTACACAAAATACCTCAAATACAAACATTTTGTAGTTTGAGGGTCACGTTAGGGTCATCCAGCCTCAAACTGACTAACGCTCTGTCACCAGGTAAAATAGTGACACGTTTTTAAATATCGAAAAGGCACAAAACCATAAGGAGCCGATTCGAGCTGCTGCGTTTACTAATTGGAGATTTACACAAACTGGTTCTTACGTAGAGATCAGTTGTTACTGTACTGAACAGGCCTATTTACAACTGACAGAACTAATACCGTTAGCTTGCTAATATATTTAGGTTAAAGAGTAGAATATGGTTGACACATCTGACCTGACAACTGATCAAAATGTTGTTGTTGTTGTACCTCAAATTAAAAAATGCAATGCTAATTATGTTAGAATAATAACAGTGGATAGTTTGCTCTCATTCTTAACTCTGACACTCAGATTTCTCTATGGGTTCATAAATAAATAAAGCAAAGTTTTTGCTTTAATTACTGTTTAGACTCGATTGCGATTGACTGGACGCAGTCTTTACTAAGACGTCCTTAAGTTTTAACAGTGCAGCCTTCCACATAAAGTTATGCGTCAAAAGGTTAACTGCAAGGTGAGAAGGTCACAGGAAGTTTTATCTTTGAGTTCATCTTTCTTTTGACATTTATCTGTCTCTTACTCTACTTCCTCATCTGTATTTCCAGTCACACACAAACACACAGTGTTACAATGCTGGCTGCCTCGTCAAATAATAGAATGTATTGAATATACATTGCATAGATATTATTACAGCCTCAGAAACGACGTCACAGCACGGGGCCTATTTTCTACAATCACAAAGATCTAATTATTCATTTTCACGCCGCTCTGAAAAACGACTCATCGAAGAGCTCATTTACAGCAAAGTCTAGTCTGCCTGACTGCTGTGCTAATTTCCCTTTCAGATCTCTCTCTGCTTGGTCCTCATACAAATACTGTGACATAAATAACAACATATTGTGGAGCATAGATAAGAACGTACTTGCGCCTCATAAAGTAGCATACAGGGCCAGTCCAAGAGTCCAACAGTTGGATACCTGTTTCTGAGATTCTGAAAGGGGCTTTCCAAAGTCTGTAATGTCTGATGAAAGATGCTATTGAGTTGCATTATGGGAAATGAAAGATCGAGTGTTTTTGGAGCTTGACCCATACTAGGAACAAAAAGTCTGCTTTTCTTTCTTGAAATCTGCCTCTTTCAAGCCTCTCAGTACTAAATCGCTGGAGTACCCCTTTAAGCTTCTGGTCCGCTCTAGTATCTTCATTCACTTTTACACCAAAGTGTTGCCAAAGAATTAACACCTCATATCAGCTTTGTTGAGTTTGGGTAACTGAGTTTTAGTTTCAATAACTTGTTCTGAAACAGTTGGACTGTTCTTATGTTTCTGGGGAACACTTCCTTCTTTCCACAAATTAGCCAAGAAACTCATATTGGGACACGCAATAAATAAACTTGTTGAAACAACGTTAGGCTGTATAGACTTCCTCCAGCCTGCTAACTGTTCATTATGCATGGAGGCCTAGATTTCTTTGCAGAGAATGAATAAATGCATCATGTTTGAATTATTAAACAGTGACATGACCTGTGCGTCTTGGTTGATTGGCTGTTTACACCACTCATGTGGAAGTTAGGTAAATAAGCCGCCTCATCCCGCAGTCGTCTCCATTCTTGGATTCTTCCTCCGTCGTATTCCTGACGGGCTTGAACTGATCTCGACACAGCAACAAACACGAGGCCGGCGACACACTGAGACGCCAAGAGGAAGAGCAGGATTTCCACAAATTAGGACAAACACGGATGAATTAAACATCAGAGCAGCTTCGACTCCTGAATTCCTGCCACCGCCGTCTCTCTGTGTTTGGTTCTCTAAAAACAGACCATCTATCAGACGGAGGGAGGACACACAAGAGCCTGTCTATACTGGAGATTTGACACAGATTCAGAAGAAGAAAAAAACTGCTGAAGCTCCGTCAAAACAGGAAGTTTTCTGGCGGGGCTGAGCGGGAGGCTGGCTGCCATCGTCGCAGTAAAAAGATGAAGGAAAGACATAAAAAGCAGGATATGCCCAGAATAAATGAAGAGAGTCACACAACACAAAACAATAAGGTCATGATTACGTCTATTTCCAGATTTAAAAAAAAAAATTACAGTCATACAGGAGTTATTACATCCTCACTTTAAAAAAAGATACATTAGGAAGGAAAATAAAAACAAAAAAGGGCAAAATCATTGATTCATTTTGATTTTTGTAGCATATTTCCATTACATTAAAAAAATTAAAGAATTCATTTAATTTGCAACAGTTTTCAGATATACTCAGTAAAATAAGCAAGTCCCAGGTTTGCTTTATCGGTCCATTCATGCCTTCACGTGCAGCATTTAGCTCCCTTCATTCATCATAGCTGCTGAAGTCATGTCGACTGGCTTTACGAAGACAAAAATGAAACCGAGATTCAACAACGTTAAAAAAAATAAAATAAACAGAAAGCGAGATAATTTTCTTCTTTTATCAAATTCTGAGGCAGCTAAATAACACCATATTGCCTTAACTACACTCTATCACGTTCCTTCATTTGTTAGAGCAAGAGCCAAATTTGCATATTCACAGATATTGTAAAAAGAGCGATAGAACATTTCCATAAAATATACACCACTGTTCCTTCATCAGAAAATACAAAAGAAATCTACTTTTGTGGTTTTAAAGGATCCATGATAACTGGATTTAGAGACAATGTATTTCAGACAGTCTGGCGGCCTCTGAGCAACCGTTCAGTCTCTTATTGCTTTTGACTAAATACAAGCAGCTGTTGTCAGTCTGATTGGGTGGGTGTGTGTGTGTGTTTGGTTTTGTTCAGTTCTGTCAAAACCTCTCTGATACCTGGTTTAAAGGTGTGTAGCAATTATCTCTGTGCTGAGTGACAGACCGGCTCATCAACTGAATCCTAAAACAACCTCAGTGTCGCTTAAAATATATTTCAGATTCAGAAGACAGACAGATGACAAGGTACAACACTTTTTTTTTGTTTTAAGGCCATGAAAACATATTTTGTGTGATGGAGTCCGACATGAACGCAACATTTTCTGCCAAACAATTTAGTTTATTTCACATGAGAAATGTCTGCTTTTCTCGCTGGTTTAAAGTGGGCGGGGCTCAGGTGAAAAAAGGTGATGTCACATATTTCTGTGCACCAATCAGGATTTAGCAAAATTCGAATGAAAATATGATAACGGTTGAATTTTTCTTTTTTGCTGTTGCCAGCACTGTCAGTCAGATGTCAGTCCTGCTGAAGCAGCTGAGTCTTTCAGTGTTAAACTATTAATAAATAATGTTTTTTGCCCCCCAAACTTTAACTTTGATTGCTGCACATTTAGTCCCTCATATTTAATGTTACGAGAAATACAAAAAGAATTTGATACCAGATCTTTAAGACATTCGAGTTCAATTAGTAATGACATACAAGCACAACTGAGGAAAATGTTTTTATGTCAAAGTGTTGGTGATTATCAGGGATTTAATTTAGTTTAGGTCTCTTCTTCTGGTTGCACCTTCATTTTCATAACATTTGTCCACTCTTGCCGCCTCAGTTCGTATTTCCCACAACATTTTCCCCACTTGCGTCTTATCTAGCTATGCAAATTGTTCTGTTTTGGAAACATCTACTGCTGAAACATCTGCCGCCCCCAATACAGTGGAGAGACATTCTGTTTGTGCTGCTCAAAGCACTGAAAAATGACAAGTGAAAAACTCAACAGCAGCATGTGTTATGTCCCAGGTACTCTGTACAATCCACATCTGACTGCAAACTTCAAGATGAAACTAATTGGGAAAATTATGTTTTTGTAATTTGGCTTGGCTTGTGAGGGACATCAGCTGTTTTGTCACAGCTTTAAAATAAATGGGGATCTTTCAGGACACTTGTAGTATGTAAGACAAAGTCAGTGAGACAGGAGACGGACTGAGAGAGACAAAGCTTCCTTTCTCTCTCAGAGTCCAGCTCCACATTCCTCTCATTCTGCCGGGCCCGACCTGACCGCAGCCACAGCTGGCTCTGTGTCCGTCTCACTGTCTTCTGGGAATTGTTTGCTCTTTTTTAAAAGTTCAGGAAATCCCTGCAAGGAAACAGCAGCCACTTATAGAGGCCACTTCAGGACCTGACAGAGAAACGGGTCACTTTTAGGGGTCGGGATTTGGGATCTGTATGCTTGCTTTCCATATGTGTCTAAAGTGAATCTTAATCCAGTCGCACAAGATCTCAGAAGCTCAGATAATAGTGTTATAAAATATAGATTTTCACTTTGCAGCTTGATCCTGCTCCTCCCACAGCGACACACCGGCGAGGTCGAAGCAGACTGACTGAACATCTAATGATCCTACAGCAGGTTATTTTCATAATTGCTATTAAGTGTTTTAACTACTTTGACTTTGGTTTTCACTTTTTCATTAGTAGATGAAGTTAAAGTAAAGGTGTAAAAATATCTTCTGTATGAATTATTGCTTCTCTTTTCATACAGACAGCTCACTGAAATGTACAATTCAGTGAAGATAAACTTTCAGAGCAAAATATGACAAAAACAAGCTGTCTGACTGAGCTGCTAATTTGTGTCTTTGGTCTGTCACTTAATGATCTGCTTGAATATAAAATACACCTCTTTTCATCTCTGTCTGTTGACAGCTCATTATCTTGCCTCTCTTTTTGCTCAAAAACAACTTTTCACCAGCCCTCCCATCCATCCAGACGTCCGTCCTGACTCAGGTTTGGGGAGGGGGGATAATAAGAGTCCACTTTCAGTTCAGACGGTTCAGAAGTTTTTGTCAGCAGACAGGAAGCCATTCTCATCCTGGACCAGAGATGCACTCATGTAAATAACCTGAATCCGGTCCCACAAATTGCTCAATTTAAAAATATTTTTTTTATATTATCACCAAAAAATACATTTTTTCTTTAGAATCAGTACAACAAATTACCCATTTTATGTCCTGGCACTCCTGCTGCCAGAGGGCACTGTTTAACAGTGTCTTCTGGTGGAGACAGTTCAGAAGAGACCTCCAGCAACAAAACGTGAAGAGAAAAATAAGTTGCAAAAGCAAAATAGCTGCTGTTTATTCTAGAGTCCCACAAACTACCAAAAACTCTTTATAATCTGGTTTACACCTGCATTTATTTATATATTCTGTTCATCCAATTTTTTTTTGTGTTTTTTTTTTAAATATTCCAAATAAATGGTTGAGAAATCCCAGATTTCTTTCTATATTTTAAGAACCTAAATAAAATAAAAAAGCAACCTGTTGATTGGGATGCCGATCAACATTCTGACTGGCTGACAGCTTTAAAAAGGTCACTTTCAGGGCCACAGTCTGGGAGGAGGGGACACGTTATATAACTCCTACTGGACCAAAAAGGGGGTCAAAAATGATTTAATATGGATGAAGGTCTGGGTCAAAAGGCTTCCGGTCCTGATCAGACTCTGACAGAAACTGCTGCTTGACATTTTGTATCTGAACTGAAAGTGAACTCACCCCCCAAACCTTTCCATCTCTAACACATCCACATTCGTTCCGCCTCTTTCTCTCATTTCCTTTGTCTCCACCCGAGTCTGCATTCAGTGTTGGAAATACTCTTACACTGATGAAGATTCTGCTAAAACGTAGCTATTCTAAGTATATTGAATGTAAATTATATTGCTATATAACTCATATTAGTTGCAGTTTGTAATTGGTTTCATTATAGCAGCTTTTGTTTGATATGGACTTAGTGTGACCATCATGAAACAAATGTCCCTTTAAATGGTTTTAAATGTGACAAAAAGCGTTCTTGAAATAAATGGCTTGATAATATAATAACTTCATACTGATAAGCAAAAGTATAACCCAAGCAAGTTTTAAAGGTGTAACGTAAGGAAAGGAAAAAAAAATCAGTACAAAGTTATTTTTACGCTCGCCAGTAATTCATCAGGATTTTACACTTTCAGCCCATTTAAAGGGATATTTCATTACATTAATTCATAATTACATTATCTAGTGTTATTGCATTCCTACAGCAGACATGGTATGTTATAAACCTGTTGTAAAAGCTAAAACACAAGTACACTGAGATAAAATTATAATCCTTAATAGTTCTGTAGATGAAGTGTTAAAATTTTTATTCTCTGCACCACGATGAATCTCTGAATCACCGAATCATTTCCTCTCCTGCTACTTATTCATCTTGTCGTGCTGATCAGCTCTGTGGTCATTAGGAAGAAGAATGACTTTAGATTGCTCATGTTGGAGGGCCAGATTGTATCACCATGGCCTTTAAACTCATCCACACATCTAAAAAGTTGGTAAAAAGTTTAAAAAAAGCAACAGATCCGGCCTCTGCCCAGGTTCTTGGATGCACTTGTTCCCTTTTCTTCAAGCAAACCCTGGAGCAGGGCGAGTTATATATTTAAAAGTGGCAGTGAATATTTGATCCGCAGTACTTATTGCAGTCTGTTTGAATTACCTCTTGAGCCTCTTGAGTTGAAATTAAGAGATACGTTCCAAACTATTTGGCCCCGGCTCTGCTCGTTACTCAAACGACAGCAGGTCTGGGTGGTGCTCTGAGTCTTCAGCGCTCACTCCGGTGCCTTTACTGCAGGGGGCGCCGTTCCCCAGCAGGACCTCCTCGCCCAGGCTGATGCGGCAGGGAGTTTTCCCTGAGCGGGGGGTGGAGGCCAGCCGGGAGTCCGGCCCTGACACCTTCTGCCAGACGTCGCAGGGCTTAGCTCTGGGCTCCAGCAGGGGCGGATCTTTGTTGATGAGGTCTGGTACAGAGAGCTGGAGCTGGGGCTGATGTTCCTCCAGGCCTCCTTCAGTGCTCCCACTTTCCACATCATCTTCTTCTCCACCTATCACTCCATCAACTTTGCCATTGCTTCCTGTCGTCTCCCAATCAGCAGCAACTTTATTCTCTTCTGGGTCCAGCGGCACTGTGGTCTCCTCTGACCCCTCTTCCTCCTTCTTGCCCTGCTGCTGCTCCTCGCTGTTCCTCAGCTCCTCCTTGGCGATGAGGGGCGTCTTGTCAGGAGAAGAGAGGAAGGAGGATGAGTCAGCAGTGTCCGGAGAGGAGACCACAGGGTCAGAGGAGATCATCATGTCCTGGGTGGTCTTCAGCGCCCGGGGGAGGCGCTTCTTCCCCGATGGCGGCGGCGGGTCCAGTCGAGGGAAGGAGTCGAAGGAGGAGATGTGACTGGAAGAGAGGAGAAAAGGGAAGGTGGAGAGTGATGAGTCAAACAAGTGTTTTAAGTCTTTCAAACACTGTTGCCAGGTGCCTTGTTCTGTTTTCAAAAATGTATTGTCACCACCCGGCTCACTTTATAGGAATAATAATAGGAATTATGCTTCTCCAAAGATACATGTAAACAGTTACATACATACTGTATATATGCATACAACAGGGTTCATACAGCTTTTTAAGAGATTCAAGCACTTTTCAACTACTTTCACATTATCTTAACCAAAAATTTCCAGACTCTCGAAGCCTTTATCATCACATCTAAATTGTTACTATAAATGCCAGGAGACAACAAACAAATAAGACGACGGGATCGTTTCATTTCAAATATTAAAAGATTTTTGATTTACATGAGTGATTGTGTCGATGATGAAACACCAGATTATGTTGAAAATTAAGCATTTTTCAAGTATATTCGAATTCAAGCATATTCCTATTCGTGAAAACGTAAAAGTTAAAATTAGCCTAAGCATTTTCCAAACTTTGTCCGAACCCTGATGCAAGTACGACCCTAAGCACAAAAACTTTTTGAGCTGATACAACCACTACTAACCTTGTCAAATTTAGGCTAAAAGCTGATTGGCTGATCAAAACAAGGATTTTTTAAAAGTATTGCTAAATCATAAATTAGAAACTGTTGGTACATTGTGTATTGATGAGTTGTGTGAAATTTCGATTGAATTAGACTGAGTTGTAGCCATCTACAATTATATATATGTGTGTGTGTGTGCGTGCGTGTGTTTGTGTGTGAAATGGCATCACTGTGGGTGGAGGAGGGTGGAGAGTACCAGCAAGAACCTAAATCCACTTTCACTCCCGGTGATCACTCTAATGGCTCCTTCATTGTGCACTAAAAGTGTTTAAGAAAACATACTCATTTCTCAAGCCGTTTCCCCACAATGACAGAAAATTACCATGGTAACTACATCCCATGGAAAGAAGAAAGCACTTATTATTACGGCTGCATGATCTTTCTCCGGAGCTGACAGGGATGCACACAAAGACAATTCAGCTCAATAAGCACCGCTATGGATACAAAGAGCACAGACACCTTTCTGTCATCAAGGGACGACGAACTACAAAGTATTCTGGAATACGGCAACTTTCCAGCTTCATTTGTATGTACAGGCTGATGTGAGTGTGCTGCTGGTCTGTCCTGTGTCAGTGTCACCACTTTTGATTTGGTATTTTTTAATAGCGCTGTACTGGTGCGTGTTCTTACAGGAACAACAAATGGCACTGAAGCAAATGGCTTCGGTGACAGTTTTTCCCATCAACTGGGAGAATTAGCCGGATGTAGCATTAGCTGCTAATACTAGAGTTACTTGCCTTGCGTTGACTAGGGCTGCTCTATTATGGCAAAAATCATAATCATGATTATTTTGGTCAATATTGAGATCACGATTATTTAACATGATTACTCATTGACTTTGGAAACATCGTGCATTTATTGAACTTTTTAAAAAACTCATCTTTTTATTTGAACTTTCCTTGAAGTGTTGCGGTGAAGAAGTCAATGGGACTGTTTGGTCATAGACTGCTTTGTGATTTAATTACAGACGATTAAACAAATTGGTCGTATTACCTTGTGGTGCAGACACCACTGTAACAAATCTTGCACAGTATTTGCAGCCTGGCTTAGAGTGAGTTTGGGCTTTCGGGCCGAAAGCGCACCGCTGTAAAAGAAAGAGGTGCGCTGGATTTATAACACAAGACAAAATGAGATCATCATAGCGAAACGGAGTGTGGCACAATAATCGTTTTATCTCGATTATCATGTTTTCATAATTGTTGGAAGCCAAAATCTCAATTGAAAATAAAATTCGATGAATCGCCCAACCCTAGTGTTGACCGCTCCTCTCTCATTTGGGTCGGATCTGCGATGTAGCCGGATCTCTGACTTTTTTATTGGTTTCCCGATACGTATTAGTTAATCTGTATACCCCTAGTCTGTAGATAATGTCCTTAACAGTCCAAATACTGGAATAAATAAAAAGATAAATGATTAATAAGGTCATGCTCCTTTCATTGAAGAAAACGACAAAAGACGCTCCTGAATGTTCTGGGCTCCAGTCCACTGCACGTTTCACCTCATGCATCCAGGATCCAACAATGAGTTAGTGTCAGTCAGTGATTATGTAAAAAAACTCTCAGCTACACCCGTCCGGATCAGTCGGTGGTCCTGCAAATCTTGATAGACCATCACTGGTAAATTAAACTGAACTATTCATAGTCCAGTAAATGGAGACAAATGGGAGCAGAGCTGCTGAAAAATGAGCTCTGCTTGACTGATCTTCTGTTGAAGAGACAACAGATCAATGCTTCTGGAACAAATCCCCAAATACAGACACAGTCTGGAATGTAAAAGTGTGTTTATCTGGGTTTGTGTATACCTGAATTAAAAGGCATTTCCATTTTGGCTGTATAAGCTGAAAAGTTCAGTCTTATTCAATTTCAGACGTCTCACAGGCGCCTTTGATGTGTCATTAATAATTTCACAGGAAAAAGTGTTAATTTAATCAGAGAGGTCAAAGAAAAACCAAACTGCATGAGTCAGTATGTGGAATCAAACCAGCAACCTTTGAGACACAAGTCTGCAAATGAATCTGGGAGAGTAAAGGTTTAATTATTAAGATCTTTGGTTCAGGATTAGGGTTAAAATTAAGAGTATGATGAAGTTTAGGAGAGGTGAAGTTTAGACTGACTATGTAGAAGTACTTTCCTCACAACCCAAATACAAAGGAATACCATATTTATGTCTCTCTGTGTGTGTTTACCTGTTTGCAGTGGTCTGGTTGAGTTGGTCCATACAGCTCCACACGGCACCAACGTTCTTGTTGACCTCGGTGACCCCAATGTCCCCGAGGTGGCTGGGCTCCTTTCTTCTTAACAAGTCATTGACCTGAAAGAAAAAGTATAGAAAGAAAAAAGGAAAGACACAAAGAGACACAGAAAAAGAGTAAACATATAAAGAAAGACACAAAGAAAGAAGGAAAAAGACACAAAGACAAACAAAGAAAGGTCATTTTGAGTCAAATTCAAATCAGCTCCACTGATGCAGCAATAAAGTAATGAAATTTACTCTATAAACCAAATATCAAGAGTAAAAGGAATACATGACTGTGCTGTGCTAACCTTTGCGCCAACAGCCTTGCCCAGGTTAATGGCATTTTTAAGCCTCTGTTGGCCTCCGGAGGATGGAGAGTCGACGGCGCTGGACCCCAGGTTAGGATTAGCTGATGCTGGGGAGCGTCGGGCTGAGGGCTGGCCTGGCCTGGAGGTCTGAGGACTCTGCTGTTGGGCAGTGGAGTTCTCAAACATACTCTGATCAACTGGGAAACCAGAGAGAGAAGACAGGAGAAAGAAAGATAGATCGGTCAATACACAGCAGAAGATGGTGACGTATCTGCTTTCAACAGCACATGTTGTTGCAAAGCTGCAGACCCTTCAAGCATTAGACAATACAAATGGGATGTTGGCCTTGAGGGTGAGATGCACAAACACTTCTTGAAGGGAAGTGAAGGAATACTGTTGATTGGTTACTCACAGTTTCTCCACAACATTAATGAATACACTACTTCTGTCCTGTCACCCGATATATCTCTGAAGCTCTGCTGGAAGAAGCATACTTAGCAATTTTTGGCTAAGTAACGATTGTTTGGAATCTACTAAACATACAGACCAACAGCGGACTGCAGAAGAGGTTTGAATGGTTTCTTTGGAGTTTTTTTTGTTGTCATGTTGGGTCTTAATTGGAATCCATTGTAACTGTTGTGAATCCAAGTTGACTACAGCTACTGTCCGGCACAGACGCAATCTACAAACTAATCTACAACACACCTCTCGAGCCCAAGGGAGCGAGTATTTGATACTCGAAGGGTAAAATTTTGGTGGAGTATTCCTTTAAGTGACCATGTCATATTCCTCCTGTGTCTCTCTGCAGCTTTGCACAAAACAAACTGATGTTGCATCATCACAGCAAGATTCAAAGGTATTTCATGGGAATGCATATGAGGGCCAGATGGCAGTAACACTGTATGTACTGATCATGGAATAATATACAAAACAAAATGTAAGGCAATCGCAATGACACATGCACATAAGTAGAAATAACACGAATGAAAATGAAGTAGAAATGGACCAAAATGCAGGATCAGAAACAGCAAAACATAAAAGGGGAACTCAGGTGGTTGTCAATCCACTTAAGACAGAAGATCTTACCTCTTGGATAGAAATGTTTCTCAGAAAGCATTTAATGAGACATAGAAGATCAGATTTCAGATCATTTTACCTCTAAAGATGCAGATTATTGAGCTTTCTGCTTAGTCACAAAAATGCTGCTGCTGATTCATGTCTTCTACAAGAGGACAAGTCCGGAGAGGTAATGGGTAAGAGTGCGGCTTTGAGCTGTGTACGCATATCTGAAAGGTACAGTGGATTGGCCTGATAAATGGAGAGAAAATATCACCATTTGGAATCAGATGGGGCGTCCAAATCGGATGGAACAGGTAACCTTGACTTCACTTACCCACCCAATCAAGAGATCTACAAGAGCACATTAGCCAGAGGCAAGAGGAAATGTGATCCAATATTATGAATCAACAGAGGGCATTTAGAGTAACGCCAAGGAGATGGAGAGAGAGATATGAGAAGAACAGAGAGAAAGATATACATTTACTGTACAGCATGCAGGCACTTACTCATAGGAGTCATCAAATCGCAAATCAATTACTGCAGCAGATCGGTGCACAGTGAAACCACAGAGGATCTCGCAATAAATGTAATTATAGAGTTGACTGTGTGTCTGTGTGTGCAGGTATGCAGGTAGCCACATTCAGACAAGGTCTGCCATCTCTGTGAGTGCATTTAAAATTGTGTTTCATAGACAGGATTTATAGACAGGATGGACAGAAAAAACAGAAAGAACCTCATAGACTTATTATGAGTGAGTAGTGCTAGCATGCTCCAGCTGGCTAGGATGTTAGCAGTTAGCTCGACAGCTACAGTAGTTTAGCAAATAGTCCTTACATCACCACTTCCACCATCACATACACATATCTTTCAAAGTCGTGTCTTCTTACAGTTTTGCCTTAGACACTATTGGTCTGAAAGTATTTCATGAAAGCAAATACTGGATGTTGTAAAAAGAAGGCAGTTACTGTATTTACTATTTAGCTGCAAATTGAGTCTTGTTAGCTAGTTATTAGCACTGCTTCCCACATGACTCAGCAGTTTCTGCTGCATCATTTTAATGTGCATTGATTTGAGTAAAACTAGCCATGCCTCGTTTTCATTGGAGGATTTCATACTGATAGCATACTGGTTTAGCTTACAGGGCTCATTGAGAGGACAGTATAAGGTCTATGTAAAGTCTTAATTTACATGCTGTAAGTCTTTGTTCAATGTTCTGCCTGTCTGCCAAGGTCATTCAGGGTGTATTGACTGTATATCAAGGTCATCGAGTGATCTCAGGATCAATAGTGACACATTGCACAGGCTATAAAACACCCGTATTGATCCCTCCAGAACACGGGGCCACATATTCCTCCCACTTTAACTCCTAATGGAGAGGTAATGGACGGACTGTGTAATGTAGTAAGCCCCCTGGAGGGCAGTATGACGGACATTAGAAAGAGAAGATGTTTGTGCAACATGCCTAACAATGTGCTCTGGAAAATTTTATTTCATTTTCATTTAATGTTTTGCAGCTTTTCTCTCAACATGTCTGCTGAAAAGGCGAAACCTGCTATTTGGAAATGAGCCCAGGTGTCTCAGTCTGGCTCATTTACACACAGGTCTGATTTATCATCACTATTTATGACCATTTCTCCGCTGGACTGTCCCCGAGCCAGTTCTGAAACTCTTTGCTCCTGTATACTCTAAACGAATGCAAATCTGGCGATTTCTCAAAGGCTGTCAAATAAAGTGCTGCGTGCAAATGCCAGTACACCCACAGTGACTAGAGGTCAGTTCGTCCCCACCAAAGAGAGAGTTACATTGAAGGAGGTGACGTACACCATTAGTGAAATCCAAAACCAAAGACAACACGAGTGAAATTAAAGTTACAGTTAATTATATAGGAGGAAGATGGTGATTTAGATTTGGCTGTTGTACCAGTATTTTCAAGGATGATTGTGAAATAGCAAGGAGACATTGACATGCAACAAAGCCAGAGTCAAACTGGGGACGTTGAAGTTATATGGTGTCTTCACCATTAGTCTACCGGACGGGCTTTGTTTATCTTCCAGAACAAGTGATCGCAAACACAAATCTTTTCCCATACACCTTTCATATTCAAAAAGCAATTTATGACATTGGGAAAAAAACTGTCACAATAATTACAATGTGCTTTCAGGGAACTGATTCGAAGTCTGCCTACACACACGATCAGTGGAAAGAGCTGTGCAAGTGTTAGTGCAGCAGAGGTTTACATCATCAGCGTACATGACGTAGCAGTAAAACCGCTGGAAAATTTGCAAAACAAAACAACAAGGCTATTTAGGGGAGAATGATGTATTTCAGTTTAACACAAAAGGCACTAGCTGTTAAACTCTTTCAGAGAAGAAGGTGGGAAAGAACCTGATGATCAAGAAGGGTTTGGGTACATGAACGTTATCTCACTAAGAAAGTGAAGAACGAGTTCGTTGTCCATTCCGGGTTGCTTTCAGGTTACGTCACGGACAGCTGTTATCTCATTGGTTGTGAATTTGAAAGGTTACCAACAAACAAGGTCAAGGCTGAATCTAACTGAACTTGAAATGAAGCGGCTCAGGGTACAATCCAGCCAAACGTCGCAGTAATGCTACCTATTCAGTGTTTCTCACTCAGGGAAATGTTAGACGGGAGGCACCATGTGCAACTAAAGCTCCCCAGTCTATCACAGTGCCAGGTGAACACCCTTCTTTCTATCTTTCAGTGAGTTGAATCATATATAAAGGCGCTGCCACTTCTCTCTAGAGATAATGTTGTTTCAATACCCACAAATTGAAAGATCTGATGTTAGTGAGTCTCGTTTCCTCTTGACAGGACGCTCATTCACTGCTGTTTAAGAGACACTTTGTTCGATTTGTCACTTCCTGTGCTGGAGATTTCCCAGCAGTGTCTGTACCTCACAACAGAGAATTTCATTAGGGCAAACAGTTAATCTATGTCCTTCCAATTAGTGCAGATGGGACAGTCCTTTGTGCTGCAGCCCCACTGTGATTCAGGGTGATGAAACGGATGGATTTTTTTCCTACAAATCTTGCCTACTGAAGCATTAAAATTAGAGAAGTAATTGTTAAATCACCCCGCTCTGCAACTTCAGCTGAGGTAATATTTAAATGAATTTGAATGAAATCAAACAGTGCGCTGCATATTTCAGCTGGACTGTCACATGTTCAGTTTTAAACGACGCAATCACTGCAAATTAAATTAAGTTTTAACCTGATGAAAGGTTGTTAAAACTACTAAAACAGCACTCTGTCCCTGTGTCCTAGTTACATACTATCTACCAAGGGTCCAGTAAGTTTGAAAAATGAGGCACACTTGAATACCAACATGCATATCAAAATCAGTTGATTTTTGAGTGAGGTGCTGCTAGACATGATTGCGCCATAAGAAAAACTGGTTGAGCACCTCACAACTAATATAAATCTTCAAAGTGTGACATTTGTTTAGATTTTGGCAAATTAGCATCAATAAAAGTATGCCGAATAAGCTATTAGCAGTTCCTGTTTGCAATGTACCCATAGATTAACAGACAACTATCACTGGATTACTTTGATACTGAAGAAAACTTAAAAACCTGATGATTCTCAGGCAGGTTCTGGGGTTAAAAGGAGTGTCTTTTTTTCTATGATTTCTAAGTGGGTTTAGAGACGTTTATTGGTGATGGACATAGGAGATGATGATATCCTCGGAGTGTGTGTTCAGCTTTGACTGAGTCATAACTCAGAGGAGAGGTAGCCTAAGTACCTTTATTGCCTCCATGAGCTGTGTCACAGACACTGCTGACCGTGTGTCAAATCAGCAGCACTACAATAATTACCTTCCTGTTGTTTTCAGAACACCAGCATGCACCTGTGCCTTTTGCGTCATGCAGTACCTTTGCCTCACATATCATTGTATTGAGACAGAGGTTAAGATTTAGGTGTTATGGGTGTAATTTTTATTTTTTTTTTAAAAAGAAGCTGTAATCAGAGTGAATACAAAAGCTGAAGAGACTTTCACTCCAGAGAACTCCTGCAGCCTGTTTGTTTAGTTCTGGAGACTGTGTAACACTGCCAGATTGCTGTATGTTTTTTAGTGTGTGTGTGTTATGTTGTCTTTTAATTACAAACATGCCTGAAGGATTCCAGCTGTAATAATTATCGTTCATTAACACTAAAATGAGGATTTCTTTCTTTCTGTCTTTCTCCAGGAGCTTCTGTGGATTAACAGCATCCTTCAAACAACAGACAGATTAGAAACAAACAGATACAGAATATTCATGCTGTTGGAGTTGGGGAGGCTGTTTTCAGTGTGTAATCCAATGCGTAATCCCCCCCACACTCTCATTGATTTGTTGTTAAATTTCAGTAATTTCATCACATGTAATCCGTCCCTCCCGCACCCTGCACAATAAGCAGGAAAGCTTAAGCAGCGAGCTCTCACTCTCGCTCACGTACCAGCAGCAGTTGGCCAGGCTGAATCAACTGAAATGATAATGCAATCTTCTGCAACACTAATGAAATTGGAAAATCTATCCTAAAAAGGAAAATTCATGTTAATCTTACAGTATAATTATAGTTTAGACTACAAAGTCTTGTCTCAAAAGCACAACATGAGAGTCCAGACAAACTCCAGTGACAGTGAACCTAGCAGATTATTTTGTGCTCTAAAATATAAAGAAACCAAACTAGTTTGGGTATAAGTGAGCGTCCACTGAGACTGTTTTTAAGCTTTGAGAGAAAGTCAAAAATACTTAATGAAATGAATATAATAACAGAGGTTCCAGAGGTCTGTGCTGGCAGATCTGGGAACTGCCATGCTATTTCCAATTAAAGAAAAACTGTGGATGTTATTTCTTATTTAGAACACAAAAAAGATGATTTTAGACTTCAAAGAACTGGGCAATTAATTGATTAGTTTGGAAGAGATGTCCTGAGCTGATCCTAATGATCAGTATCAGGGCCGATTCGGGCATATTTGAATGGATCGGTATCAGCTAAAATAAAGCAGATCAAAATCCAATCCTTTTTTTTTTACTGGACTCTGCTGTGTTTTGTCCACCTCAGCCTGGCAAAGTACACTGATTTACTGGACTCCGATGGCTAACAAATTTGTTATCTCTTTCTTATTAGCAAAGAGCATTGTCAACACCTCAGCTCCTCACACCTCCATTACAGATCTTTGCTTATCAATAATGTATATTTTTCACTGCAGGGCCATTTTCCACAGACATCCTCTATAGGGAATGATGATGAAGCATGATGTAATTATGATTACAATTTTTATCATGTGGAACTCGTAATTGGCCAAATCGGCTCTCAACGCCCTCTCAGGGAGCGCCTCTGTGACTTGGCTCGCCTCTGCCAGGCAGCCAGCGTCAGGTTGTGATTAGCTCGGCTCGGCTTCGGCATCACCGATCAAAGTGCCAAACTCAGCTTTGTTCTTAGCTCAGGGAGGGTAACCCACTTCTATCACAGAGACGCAGCACACACACTGAGCCCTGCACACGAACAAACACACACTCAGACCGTTTCTTCTCTTCAGTGATATGTGCTGTATAGATAAGTGTCATTTTTTTTTTTTTTTGCTTTTGAATAATCTCTTTTGAAAAATACCCAGATTCTTTTAAGTTTTGTTGTGACTTTCAAGCTGAGTTTCTGACTACAAAACATTCTCTCAAGAAATCAATTAGTCTAATATTGATTTCCAACGTTATATTTTTTTAAAACAACTCAGAGATCTGCAAATGGAGTGAAATAAGTTTACATATTTACAACGCAAAGTTCCGGTGCTTTTAACCATCAAACATTAAACTTAAAAAATTAAGCTCTAGAAAAAGCGAGTAAGTGGACTTTGAGTTGAGATTGTTTTCTCAACTGCTGTTTCCAAGGTCAAGAATGAACCGTCAAGCTCAACCTCCTAGGGGGGAAGTCAGAAGATCTGCAGTTCAATCGCAACTGGGCAAACTTACAAACTTACTACTGATGAGGACGGTCGAAAGCTCTAGAGTAAGTGAACCTTGAGTAGAGATTGTTTTGTCAATTGGAAGTAAGAAACAACAAGAATAAAGATTCATTTTCTGGATGCTAGTGCACTGATCTGCTTGTTGTCTTGTTCCACGACACCGGCATTTATTTTTTGGGAAATTCTTGAAACATAGGAAACTGTACTCAGAACAAACTGTCCCAATGGAAATTTACCTTGTTTTATGACAAACAACTGTTTTATGACTCACTAGGAGACTAATGCTAGAATCATTCTTGTGCGAAGATACAACTAAACAAAACTGAGAAGAAAAAAACGTTACACAAGTTTTATTTACATGTACAAAACCCCCCCAAAAAAACTACGTACGCGAACATCTCTGGACGACCGCTGTGCACATTCGCCTATGTGAAAACTGGAAAAGTATGTTCCAGCCTTAAGACGATATTCAGACAAATACAATTATTCTGTTTCCTTCTGCAAGATGTCTACAACAGTTTAAGGTCCTCTGGTGGCGAGGACACCTCAGGAAATGCTGAAGAAATTGTGATTCTGTCGCTTTTCTGCCGAGGTAATAAAGAAGATACAGAGAGTTTTTTTCATTCTGTATATCGTGATGATAATTTGATTTTTGCAGTTAATTTAATCAAAGTTTCACCTCGTTTCCCCCCCTTAAAACACTACATTGACTGAGCCCTGCATGTTGTGTACTGATGTTCTGGTGCAACAGATCGGGGCAAAGCTGCATCAGAGCGAGACGCTGTGAGGGCAGAGAGTGTGAGAGTCGAGTGTCAGGCTGAGAGGATGAGTGACCTGAAACACACTCACTTGAAGACACAAACACACTAATCCTCAGGCCAGACAGGGTCATTATCACTGTTGTATTAAATCAGAGCTCCTCACTTGACTAAATTAAGATATGCATGTGTGTCTTGTTGTGTGTGTGTGTCTGTGTGTGAGGAGAAGTATTAAGTGTAAGTGAGGCCAATCGTGTGAGGTTTGAAAGCAGGGAACATCTCTCTCTCTCACACACACACACACACACACACACACACACACACACACACACACACGAGAGGTAGAGCCGCTCATCAATTTTTTACCTGGGTTCATTATAACATGAATGATTAAAGTGGGTGGGCTCTGGTGGGGGTCTGTCTCAGACTGATGAGGGACTGTATGCAGGACTGGATTAATGGATGAAGTCTCTGATTTATCTGACTGAACTCTCACTGACACGCTGCCTTTCACATCATCACTCTGCGTCTGCTTTTAGTTATTTCTTACTTGGAAAGTGGGACCCGTCTGGATTTCACTTCCAATGTCATGGAGGATCAGACGTAACGTTCATGACTTTCTTTATACAGTAAGAAACTAAAAACTCCTGTGTGTATATATGGGTTTCTAAGTATTTGAGAAGGGTTTTATGGATTATATATTTGTTTCTTATCAAGAGGATACTGTAATATCTTTTTAAAGGCTATGTTTTAAACAAGTCTTCATACCTAACCAATAAAATACCTTGTTTGTCACTGCCTTCCAAAACTATTCATATGACCAGAAAATGATTTATATGAGTTTTAATCATTAAGATTCATCATATCAAACCCAAGTCTTTATACTATTTAATATTTATTCTGCTGTGGTCATTAAATGTACTGTATTTACACTCATTAGTTACCTCTATATGTAATAGTTTGCATCGTCGGTGGTGCAGTCCGCAATTGACACACTGGATTCAAATGGCGTGCACGTGTGAGTTCAAGTATAGCTATACAGGGATCTATATAGAGGACATCAAATTTGCGAATGTAAACAGATACACAAGTTCTCGTCATTTCAAACACAACTTTCTGACTTGTATTATTAAGACGTTCTCAGGGTTACAACCAAATCAACCAGAACTAAAAACTTAAGGATCATAAAGCTGAAATGATTAGTTGATTAATCGAAAATTAATCTGCAACTGTACTACATGATCACATAATCGTTTGAGTCCCTTTTCCAGCAGAAATACCAATCATTTTCCAGCCTCATCAATGTATCATTGTACTGCAAATCATTGTAAATTGAATATTTTTGGGTTTTGGACTGCTGGTTGGACAAAACAAGACACGTCCCGTTGGACTCATGGAAACTCTGATGGATAATTTTGACATGTTACAGACATTTACAGCGATTAATTGAGAAAATAATCAGAAGATTATTCGATAATGAAAATAATTGTTACTTGCAGCCTTAAAGGATTCTAACAAAGGTCTAGTTAAGTTTAGGCAGCTAAAACTAAGGTTAGGTAAAGATTGTGGTCAAAAACCAGCGCTGACAGTGGGAGACAGGATGCAAACCACCGCATCCGGTGTCAAAATCATACACTTTGTAAACCCAACCATCCACCCCTACCACCTTCCACCCCAACAGGTTTTATCTGTGCTATAACCACGAATGTCACGCTACTTCTGCCTTTGCTTCTGAGAGACAACACTCGTTATTCACTCGACCAAAAAAGAAGTCGCTTGTCTAACTATGCCTGAATTAGAATGTGTTTATTCTCCTATCTGCTTGGATGGTAGAAAAAGTAAAAATCAATTAAACAATTAACTGAAATCTTGATAAATCTCACGTCTTGAAATTGAGACGCCATATTTTGATATATTTATTTCCTGCCGGATTCTCGATCATCAGTTGCATTAATTATTAGTTGAATTATCTTTAGTACTCTGTCTCCAATCTTATCTGCAGTCTATGCATCTTAATTTCCCCTTAGGGCATCATTTCAGTTTTATCTAATCTAATTAGCCAAATTTGCTGTCCCCCCCTGCACTCAGTAGTGCATCAGGCAGAACTGACAGCACAGCAGTAAGCTCCGAACTACTCTGCATATGACTGAGGCTCCATCTACAAAGCTGACTTCTCTTCCTTGTGTCACAGCCGACCTGCCCTCCTCTTCTTAAACTGGGCCTACCTAATCGTAAACAGAACAGGGCAGCAAACTTTGAATTCCATCCCCAAAAACATCAGTCAGCATCTATCTTGTTGTGACAGGCTGAGCCTCCCAGTCTGACCCTCAGTCTCAGGGGAAAACAGAAACCCTATTAACAAAACCGACCCGTCTTCTCCTTCTCCTCCTCCTCTTCTTCTTCTACCTTTCCCTCCTCTACCTGAAGTAACCTTTTCGCACACAACGCCTCTTGTTTTTTCCCTGTGGGATTGTTTTATTGGCAGGAACAGCATTTAGGCTACATGGCACCAAATTTGTTAAGTGAAACTAATACTAATGAAACTTTGAAACAGGCCTCTGAATGTGCAAAGCTAAAATTCTCCATCACAACTAATACTAATGAAGCTCTGCTCCAGAATTTAGACCATGCAATGAATAATCTCACATAATCTCCCCTGAATCCAATACTGATGACATTTTTGTAAACAGGGTGGAGGTGTAAGATGAGGTGAGCCGACCTGCCCTGACTGTTCAATAGAAGAGCAATTACTGCAGCACAACTCAGTCTCAGCCTTTTGCCTTCAAATCATCTTTAGGGCGCCTCAGACGGACAGACAGATCTCTGCTACACAACAATTCTCGTTCTTTAGCGCTTTGTGGAAGATTTTATGTTAAATGTGTTACATGTAGTGGCCTAGGAATAATAAATGGAAACCACCATCGTTAATCCATTTGTGCAATTATCAGATTTCTCACAAAAACACAT
Organism: Macquaria australasica; assembly: GCA_005408345.1. Lineage (NCBI taxonomy): Eukaryota > Metazoa > Chordata > Actinopteri > Centrarchiformes > Percichthyidae > Macquaria > Macquaria australasica. The sequence continues at coordinate 1,046,920 of SEMN01000083.1, forward strand.
TGTGTGTATCCTTAAGGACTAAAAAACGCGATGAATGCTTTATCGTCCTCATAAAACATTTGCAAAGCCGATTTTTGTAAGAATATAAAACTTACATAGTTTTCGTCCATGTTTGCTTGCCTGACTTCTTCTTCCTTTGCTTTTGTTGGCACACTGCTGCATTTCTTGGCAGAATAGCATCAATCCAGTGGCAATGTATCATGCTGTGCTTCTTTGCGTACGTGCACAATAAACAAAATGGGCACCCACTCTTAAAAGTATGTAAAGTATACGGAAAGTAACAACATTTTTTCCAAATACAGCCCAGAATAGATGGTAATATGAACCTTTTTGTTCATGTTATTTAAGACTACAATAATACTTTATTACTCATCTTTCCTCTTGTTCGTTTGTATTTAAGATTGTTCCAGGACTCACTACTAATCAGCTATTAATCACACAAACTGGCAAAGACAAATTATGTGTAGAGATAAACTAGCAGCATATATAGAGAAGGCGATTGACGTACGGAACATTATTCACATCGGATGCCAGAGCTGAGTGAGTGACTTGAGTCTGACCGGGCCCTGAGAAAACGGGGCCCGAATTAACTTGAGTCCAGAAAAGTAGTTAATGCACAGATCTGATGAAGTACTGCCTCCAGCTGGCCTACACATAGCACTTGTTTCGGTTACCTGATCCAGCTCCCAAAAAACAGATTGAAGAGCCTCTATTTAAATTGCCTCTTTGCTGGCCTTGTTCACTTCAGCATTATAGCAGTCTAATGTTTCCGTCTAATGTTATGGGTCAATGTGAAGTATTTTAGAATACTTTATAAGAATTCACCTCTTATCTTGTCATGACCTTGCAGACCCCATTAGATACCTGAGCTGCACTTCCTCTGTTTATAAAAATGAGATTCAATTATGATATTATTTTCCACGAACTCTGAAAGAGCAGCCAGAGTATCCTTGTACCTGACTAAAGCGTCTCTCAATGACACAAACATGGATGCTGACATCAGTGTGTCCTCTGAATGGAAAAATGTAAGACAAGCCAGTCATACAGGTTAGATAAGGACAGAGCAGAACGACAAGACAGACAGGAGAGAGCACAGCAATCAGAGTGGTGACTGTGGACGGAAATATGTGCTTAAGTCGAAATTTGCCCAAACTAGAGAGTTTCTACCAGGTCAGGAAGAAAGGCTGGCAGCAAATTTGAACACATTCGATAGACTCATCGTTACAAACTTTGGTATTTGTTAAAAATTGCTAAATTGCATTTATTACTGAACATATGGATCTCCCGGGACATGGAAGATTCCAACCACACAAAAGTCAACAACTCCAGGCTACACAGAAACTGAGAATCCTGTACTGCTGAATATATCTTCCATCGAATTTATCTACCATCACTGTAACAAACAATGCTGAAAGGTTAACATATACATTTACACGAGTCTACAGCTTTGCTGGAGGCTCTGTGTGCTTACTTATAGTGGTGCTTTGAGCTAAATGCTAATGTCAGCTCACAATTACAATGCTAACATGCTGATGTTTAGCAGGTATAATGTTTACCAGCCCAAAAAAAGAGAGACATTTTGACCTGATGATGGTGCTAGCTTCAGGGTTCGTACAGCTTTTTAAGAGTACAATTCAAGCATTTTCAAGGTACCTAAACCAAATATTTCCAGACTCTCAAAGCCTGTAATTGTTAGTATAAATGCCAGGAGACAACAAACAAATATGACGACGGGATTGTTTCATTTCAAATATTAAAAGATTTTTGGTTTACATGAGTGATTGTGTAGATGATGAAACACCAGATCAGATGTGTTGAAAATCAAGGATTTTTCAAGGAGTATATTTGAATTCAAGCATATTCCTAACCTTGAAAACATAACGGTTAAAATTAAGCATTTTCCAAACATTCAAGATTTTGCTGTAGATTAAAAGTTAAGGGATCACCAAAATTATTGCTATTTATCCTGAGGGGAACATACATGTGTACCAAATTTCATGGCAATTCATCCAATAGTTGACATTTCACTTAAAACCAGAAATGCTAACTTTATGGTGACACGAGGCAGTAGGATACATTGTCTGGGAACCATAAATGTTTGTACAGAAGTTTGGGTCAATCCATCAAGTTGATAAATGTAAACTTTCACCTGATGGTGGCACTAGATGAAAAGTCAGGGGATAGTAATAGTAATCATTGTAATCCATCTAATAGTTGTGGTCCGTCTGGACCACAAGTGGTGGAGTGACCATAAAGTGACATATTTTGCATTTTTAAGTCTACTTTTTATGCGGTGTTGCAATGTGATATCCTGCCTACATATTTCCAGTGTAGCTACAATTCAGAAAGTCTTGGTGTAAAAGCATCAACAGTAAATGTCAGTTTTATTGAGATTCTTTTCAGACTCACTATGTTGCAGTAGATTTCAAAATAATGACGCATGGGGAGAAACCCATCATAAAAGATGCAAAGATACTGTTCTAACCTCTCTACTTACTGCGGCCTCAACACACCACAATGCATTGCAGCCACAACACATGTTATGTTCTAATTAGAGGGAACAAAATGTCAGTTTTTCTCAGCCAGGAAAGCTTGCTCTCTTTAACTTACTACACTATTACGGTAATATCATGCTTACCCTCTCCACTTGCATGTCAAAACCCACAACCACATGAAATGAGTTCACTCCACTCGCTGGCACTTGTTCATAAACATTCTGGGAAATTACTGACCAAACTAGAAGCAGTCAACGCAGTAAGTTACAGAACTTCATCAGAAAATAATAATACTTGAAATACATTAAACATTACAACTAAGCTGTAGGAGTTGTTGTCTCTTCAGACATTATATCTGGTCTTAAACAAAACTAAAAGGTAACTTTACTGCTGAAATACATGTTCCCAGAAGGTTTTAGTACTCAGAAAGTGCATCAACTCTTTTAATGTACAAAGATATAAAAATAACGTTATCTAAAATGTAGGTTATATTGTCCGCTCTGACGATGACAGGCAGAGAAATAGGAGACAAAAAAAAAAGGGAGAGTATAAAAACAGCAGACTGCAGGTTGTAGCCAGACATGTTTGGGTGCCTTCTGTCTCCTCCGTATCAAAGTCATCAGATCAATAATTCATTCAGCCATTTGCCACGTCACTGTCTGTCTGACCCCAAGGCTCCCTGGAGCGTCTGAGAGACAGAAGTACGAGTGTAGCCACGAATGAAGCAGCAAGGAAAACGAGGCAGCAGGAAAATAACGAGTCTGTCGTTCGGGGCATTGGGTTACTCTCTGCCGTTCTCCCTTTCTGATTCTCTTTGTGTGTCTGTGTGTTTTTGGGATTGCACTTAAATCCTTGTAAGGATTTTTGTGATATCCTGTTGCCACCCCTTGTTTTTCCAAAAGCAGAATTCAGGATTTTAGGATTAGAACTCGGGTTTAATTGAGCAAGGATTAGGTTTACATTAAGGGTTCAGGTTAAGGTTAAGTTAAGGATTAGGTACACTACTACTATACCAGCCTCCTCTCTTCTGCTTTCAGTCTTTCCACAAGAGTTTGGGACCTGGCTGCAGGGATTTGCTCCCATTCAGCCACAAGAGTGTTAGTGAGGTTGGCTACGGACGTTGGATGATAAGACCTGGCTCGCAGTCTGCGTTCCAGTTCATCCCAAAAATGTTGGACGGGGTTGAGGTCAGGGCTCCTGTATAGGCCAGTTAAGTTCTTCCATACCAAACTAGGAAAACCATTTCTTTATGGACCTGGGACATTGTCACGCTGAAACGGGAAAAGGCCAAACACAAAAGTCGTCACTATTGTCTTAAATGTCATTGCATGCTGTATCATTAAGATTTTCCTTCATTGGAACTAAGAAGTATAGCACAAACCATGAAAACTGCCCAACAAAAGTACACAAAAGTATGTGGACAGGCGTATGTGTCCACAGACTTTTGGCCATATTGCAGTGAGTTAATCAAAGGCAATCTGAGTTTGTTTCTAACGAGACGGAGTGAACCAAGGGGAGCTGCTACGTGTCTGGGTGTGTCTTATCAAACACTAAGATAAAGTTAAATATTACTGACTAAAAGCTAAAAACGATCAAAGGTGTCTCTTGTCTTTCCCCTTCAGTTCTTGCTTGCCTCAGAGGGAGTTGTTCTCTTTAAGGTTGATGCTGACATCCATCTCCACTCTAAATCAAGCAAGTGAGTGTGTTAAATTTGTCAGCTTGCTTTTGTCAGCGTATATATGTGAAGAAACAAAGGAAGCTGCGTAAAAAAGGGAAGAAATGGGACAAGACAGATGGGCTGACAGACAGATGTGGCTGAGGCAGCCATTTAGCTGCGCTGCTCTTTCCGCCCTTTACATCTGGAGCTCCACATGTTCCAGATTACATGCCATGCCTGGCCGCCGCTCAGCATGGCCTGTAGCTCAGCATCATGGGAACATCAAAGCGAATCGCCACCGCATCCAGATGTCGACGCTCAGCCGGAATCTAGTCAGAACATGAGCGCGGCTTTGCTCAAGTCCCTGCTGCCTCTAAATGTGTATGCATATTTGTGCGAATGGTAAGGCAAATGCAAGAAAATCGCCTCCACAAGGAAGTCTAATCTGACTTTGCAGTGGCGGCCAAGAGGTTAGAGACGTGAGTGGAAGGTCGCCAGTACAAATCCAATGACCCGATGGGAAAATGCGGTCAGAGATTGTGAATATAATGCCTCAGAGGGGAGTAACCAGTACTATAAACAATAGCAGACTATGCTTACACAGTGCATATGCACTATTGATTTACCTGTCAATTATTTTTTTATTCAATTATTAATCGTTAGTCTATGAAATGTCAGAAAAAATGGAAAAATGCCCATCACAATTTCTTGTAGCTCAAGGTGGTGGCTTCAAATTGCTTGTTCTGTCTGACCAACAGTCTAAAACCGAAAACAGATATTCAATTCACTGATATATAACAGAGAAAAAAACAGCAAATATTTGGCATTTCTGCTTGATAAATAACTTAAACAATTAATTAATAATCAAAAATAATCAATTTCTCTCCACTGTTGTTCGGTGAGGTGACCCAGATGTTAACGCACACATTGACACACACTTACACTTATATAACCCAATGTTAAGGTCAAAGCAGTCTGAGGAGCAGATGAGTTTGTTATATTCTTAGTGTGAATCTTGGCTGTTTAGTGGAGTCCTGTGTGGCTCTGATCATTAATGCTGAGCTCAGAGGATTGATCGCTCGGCTTTAAAAGTCCTTTATTCTCTCTGCTCTGCTGGTGCAGACATGGTCATCCATTTCAGCACTGTGGTGGCTGGTTGTGAGTGTTTGTTTATATGTGACCCACTAACCCCTCATGTCTCTGTCAGCACTAATTCACACTAACAAAACAACCTAAGCTAACTCCTCACAAGCACAGCTTGTTAAGACTCACTTTAATTTGAACAAACTCAGAAGGTGCACTATGTGGAAACCTGAACAAATTAATATCTGTTTGGGCCCAAAACACTCCTTGGTTGCCTTGTCTGCATGTTTAGGATAATTGTCCTGCTGCATTTTGCCTAAAATGGGGGAATGGGCATAAAAAAGGCTACAAGTCCTTCGCTGTCTACCCAACATGGATGTAATCATCCTCAAACAGCTTTAAGGAAATAAAAGTCAGCACTGTCCTCACTGTAAAGTTCAAATCCAACTTGCTGGAGAACAGAACCAAAGCAATAAAAAGTGTCACTGTTCTACTCCTTAAAGACCGAACAGTACGTCATAACCAACCAGCAGAAATATTTTGAAGATCCAGAGAATGTGTAGGTGTGTCATACATTGCTTAGTAACGTCTAAGCTTGGTGTCTGTGTGTGTATTTAAGTGTTTCCCTGCAGGTGACAGACTGAGTTAGTAAAGAAATGTATTGATTCGTGCTGCTCCCTTGCTGTCCCAGTAGTTAACCCCAGATTCAAACAACATATGCCTGTGACGTGGAAATCAATACAAGTCACCATAGCCTGCCCTGCTTAATCACTAGTTGGCAACATGGCTCTCAGATGGCAACGACGAGCCCCATCAGACAATTAATTAATGCTGAAAGGAGGTAGGAAACCACAGAGTGTGAGAGAGAGACAAACTGAGACAGAGATAAAGATTGGAGATCAGACAGGATTCAGCAATTCAGCCGTTTAAAGCATAGAGTCCGATACCAGAGAGTGAAATGTACTTGTTCGAAATTGACCAAATATAAGATCCCGTTATGGACTAAAGGTTTCAGTCAATAAGTAACAGAAGACAGGACACTTTCAGGATTATTGTTTAAAATGAGTCTCTCTGGAGAGGCTCTAATTTGTGGATGGGAGCCAATTTAAAGGCTGAAATGCAACACACATCAGCCGTGTTGCATAGCATCACGTCATTTAATGAGCATCAATTGACGCCTGCAGCAAACACAAAAAAAATCATACAGGCAAAATAAGTATTCAAGATACAGTAGCCAGGATGTGCTCATCCAGGGAGCAAATGTGATAGAATTGCTTTGTACTGGGATTATGGGATTTAATTACTTTTACTGCCTTATACTTTCCGCAAACTGAACCTTGCAACATTTTTACATTGTTTTGAGGACCTTCAGACGGCCTGTCAATACAAATTACAAACCCCAAACCCGAAAGTCTAATAGAAGAAACATCCATGAGGAAACCCATTTTGTTCCCGAAGCTTCAGATGCTATCTTGGTTGCTGTTACCCTAGAGCCCAGGACTACAAATATGGCTGCCACAGGGCCTGTTACTAATGCTTTATGGTGATTATGGTGTCAGCCAATTGTCTCAGCTGTCTGCTGACACTAAAGTATGGAAAATGACCATGACTGACCTCACTCTCACATATACACACCAGCAACTACAAATACACACACACACCTGCTTCTTGCCAGAATTCAACTGTATCACATAAATTCAATTCCGAATCAATAACTAGTTAAGAATGTAGGAATGAGTTCAAACTTTCAAACTTTACTGAACCTGCCACACAAATTACTCACAAAGGAAACTAATCTCCCCTCTGCTTCTGGGTGGGAGATCACTATAAACCCCTGAACAGACAGTTAATATTAGTCAACATTTTCTGAAAAGCTGCTCCTCGTAACTCTTTCTCCACCATAAGACCGTCACATGGGGATGACTGACCTCCAGCATCTCTGTCAAGGTAAAAGTCCGAGGGCTGTACTTATTTTTGCAACCACACAACATGAATCACTAATAGATAAATCAGTAACAGGCCATTGAGAAATACAGTATGCCTGGCAATTTGGAGTGGTCGGAGGAAGAATGACACGAGAATAAGGTTAAGGTCACACACGTGGGAGAAATATAGAAGATAAAAGGGAAGGAATAGACAGAGAACCGAGAGTATTTACCCCAGAGGCTAGAATGGAACAGAAAAGAGAAAAGGTTTAGAATAAAGAAATGCAAGTTAAGACATGGCAATGGCTATAAGATGCAGAAACAGAAAACAGAGTTTGTGCCTGTGTGCATACTCTTTGTTTTATTTCTATACTTATGATAATGTCCTTACAGGAACAGAAACGTAAAGTAAGGGGATTTTGACTGATCTTCACATTTTGAAAAGACTAAGGGTCCTACCCTTGGACTAGGGTTAGGACTAAACGCAGCTGCACAACAGGTCCAAGTTAGATGCAAAATGCAAAACATTTGTGTAGACAAATTTCATGCAGGAACAATGTGCACCAAATCCAAGAAGAAATTGTGCACTTCGATGTCTTCTACGTTTTGTTTTCGCACAACTCGTTAGCAAAGGAGTCAAAGTGACGCAAGAATGGTGAGTTTCACCAACTGGCAGCACATTTAAGGTAGGATTTGAATGTCCTACCTTAAATGTGCTCGTCTTTCCTGTTCCTTTATCTGACTTGTTTTTGGGGGACCTGAGCATGTGGTGATGAGTCAGGAAATTAAAAAACAAAATTAGATGTGGTGTAGGTTGCATGTAGGTTGAGAAACGATGCCAAAATGCTATTGTCTTAATCTCATGATTTTGCCCTCAGTCTCGATCTCGTAATGTATACTGAAAATTCTCCATTCTGATAGGCTGGCAGGTGTCCATTACAAAAGAGCTCGGAGGTAGTGTTATTTGACTAAAAAGTAAGTCATCCATTACAATTACGAAAAGTACTTGTTGGGTATTATCCGTCACTTATTACCTGCTTGGTTCCATGTGAATTTTGTAAATTCTTGGTGACTTGGTGTGGAAAGAGCTTTACGGTGAGCTTTAAGCATCAAGTTTAGACAAAATTAAATTTGACAGGTAGTGGAAACAGTTAAAGATGCAACAAACACCTTGTTGACATCTCTGTGAAATTTGAGACCATTTTTCTGTGTCTACTAGCTTATGTTTGGTTTGGGAGGCTTCTTTACTGTATGGGCACCAACCTCCTCAACCTCAGGAGAGGTGACAACACATCAAGGTGAATGAGTGCTGTGTAGCCACTGGACATTGACTTTCCCTCTGCCTTACTCTGTTTTAAATGGTCACATTTGTGGTTTGAGGGCACAAGAGCAAGGACATTGGTAATTAAAAAATAAAATAACATAATTAACACCTTCAAATGATCACTTGCACTGTTCTCCAGACAAGCCCTTATCTCCAGGCTTCCAGGTCACCTCTCTCTACATAAGTCAAAAATGTGATTGAGCCTCATCTTAAAGTGATTTCTCGTAATGTAATACATTCTTTGATTAAATGCGATTATTGAATCATGAGATGGGGTCACCTTTTTTAAATGATTGCAATATCAGTGTAGAGATGTATTTAACTGATGATTTATTGCAACAGGTCTGAATATATTTTTAATCGATTTCAAGGGCTGTTTTATTACATTTTAAATGATCATACTATCTGACGTTGACTGCATCAGTTGCTAAAACTGTAATTTAAATGGCATTTTTATAGTTCACAGGTCCCGGTTGGAGATGAAACATCTGTTTATTAATATCTTCTAGCCGTGAGCTCCTTTCTTATCTTTTGCCTTGATGGTGAGCTGTCTGACACACCGGTCCTTTGAAATTTTGTACCTAACAAGTCTTATGTGTTAATTTCATAGTTATAATTGTCATGTTATAAAAAGCATTATACGAAAAGAAGCAAGAGAAAGAGAGGAGGAAAAAGGTAGATGATGAGAGAAGAGAAGAGGAGAAGATGCTGTCAAACAGAGAGGACGTCCTTCATACTGTTGCTGGTTTGACACGTCTGATCTGTGAATTTCCTGTTACCTGGGTCAAACACGTTAAAAATAAAGCTAACACTTCAGGGAAACTAAAAAACTCACTGATGGCCACAGAAAGAAAGAAAGCTAGGAGTGCAGTGGTTGTCAGTGTCGTCGTGGAATTCTTGAGTGTGTTTGAGGTCATTTCTATCAAATGTTTAGTTTCAATTTAAATGAAAAACAAAAACATCCGAAGTCGAAAATGTAATGACGGGGTGCCCTCGAGCCGACCATGAACCACAATATCCACGGAGTTCGGCCAGGGACCTTTGTTGCATGTCATTCTCCATCTGTCATTTCTGTAATAAACACCCTAATAAGAATGGACATACATACAATTTAAACCTAAATTAACAAGTAAAATCTTCTTGTTAGGGTACCTGGGACAAGAGATCTTCACGGGTCCATTTGGTCCCTAGTAATCAAAACCAAACCCAGGATTCGAGCCAGGCAGAATCACAATTATATTCAGTCTATTCTGGAGCCAAGCGGACTTGCTACCAGCTCTGATCAGATGGTGCGTCATCATCATCATGAGGAGAAAAATGTGCTTTTTGAGGTGAGACAGTTCACACTCTCTCAACACCCATTTCCACTGTTTTTGACGTTGGCTGCTCGTTAATTGGAGCATCATGCTGCTGCCGGTGTTGGTGTTCTGCCTGCATTTTGGATCAAGTCTATCCTCTGATCCCTTTCAGATTAGGTTTTCTTGAAAATGAATGAATGCACGCTGACAGATACGTTTTCCACAGGCTTTCTTTGGATCAGGTCCAAATTTTGGACCCATGAAGATATCAACCTGGCAGTAAATGTCAAATAGCCCTCATGTGTGTCAGAACTGTGTGAATAGTTTTGATAGAACCACTGGCCCCAACACATCTTACAGAGATTGATTCACCAAAGTTGGTACAAATTTCCAAACAAACTTTCAGAGAAATAACATCTCCGATTGAATCTCTATTATGCTTTAATATAAACACCCTCAGAAAGCGAGTTTGTTTACTGGACTCACTAGATTGGTTTGATCTTATCAGGCTAAGGCTCTTTGCAAAAGATAGTGAGCACATTGAGAATTGGCCTGGTTCCCCTTTAAATCTCTGCAGCATCTACCTTTGCCAAATACTGGCCTGCCTGCATTGATTTGACAGCAGTGCTCTGAAAAACTGGGGCTACAGTACGTAGAAAGAAAACTCTGTGGCATTCCTCGTGAAACAAAATGAATACTTTAATACTGCATTGTGCTTGGAGGCCATACACAGAGCTGGGTTTAAACAAACGAGACCATTTTTGGCTGTCGTCCGTGAGCTGCTGTTCTGGCACAGGGGAAGAGTTTTTGTTTAGGGATGAATAAAAGAAACAAACAGTGTTCCTCGAGGTCCAACTAATCCTGGCTTTACATAAATTAAAAAGCGGGGAAATGTGTGGACAAGTGAGAGGAGTGCAAACATGCTCTGACTACCAAGTCAACAAATTGTGAGGAGACAAAAAGAGGGGAGCCTGCAGAAGTCAAGGATGGAGCAGTCCAACAGTTCTGTGGGATGACGTAGAAAACAAAGTTTGTACATACAGTACAGATACAGATTTTTGTCTAAAAATAGTCTTTGATTAATTGTGAACAGAGCAAGAAAGGGCTTTCCCTCTCCAAACATAGAGACAGTAATAAAGTTTCTCCCCAGAATTTGGCTGAAGTGTTCATCTTTGCTCAGCAGAAGAGTCACTTTTCACTCCAGCAAGGACAAGAACTCATCAGTCTGTCCAGTCCCAAACCTTGTCGTCTTGTTCCTGCCGGCATGACTGACAGCTACGCTCCCAATCCTGACGAGTTGAAAAGCCTGCCCCTGAACTAACCTTAGCTTTGGGCTTGATTTCATGTTACATCCTGACATCTTCATGATAAAGTCAGACTAACTCACAATTTCAATTTTTTTGAAAGGGGGAAAAACTTTTGAGGTTAACTACCTGATTTTGATATAGAGCTCCCAAATCTCAAATTGAAATTCAGTAACAGAGAGCTGGGAGGAGATTTTGGGAGTGTAAGTGAGTGTGTGTGATGTATGGGTAAGAGGTCTGAGCGTGTAATCAAGAAAAGAGGCAAAAGAAAAGGAAGGAAACGAGCAGTGGGTTTTAAGGAACAAGTGCATATGAGTATGCATATATTAAAGATTAGATTCACACAGTTGTATTACAGGTGTGACCAACAGGGGATACTATAAGGTAAAACTAATATTCTTAAGGTGTGTTTAGACTGAACATGAAGCGAATTATCATCTTACTTTATCCACGCAAATTTGACTGCAAATAAACTACATATTTACTGGCAGAAAAAAGACAACAAATGTGACAGTTGCAGACATATGCCCAAGCTGACGACATGCACTGACTCTCTTGGAGTGAGTGTGACGCCTTGACTCAGGGTTGATTTTAAAATTTTCCAGGATCTCGAGTTGTTTCTGGTGCCTCTGTACATTCATAGAGCTCTGCAGCTCAGGGATCAGGATGCAATTTTGGCTCAAGCTGAAACTTGTTTAACTCAAGCTGTAGCTCTGATCCAGGACTGCCTGACAGTCTTGATACTTAATACAACACAGTAATAATAGTAAATAAATAATTTGATAAATAAAATATAAATATATATATATATTTTTTTTTAAAATGAGAAGTATGTGAACACAGACACACTGGAGGGAGGGGAAAGCGACTTAAAAAGTGCAACAAACAAATAAATAAAAAAATGTCACTAATGGCATTTGGCCACTAGTAGCAGCACTGAGCACACAGCATCCCAGTCAGTGAGCAAAGATGAAATTCTTTAATTTAACATGGTTTGTATTCTGTAATGGAAGCCACTCCATTTCCATCATATTAAATTTTATTTTTGGCAATTGCTACTCATTTACGGATTTCCACATGATAAGTCGCCAAGATTTCCTTCCCTCTGGTGAGTTCAAATGTTCACCCTAACAAATTAGTTAGAGGTTAGTTCGCTACATGGTTATTCCTACAGAGTAGTTTGAAGTGAATGGACAAAAATAGGTCAAGGCTATTGTGTTTTATCTTGACAGGATTCTTCAGGGGCGCAGGTTAGTGCATTACACTGCTATTTCATCTCCCAGACAGTCAGGAGTTCCCTGTCTGTTGAGAACATTAAGCAGCCTCAGTGTCTCCTCGTCCGTCCCCCAGCCAAAGATCTCCATCTCCTCCTCATCGTCCTCCCCCTCATCCTCATTGTCATCGCTGTCGTCTGTGTTCGACTCATACTCTGAGGCGATACCTGACTCGCGAAAGCTGGCAAAGTCCAGGCAGCCCAGAGATTTGACGTCACGGGACAACAACTTTGCTGTGCTCTCAGACACCTCTTGACCTTTGCTCTCTGGCCTGTTAGCCCTGAGCAGCGGGGGAGGCGATGGGCGGCGAGGAGCCGGAGGCCCAGGGAGGAAACGGAAACACTCCAGTTTGAGAAGACACTGGTCCCTACCTAGGGGGCTTCCCAGAGTCCCATTGGAAGATGAGAAGACGTTGCTGGTCCCGTCAGTGGTGCCTAGCGTGGGCAGGTTGAGGGCGGACATCTCAGGTTTAGGCGTCGTGGGGTCGCAGATCACCGAAGGTACTGTCGATCGGAAAGTGATCTCCAACAAACTGTCCTGAGATCCCACTGGAGAGAGGAGATAAGGTAGAAAAGAGGGTAAGGATGCGGAAAGTGATGAATGAGCAGAGGGAGAGACAAGGAATAAAGGACAGATCAAATATTCTATACCACATTCAAAAGTTCCACTGCGCCTTGATTTAAATGAATTTGCTATCACCCCTCCTGTTGGATCATGGCAGAAGAATAATGTATGTGATACAGATATCTGTGAATTGTGGTGGACAGCAGATGACTGCTCCTTGAAAATTCTAACAAAATCAATCACTCAGTCATCACTCAATAAATCAATGTGTTTTTGTATTGGGTGAGCAAGAAAAGAAAAACAAACATGTTTCAAAGCATTTCATCATCATCAGCTCAGTGAAACATGTTTTGCTTCCTTCCTAATGGGCACAGAGAGCAGAACTGTAGGTCAGAAACTGAGAGAAAGCTACATTAAAGGAATATTCCACCTTTTTAGTATCAAATACTAACCCCTAGTAAGCACGAAAGATGACTCTGAAAAGTCTGTAGTTTGCTCCTTCATGGGGGACGGCAGCTGTAGTCAGTTACTGTACAGTGTTCTCAGATATCAGTAACACAACCAATCAAAATATCCATATAAACTTTCTCAAACAACTCCTGCAGTATAGTCTGCTTTCTCCCTGTTGTGCGTCTGAAATTTAAAGTCTGGGAAAAGCTTGCAACACTGTTTTCTCAGACACACGTGGAGCGTGAAAGAAACACAAATGAAAAGATGCATTACAAAGTTAGTGGGGATTCAGAGCGAAAACAGCCCTGTGTTAAAACAGCACAAGGAGGCTGCGTTGGTGGGGGAGTGTTGTTTAAGGTACCAGTGAGACATGAAATACGATCCAGGAAGTCAAGCTGGTGTAACAGATTAATGTCAAGACTCAAAAACACTGCACAACAGGTTGTAATACTCACAGACAACTCTGGAAAGTTATCTCGGCAGCAACTATTTTACCTCTCGTCATGACAATCGTGAGGTAGACAGTGTGAATAATTCCCGGAAGACGTCACATTGCGTTGCAGCGAAAGCTGAGCCAGGTTCATCTTTTTTGCTGGACGACCCTGCGTTGGCACCGCTGCTGCACAAACGGATTGGCTCAGTTCAAATGAATGAGAGGGCTGTGTTTTTTCACGCAGGGCTCAAGTCGGTCTGAATGCGGCCTTAAAGCAGGACTGCAACAACCTGTTATTTTTGACGTGACTTTAAATTTCTGTTTCCTGCAGTTGTGTCCTTCTTGAATATGAGATTTTACTGACTTTTAATTGCTCACAGCAGCTCCTGTCCAGTGCCTTATATTATTTTTTAATCTGTTTGAAGATAATCTAGTCAAAACAGTTTTACCAAAAATTTGTCATTCAATCAATGATCGTATTGTTCAGCTGACAACATCAGGTTGTGATATTATTTCCTCAAATATAGCCTTCCTTTTGCAGGATAAATGCACCCTAGCAGCAGAAAACTGTCTTTTGTGATCCATTCCAAAAGGTTTTAGCAGCACTTTATGCAAACCAGATGAACTGCAGCTGGGCTCATTTACATCCTCAGTCTTGGTAAATACTACTAAGACTGCTGTGGCTCTGGATGTAGAGTGGGTCGTCCACTAATCGCAGGGCTGGCGGTTCAATCCCCAGCACCTCATGTCGTAGTGTTCTTGGGCAAGACACTGAACCCCAAATAGCTCCCGATGGTCAGGCCAGCACCTGTCTAGCTCACTGCCATTGGTGTGCTTTGGATAAAAGAAAAAAAAATCCATTTACCAAATACCCCACTAAATTGAAAGATTGCGCTGACACAAAATTTTGCGACAAGCTTAGTAAATATCCTCCACAGTTTCTCCATAAAATACTAGAAACACACATTTTTTGTGTTATTGTCTCCTCCTCCTAGCTTTGGCTAAATCAGCGGTTTTAGAGATTTATTGGCGATTGTTTGTACTATACTAAACATACTGATCAGCATCAGAGTGGTTTAAGAAGTTTTTGTGAACATTTTGAAAGTTTTGAAAGCCACCTTTCAAGCCTACAGGAGGTGATTATTGGATACACAAAACATACATTATGTTACAGTATACAGTTCCTTTAAGAGGCTTTCTAGTGATCAAATGATGAGCTGGGCTTAAACCTCCAGCATGGGTTCCCCACCTCTTCTCATCTATAGCCAGACCACGTTTCATGCTGTAAAATTCTGCTAAATGCTGTAAAAATGCTGTGAAATAGACCTTCGTCATGGGGGACATTTTCGATTGTGATAGCAGGAAAAGGACAGGTGTAACTAATAACATTAATGATGGTTCCTTTCCATTTAGGTGTGTCAATAAGCCATGCTAGTGAGCCAGCATGCACAATCCCAGCACTCTGAAACTGACACACTACAGATGAAATGCAGCCATAATAGTTGTGTGTCTGAAAAGTCAGAATGCATCATGAGAAAGGTCTATTGCTATTTGTCCTGTAAAAAGAAACAATTTCATCTCCATTTAAGATATATTTAGCCTCCAAGTGTATCCATAGAACAGTTTTCCTGACCTCATGAGAATTGAGGTGCATTTAAAAATGTCCAACATGCAGAGGTGGCAACGAGAAAATACTTTCCCCACTGAATTTCTGAAATGTTGGCTGATAAGATAACAGATTGTTTCTCGCAGGGTGACAACTGGAGGGCAGGCTGGACTGCGATAGTGCAGAGAAGATTGTCTGTCTGAATAGCTGATGAGCAGGCTTAACAATATGCGAAGCTGTGGGGACGGTGACGGAGAGGACAGAGGGGGTCGTGGACGAAAGAACAGCGACAGAATGTGTGTTGTGCATGATAACCAGAGCGGTGAGGGGCTGATACGACAACAGAATCTAGTCTCATACTGGTACTCAGAAGCTTTAATGTAGGAATTTCCATTTAGAAGCCTGTCTAGGTCTGCAGTACACTCACTCTGTCTGCTGCCAGTATGAGTGTATACAGAGCTGAAGACATCTGCTCTCTCAGTGTGTAGGTCATGGTTAGTGGCTGTGTGTGTGGCTGGATGTTTGTCACGTGCAAGGACTTCACCTGACAGTGGTAGTGTGAGTCGACCTTGAGATGCTAAATTAGCATCTTTATGCCTCAGTCACGTCCATCTTTCATTTCTTTTTTCTTATTGTCATTGTCCATTTTATAGTTTCAATAACAAAATAATAATAAAATGGACATATTTTTCATACTCAGTACTTTTCTGTAGGATACAGAGTCCTACTCATGGCTGACTGAGTCTTGTTCCCTTAGCTAATTTTCTCTGGAGTTTTTCTTTGCCTTTACTGAGGATTGGGGGGTTTGGTGGTGCCAGGTAAACCAGGAGGACAGGTCTATTACAGTGTGTCTTTCTAACATGCTACTTTGTCTCTTGTCCTTTTATTCTTCCATATTTTTTGTTTCAATTAAATAGCGAATAGCGTTTTAAATCATGTTTTATGAGTATTGATAACTACCTAAAAATCTCTAAGTAGTAGTAGTAATAGCAGAAGTCTTTATATGAACTTGAATTCATCTTATATTACAGTTGATGTTTTATGTAGTATATGATTATTATTTTGTATCATATGTTAGTGATAAATCTCCTGTTAATAGATGCTATTGAAATTAGGTGAACAGTGAGTAGTTTTAGTTGCACTTTAGGTGAGTTTGTTAAATTACTTCTAAATCTTCTGAAACAGAAATAATAATTTTTGATAATTTTTGTTACTTTCTCCTGAACCACTGTACTTGCTCTGTCTATTATCACGTGTACTATGATGCACAACTTCATCCAAAGGCAGAATACAATCTATCATTAAAATAACACATTTAGAGGACTGTTCTGTCTTGTCTTTAACTAAGAAACAATTAAGATTGTTTTGACATATTTACTGCACATGACTAAACTATTCTTTTACTGTAAGTGAATAATTGATGGGCCGTTGATCTCTTAATGATTTTGTTGGATGCCTTCATGCTAACCTGTCAAAATTAGATCGTAATAGCTAAAGGGGCTGGAAGGGATGTGGTGAATGTGGCGCTCTGACAGACACCTGTTGCTGGTGTTACATTTCCTACTGGCTGCCGGTAGAGGCTGATATCGGTCACAAATTACAAAATTCATGTCACGTCATATAAAACATACATATGTGTCCGTTTCTCTGCAGCTCTACACACTGTACATGCCTGTGCATGTACGTTAACATGTCAGCAACCGTGCATTCATGTATATAAACTCCAGCATACAGTATGCGATCTACTCACTGGAGTTTGGTCCAGACATCTTGGTCTCCAGCTCTTGGATCTGTTTAACCAGCAGGGAGATGTGCTGCAGCAGGTCTTTGTTCTGCAGCAGCAGCTGGTGGACTCGAGCCTGGGCCTCCAGCCGAGCCGTGGCCTCCGCACTCAGCTGGTCCTTCAACAGGTGGACCTGCAGGAGGTGAGTCAAGAGATAGGTGGACAGATAGAGGAGGAGAAAACAGGGAGAGATAGGAACAGAGGCTCAGCACAGTGGATACAAACATTTCTCCCAGCTCACCGCTCATAGAATCAGCACTCCTACCCCTTATCTGGATTCCCCAAACACAGATACACCACACAACACTCCACTTGAAGGCCAGGGTCAAACTCTGTTGACCATTCAAACATAATTCCATATCAGGGTAATCAAGAGTGAGTGCTGTTTGCCTCAAATATCTGAGTAAAGATAAATCCAAAAAAAATGGACTACAATAGGCTACTCATGGTCCTCTAAGCTTTTGTTGAGCTGTACCTCATGTTTGTCCTACATGAACATTCAAAAAGGACACACATTTTGGACACTTATTAATCATCATTTTGAGTCACCTCTAACAGGTGTAGTGTTGCATAATTGTAATTTCTATGTCTGAAATCGTAGGACCAATGGTGAAGCCTGGCATTGTGGAATGTTGAGCAAAAGTTAGTTTACATGCTTAGGAAAAGACACGTTTTGCTTCATTGTGGGATTCTCTGCAGCGTTTTATACCAGAGGCAGGCTGCCCGGCCTGACATATAGGCTGCCTCCACTGACATCATTAAAAATTAGTACACTCACACATTCTCAAACATATTTTTATCGACCAGCTTAGGTTCAAAGACAGATAACAACCTGTTTAACAATAATAAAGACAAAGGATGTGTTATACAAGTATCCACTTGACATTCAATCAGTGAAAAACAGAACAGAACTAGCCTGACATCACCAAACCAATCAGCAAATGTCATTTAGTCTGGAACCACTCAGTTCAGGCGCAGAACAAAATGCCTCTGGACGCAATTGGATAAACCTACAACCAATCAGAGCTACGAAACGTTTGAGTCCTGTAGGGAGTGCTGCAAACACATCTTTCTTATCAACAAAAGCTTTAAGTGCTCCTCTGTACAGTCATCGTGTCAAACCTGCCCCATGTTAGATAAACTGACATACTAGATAAAACATGAGCTTGCAGATTCGTCTGGTTCCCAGGCTAGTACAGAACAGAACAGTAATAAGAACAAAATAAACTGAGGAGAAAAAAGGTCTAGACAATCCCACCCTGTAATCCTAACCCACCACTCACATTCTTTCACATCTGTACGATAATGTAAAATATTACAAAGGTAAAACATGTAGATTGTCTTCTAATTTCAAGCAATTTTAAATAAAACAGAGTTTGTTTATTAAGGCAAATTGAATCTTCTCTAAATGTAATGTGTTAAGTCATTCAGCCATATTTTAAGTGTTCGGGCAGTAGTTTTCTTCCAATATATGAGTGGTTGTTTTGTTTGTTTTTTGTGACGAGGGATTCACAGCTGAAAATGGGCAAAAGCCATTATTTTGACACATGTAGCTATTATTTAGGCCTTCGACTAGTAACTAAATTGATCAGGAGATGAGAGGCTTTAGGATCTGGCTGACTCGGCTCAGCAGGTGGCAGTGATTGATCAATCACACTGTATTTTCACTGCGTGGTAATTAATCAAAGCACTGTCGAGAAAACACAGAGAACCCTCTGAGTGTCTTTCCAGGTGGAAGGAAACAGATCAATCAGTGAGAAGTTGTCGGGGATGTGTGAAGAAAAACTCACCTCACAAACAAAGGAGCACAAGGCCGAGCTGCTGGTGCTGACGTTAAAGTTTGATAATCAATAGCTGGACACGTGTTTCATGTGCAGCATTTATCCTGAAGCAGTTTGAAGTTAGATACTGAGCAGTTTACTAGACACATCTATAAATGTCAGTGGAAAAACACATTTTGACTCGAGCTCAAACAATAAGTTGATTGACAGAAAATGAATCATCAACTATTTTAACTATTACTAATCAGCAGGCCATCGATTACTATATATCTGATGCTTCTCATGTGTTGGACTCTGAGTATGAGCTGATGAATTCTGGGAAGAGGTACAGGTTCCCATTGCTTAAGCACAATCTTTACAAACATTCATTTGTTTTACAAATCTTGTAAAAAAAAAAATTGTGTACATTTTTTTTGTGAATAGTGTTTTTGAGTGTGCAATTTTTATTGATTTATTAGGTGTCTTATGTGACATGTCTGTTTTTTTTATTCTGTCCTAGACAATTCTCTCTTTTAGGAAACAATAAAAGCAACCTTGACCTTTGTTGTTTCACTTTTCAAGCAAAAATGCCAAACAAGCTTCCTGGAAGTAAGTATGGTCTGCTTTTCTCTGTTTTATATCATTTCTATCATTCAATATGTTTGGATTTTGACCAATTTGCAATTTGAATATGTCACCTTGGGCTCTGGAAAATTGTGGTATAGGCATTTTATAGCCCAAACGATCAGTCAATTAATCAAGAAAAAATAATCAGCAGACTAACTGATAATTAAAGTTATCATTGTTATCATTATCATTGGTTTTGACTTTCTGACATGTGATCCCTCTTCATTATGTGCACAATGAACCTAGACTGGTCCAGGGTGCTGAAAAAACATGAGCAACAGATACTACATCTGTGTAATTACTGTGGCTTTCTATCCGTCTGTTACATTTTTATGACGACAGGAGTGGCAGAGCTCGAGTGGCTGCTCTGATCCTCATGTAACCTTAATGCCACAATCTGCTGTGGTCTGCAAGATTAGAGCAGAGACTCTTATTTCTGAAAGGATAAAACTTCTGTAACACTCTGAATCATTTATATAAGAGGGGAGTGAGGGAAGGGAGAAAGACACTGTTCACTCAGTGCACACATGTCCAAACACACACACACACACACATGCTACCGCAGCTTTTGAAGCAGCAATGACTCCCCATTTTTACTTCAAAGTACTCTCCAAATCAAATGTTAGTGGTCCCACCTCCCACCCTATTCAGCCATCTCCCATCCTGAGCACATAATTGCTTTCAACAAATTCAAAGGAGAAACTTTCAAGGTTTCAAATCACAAGAATGGTACAGAAGCCCAGTGTGTTGAAGGAGCCCACTTACTAATGATTTTCTGACAGGAGACACGGCGTGGCTTCACATGTCAGCTGTCTAATAGGCAAAGAGGTACTGAAGGAAAGAGTGTGAACATGCTTTTATGCAATGAAACCAGTGGTCGAAAGTAACTAAGTACGTATTTCCATGTTGTTATATGTTACTACATCAGAGAGAATTATTGTACTTTTTACTTCACAGCTGTAGTTGCTGGTTACTTTTCAGATTTTACATAAACAAAACATATAATAAGCTTATAAAATACAATGCATTTCTAAAGATTAAACCAGTGGTTTACAACACAAATAAAGAAGTTTAAACTAGCTCCACCTCAACCATATACAAAAGTAAAGAGCGGTTTACACCTTTACAATCTAATAATGTCATATATAATAATAAATCAGTCACAAGGCACATTTTACTGCAAAACGAGTACTTTTACTCTTGATACTTTAAGTACAGGGTTCACGCAGCTTTTTAAGAGTAAAAGTCAAGCACTTTTCAAGCACTTTCAAGGTACCCAAACCAAAGATTCCAGACTCTTGAAGCCTTTATCATCGCATCTAAATTGTTAGTATAAATTCCAGGAGACAACAAACAAATATGATGATGGGATCATTTCATTTCAAATATTAAAAGATTTTTGGTTTACATGAGTGATTGTGTCAATGATGAAACACCAGATTATGTTGGAAAATCAAGCATTTTTCAAGGAGTATATTTGAATTAAAGCACATTCCTAACCTTGAAAACATAACGGTTAATATTAAGTATTTTCCAAACTTTCAAGACTTTGTACAAAGTACAAGTAAGTTTTTGAATGCAGGACTTTTACCTGTAGTAAAGCATTTTTATACTGTTGTATCGGTATTTTTACTTTAGTAAAGAAACTGAATACTTATTCCACCCCTGAATGACACTACATGCATGCTGGAGAACACTAAAGAGTTCCCTGCCTTTTCTAACGGCTTCTTCTCAGTAAATCATTTTGCATTCTGTTTTGAACATATAAATAGCTTAATCAATACTAGAGTGTGTCTGAACAGGTGGCCATAACATTTCTGGGAGGGCAAATGGTGTGAAGGGCCGACGACAGCAGCAGCAGTGTATTTTCAGAGCGCCGTGAATCACGGGGCCTCGTGTGGAGGTACAAGTCATTGAAACTCGTAATGACCCCCTGCTTTCTCATTTCAGCTTGATGTGGTAACACAGAAAACGCGTTACCGCGGTGGCACAGGGGCTCTTGGCTCTTGACGTCAATGGTGACACATATTAAAGGGAAAACTACAAAACAAACTGTAATTGGTATTTGAACAAAATGCCATGGCCACTTCAGCATTCTGAAAAACTGCTATGCACTGCAAAAACAATGCTCTAGAATGTGCTTCAGTTTGTCATATTTAGTCTAAAAATCAATTAATATGGTAAAATGAGGTTAACTCCAGATGTTTACCATGCAGTTTTATTTAGTTGTAGTCATTAACATGACTGAGTTGCTGTTTCAGATAGTACTGTATCTCATAATGTAGCACAATGTTGCCTTGTTTTACACATATTGCTATTAATATCCCCCATTTTATTGCTGTGCATGTTGTGTATTGTGTGCTTCTGTGTTGCATGTTGTAATGAGTACCCGACGATGTAGCATAATGATATCCTCTATGGTATTTCTACTAACATTAATGTTTTTATTATTGCTCTGCATGCTTATATTCATTTTCAGGCTGACTGTGTAACATCTGTCCAGGTAGATGACAGCAGGTTAAGGATGGTACGTTTACAACAAAGTTTATTAATATACACTGTCTCTGTTAAATAAACCAATAAATAAATTACTAGACAAAATGTAAAATCATGTCTTCAGATTGACTTTTTTGCTTGTACTTACTATTAAATATCAGAAAAAAAGTCATAAAATTATCTTTTTTTATTTAAAGATTTAATCATAATTTTATCTTTAAAATGGCATAAAATAGTGAACAATGTCATCAGTTCATCATCATTTCCCAGGTGGTGACAGGGTAACATCTTCAAACTGCTCGTTTTGTCCAGCAAACTAGCAAACATTTGGCATTTTTGCTCGATAAATCACTGAAACGACTGACTAACAAAATTGTTATCTATTCATTTTCAGTGGACTAATCAATTAATGGACTAATCGTTTTAGTACTGCAGTGGACTAACATTACTCTCCAAACCTTTAAATGGAAATAGACTAAGTAAAAGGCAATTAGTTAAAAATTAAACACAGAATCTGAAAATCTGCAATAAAAGCTATCCCTATTAGACAACTAAATGTTTATGACCTGAATTCAAGTATTAATATTAGTATTATTGAACTGAATATGACTTCTTCTTCTTCGGACTTCTGTTCATGCTTCTGTTGTTAAAACACGCTGTTCATTCACAGCCTACTGTTAATCTTTTCTTCCACGTCTCTTTTCTCTCGCGTCTCCATCTCCTCCCTCATTTCCTCCCTTTCTCCTTTTCTGTCTTGGATGTTAAGTATTGTTTTCAGCCTTTTTCTACGATGAAACCATCAGTCCCTCCCCACTCTGATAAGGAGCCAGTGGGGTGGAGAGACACACAAGAAAATTGAGTCAAAATTCACAGCCTCCGTCCCAAGGCCTCCACACCTCCTCCACCTCCACCTTGTTCTCTCCCACATCCACTTGCCAGACAGAAAAACAAGTGCAAAGGAAGACAACTTCCATTATCCTTGCACTTAGCAACAAATAGAGGTGATTCCAGATTGTGTTCGGGCCAGGCTGCCTCTGCAGACCTCATTTGTAAAGACTGACACCCTGATGATGACTTTGGTGGTGTAATTTACAGCTGACAGGACCCCCATCTTGAGCTATGGGGGAGTGGAGCTTGACTTCAACATACGCTGCCCTCCTGACAACTCTAATAGCACATCAGCCACTCCTACATGGTTTATACCGAGGCCTTGGGAGCAAGTGTCACATTTGTCCTGATGCTGCCCATGTTAAATGTCTAACTGAGCTGCACTGGCTGGTTAAAGGACACTGAATAATCCCATGCAGAAACAGTAGTGAACAAAGCAAGATAAGCAAAACAAACTAGGGAAAAAACTTTTTCTTTTAAAAGTCAGACATTGGCTTTGTCGTCTGGATATCTGATCAAAGAGAGCACAACGTCTCGTTCGGATGCAGCCACACAAGGTTACCTTCGGTTTTATTCTGCAAATGACCAGAGCTGGTTTCTGTGGAAACAGAGGCCAGTCCTGCAGATAAAATATAAAAATGGAATGAAACATTGATGAGATGAGAGATGATAAGCCCTAAATTATTACAGCTGGATCTCTCCGGCTGTTTCGTTTTGTCCACTAGTATGTCTGTTTATCTGTGTGGTCTACCTGAACTGGAATATCACTTAATTCGCAAATAAATACAATATTCATTGGGGATATCTATTAGGACTAAAAAGATGTTTCTTTTTTTCTGGTTGTCTATTGGAGGCCCTTGACCTGTACTGACTTCTGTTCAACATTTTGATCCACACAAATCAAATGACAAAATGCATAGTTTGTCCATGTCCTCTACAACAAACAAAATAAATCGGTTTTATTATGTGACAACAATATGGCTAAGGTTTGGTAAGGTTTAGGCACAAAAATGACTGACAAAAAAATCTATTTTTGTTATTTTTTAAGTGTTTTTTTATCTTTGTTTTATGTACTATTGTCTTTTTGAATGTACAAATATATACTCTAAATGTTTGCTCTATGAAGGGCTTTGTAATTCTTGCTTTGAAAAGTGCTATACAAATAAAGTTATTCTTATTGTTAATCAGCTGAATCCTTATTTCCCTACACATACTATCATTTTTTGGAGACCTTGAACAATGTTAAGTTCAGCAGAACCAGCACTGAATGTTTCCTGTGGTCAGCAAAAGCAAAGCAAACAGTAGTACAAATATTCAGACCTGGCTTTGCAGAATAACACGGTAAATCAAGACATACTATACTGACACATGATGATGACGGTACCATAGTCCAGGTGATTCTATGATATTTGAAATACTGCAAGACAACCCAAAATATCTGCACCTAAACAGAAAAATATAACCAAGGAAAAAATTAACTACAGTATATTAATGTATCGTATCATGTGTTTTTAGTTTTGCAGAATGTGTCTATGAGTCTGAGCCTGAGAACTGGCAAAAAACAAAACTTTTCTAGTCTGGTGGTAAAAGAAAGGTAAAGGTCTGCTAAATTGCTGCCCTGGTAGTGATAATGGAGTATTCTGATTTTAACATGGTATTGAACATAAAGCAAGACAAGATATATTGCTAAAACTATCGTTTCTCCTGCATCGCTACAACTGTGGTACTTAATTTGCATGTGGAAATGTAGCCCTTTGATGCTGTTACAGCTCAGTTTTGCACATTATCTAATTCATTTTCTATGGAGGTGTATATCTGTGCTGCAACAAATTAGTATTAAGTCAAACATCATTTCATTCCTCTATATCACACAATTTCAGACCTATTCTTGTAATTACAATATAATCAGGTCATGAAAGATACAGGATAGATAGATGGAAAATTGGTTTAATCATGGTTAAAACACAAATGCGGAGACTACCAGGGTTTCTCATCCTGTCTGCAGGAGATTCTACTTCTCAGGAACTGGTTTTAGGACAGGTCTAGATAATAAGTCTAAACTGAAATAAATTAATGAATAGATGAACATCTAAGGATTACAGCGTAAATGCACAAAAAGCAAGAATGGACACAGTCAAACAGACAGTATGACAATCTAATTGCAGACCAACTCATGAGTTTAGAAACAATAATGTCGATATTCCTTTTAAAACTTGAAGAGAGAAAATCTAAAACCTCTTGCTAAAAGTAGAACCCAGACAAAGAGCCAATTAAAAAGGTGCTCCACTTGTGTTTCTCTGTGGTGGTCCCTTGGTAGTACACCTGCTGCTACCCAATGTTTTCTGCCCTCTTATCTGAGTGTTGTGAAATTGAAGGAGCTTCAAGCGACTGAAATGACTCCTTAAAGCTCTAATTAGGCAGCAGCATATCTCTTCCATTTTATTGCTTTCTTTGTTCAAAACTGTTCCCCAGAACAGAACAGTGCCTACGGACAACTTCCATCTTCCTAACTCCTTCTCTCACAACAGACACTTTTGCTTCCCAGTTTCCTTGCATCTTGACAGCTCTTTACAATGCAAAAGAAAAAACATCTCTATTGAACTGATTTCAACATAATATAATAACTTAAGATATTTCATACAGCTCTCTGTTTTACTTACTTCTCTTTCCAATTGGTAAAACACAGCAGTGATTCAGCCTACACCCAGTGCATACAAGCTTTTACCGTATTTTGCCCTTATTTGTAGAGTTTAGAAGTGCCCTACAGAAATATTCTGTCTGACTGGAAAGTGTTCTGCAAAACCATTACAGCAAAGAGCACTTGGCACTACATACGGAGACAAAATGAGCACATAAAAAAAAGACCTTGTGGATTACCTCTTAATCTTTAACCTGACGCGGCAGATGGTTTGTTACACAGAAGAGAAGTCATCCTTGAAAACAGTTTGGAAAAGGACAGGCTCTTTCAAAAAACACTTGGCAGGTGGTTGGATGAACTATCTGTCAATCACGTCCATCACGGACTAACGTCAACCAATCAGATCAACGAATCATATGATGTAGTAGGAGAGCCAAAGCCAGTCGGGAGAAGAGCGAAAACATCTTTTCCATCGAGAAAAACCTTCAGTGTCGTTCTTTGCTCTTCTTTCAGTGAAGAAATCCTCTCCAGTTCTGATATAACTGATGCTATAGCAGCAGCTACGCTAACCTCTAGGAGCTGCCATTGATGTTTTCGAACGAACAATTGCAGTCGTCACATCTAAACCATACCCGTAGCTGCCAGTAGTTCTTCATATGATGCTGATTGATTCGATCCGAACCACTGTGGTTCGGCCACAAGTGCATAACTTAAAAGCCTGGCAAGATGGATTCTCATGTGATCTTGCGAATTAAGCTGCCTCGCAACGTAACCCTAATCTTGTTGAAATGCAAAAATTGTAGAAGCTGGAAGATTAGGCTGTTTAAGTGACACCATTTCCCTTTCAGACAAGACTAAAAAACAGTGACTCTCCCAATGGTAGTGTAAGGGGATTAGGACTGTTGGTTGTGTGTTGCGACTCCACAGGGTTGGTTACTGCGGATGTACTCTTCACACAGGATTACTATCATCGCATTCCCTGCCCACGCCAGGTCCCTTTGATGTGGAAGTGTTTGAAACCCCTCCAACTCTGGTTCGTCTCTGTTTTTATCTCATTTTTTGAAGGAATAAAGTGAAGGGGAAATTATCATTTTGCTGGTGGAATGATAAGGAAACCATTAGAAATGCACTTACACTTGTCATAAGATGGCGAGAGAGAGCTTGATGAAGTGAGGGAGAACCAGAAAAGTCCAAGCAACAGCTGGAGAAAGGGAGGGAGCGATAATGAATGTCTACAGAAAGACAGACAACAAGAGGAAGCAAAGAAGGAAGGAAGGAAGATGTGTTTGAGCAGAGATAGGACGATGGGAAAGGAGAAATGAAGGACAAACTGATGAATCAAAAGAGAAAAAGAAGGAGGAAGGGAAGGTGTAGGTGGCAGGAGAAAAGGAAGAAACGGAGGGAGGACAGGAAGAAGAGGGAGAAAAATAACGGTGAAAATAACTGAAAGGATGAAAAGAAGATGGAAGGAAGAGAAAATATGGAAGAATCGAATAAACAAAAGTAGGAGAAGTAAGAAAGGAATAAAAGGGAGGAAATGGAGTAAGGAAGGACTGAAGGAAAGATCAGTAAGCAACAGAGAAAGAGACACGGAGAGAGGTCAAATTTCATTAAGCAGTGACAGAGCAGCATCTGCAGAGCAAATTTCCTCTTGAAACAGATTGTCGGTGAACTCCCTCACTTCCCTGACTTCATTAAACATCTCCACTTCCACTCATCCCAGAGTGAGCTGTGATTAGCGTTTGGCCAGCTCGCTAATTTACCTCCATTTACTGTGACCTCTGCTCAGGCTGTGTGGCAGGGTTCAACATCAAGAGTATTTTCCCAGTTGCCCGGTTGGGCCACAAAGTCACAGGCACTTTCATTAGTGCAGGGGGGCAACAGTGAAAATAATCACTACTTCATCCCTTTAAGTCATTTCTTCCATTATAAACTGGGATGACAACAATGCGGCCATATTGCAATGTCACTTTGAAGTACAGCTGTTGAGATTATCAAACACAGATTTGCAAAGTACAGACAGGTGACAAATTAAAGGGAAATAGGTCTGCAACTACCCATTATTATCATTATCGACTGATTTTCATCATGATTAATCTTTAATTGGTTTACTCTACAAAACATCAGTACACAGTGAAATATGCCAATCACAAATCCCTGATCACAAGGTTTCACTAGTGTTATATGACCAATGGTCAAAATTCCAAAGATATTCAATTTACACTTGTATAAAAGAGAGAAAAGCAACATATTCTCACATTGAGGAGAGTGGAACCAATGAATGTTTTGCCATGTCATTTTTGCTGGAAAAATGATTAATGATTGATTGATTCTCAAAGCAGCTGCAGATTAAAGCTGGGGTAGGCAGAATCTGTGCAACCTAGGCAAAACCTTCCGCCTCTCTCTCTGCTGCCACCTATCACTCCGCTAAGCCCCTCCCACCAAACCCACAACTTCGACCGGCAGCAGAAGGAGTCGGTTCCCCAGTGAAACTGTATTCCTCGTAGGGCTCGCTCTCCACGGCGTGAGCCTCACCGAGGCCGCGGTCCCTCCCGCCCTGACTTGTTTTCTCAAAGACGCCCCTCCAGCGCTTCACAGCCGCAGAGCAGAGCGCCCCAGGCTTCAGAGGCAGCTGCAACGCCGTCCAGCAGCGGGAAGAGAGGCTAGTACACCACACACACACACACCACTGTCCCCCGTCAAAAGTTATTCCCCACTGTTTGTCATCATGCCTCTTTGCCGCTCGTCGTTATGAGCGCCATGGCATCGAACATAATGAGCCTGAAGCTCCGTGTGGAGCCGGGACGTGTTGTTTTGTTCTATACACCGCTGTAGGCAAAGGAGGTGCTGGACATTTATCACAAGTTTCAGGATTTTCACCGTCTGAAGGGACGTGTACACACATCTGCTCTTGTAGCTCAGCCAATACGAACACACCGTCTCTCTGAAATAACCTGTGATTGGCTAAAGTCTACCGTCACGGGATAGATTTTCTGAAGCCTGAAAACAGACGCAAGAGGAGGGGCTGAAGTAGAGGTCTGCTCTCAGACCACTTGAATTACAATATGCTGCATGGTTAATATGGCATTTTTGCCCAGTGACGCCAAAAGAAAACTGCCTACCCAACCTTTAAATTCCTGTCTATCGATTGATGGATCAACTAAACTAAACTAAACTAAACGTTTCAGCTCAAAAGAAAAAAAAACGAGTAAATAAGTGGAGAAACATAACAAATGCAGATGGAGGGGTTATTGAGTGGTATGCTGAAAATGATGCAACACCAGGGTGCAGTAAAAGTAGTCGGTTACCTTGCTTGTTACCTTGTTACTTTTACACACTTAGCTCACTGTGGCTGTTCCTTCGTATTCCTTTACTATTTTGCATTATATTAAAAATGATCAACTGTCAAAAACATTTTAAAAACAACCGTTGTCTTGTTTTTGATGAATGGTCGCTGTCTGCACTAACCGCGATGACAAATACACTGCATTTCCTGTGGCTGTTTCACAATAACAGCCACAGGAATGTTTAGGTCAGCTGGATGCTTTTCATGTGAACTAGCAGCAGTAGGAAATTAATACAGCTCTGATACTGGGGAGTATCTGTGGGGCAGTGACAGTAAACAGTGAGGCCAATATCAATGAAACAAACTTACAAACACTAACACTGGATTACATGCATCATTTCCTGTGAATCCCTGGTGCATGTGAGGGAAATCTGAATCCTGCACAGGACTCCGCCACTAAAAATTAAAACTACTATATAAAGAGTTAATTCCAGAATGAAAAACGATAAGCATAAATTGTATCATAAACAGGGTTTGATTGCATGAAAACCTTAAGTCAAGACAGCTCAATATTACTGGTATTCTCCTGGCTGTATGTCTTTGTTTATCACCGTTGTGTGTTGCTATGTTGTTGTTTGCAGAGCTGCACTCAAACCTGACAACTCTGCTGTTGGAGATAATCAAATTATAAACAGGAGCAATATCTGCCTTTAGCAAAACTACGCTGGATACAGAACAATGCCAGTTTATTTTTTCCTGTTTCCTGGTGTGAAACTGAGGTAAAGACACCAGGGAAAGCCTGTTTGTTTTGAACGGGAAAGAAAGTTTGGAACTCTTAATAACAGAAAAACACACACAAACATGTACAGACGTGCACACACACTATTTACTAGTGTTTCAGCCAAGTAATCCCTCTCTTCCTCTATGTCTTCATCCACATTGTGCATTAGCTGGGCAGCGCTAATCAGCTTACTTTCTACTGTTCGACCTTCAGCGGTGGAGTAAGCTCTCCACCCTCATTACGCCTGGTTAGAAGTAGCCTCAGGCAAGTTTAGCCTCACCTGTGAGAGGGAGTTTGTCTGAGACAATGAGAGACTACAGATATTTGTTATGTGCACAAACAGCCAGAAACAGTTTCCGTCTTTCTCCTGATAATCACTTAGTCTTTAGCGATGGCTGATCCTCTTGAGACTGTTTGTCTGGATGTGTCTGAATGTGTGTGTGTGTGTGTGTGTGTGTGTACATATAAACATGTACGAAATTGAATGAAAATACTCGAGTATGAATGTTCATGTGAGTTTGGACGTCCAAGAGTGCGTGCAGCCTAAACAGAGAAAAAAGGGTCTCTGTTC
Source organism: Macquaria australasica (assembly GCA_005408345.1). NCBI lineage: Eukaryota > Metazoa > Chordata > Actinopteri > Centrarchiformes > Percichthyidae > Macquaria > Macquaria australasica. The sequence continues at coordinate 1,077,163 of SEMN01000083.1, forward strand.
TTATTGTTCTTATTGGGGTTTTAATTAAGTGTTGAGTATTTAACACCAACAAAAAAAAAAGTGTTATTTCAAAACACTTGTTTCCATTACATAGGGCTGAAACTGACAATTCATTTTGATTAATCTTTTGTTTTGGTCATCATTTAGTCAATACAATGTTAGAAAATAGTGAAAATGCAAACCAGAAGTTCCCAGAGACTAAGGGGAAGTCTTCAAATATCTTGATTTGGCTGATCAACACCCATAAATATTTAATTTATAATACATAACAGAGAAGTGCACCAAATCCTCACTTTTTAAAGGCAGAAACCAGTGATGCTGGTTTAACTCTAAACTAAAAATAATCATTTTTTCCCATAATTTAGAAACATTTTAGCAGTGTGGGAATTCAACTTTTTAAAATGTGAACATCTACCAGCCACTGACAGATAAATGTTCAGATTCACCAGCCACACAGTAAGTCATTATTTTGTGTCTGAAATCTACCAGCCACGTTCATATTTTACCAGCATTTGGCTGGTGGCTGGTGCTAATTTCCCATCCTGCATTTAGATTATTTTTCTGTCGTTCAACTAATTCATTACTCAAATAGTCAAGAACTTCCATTACAGGCATGGATGATAGAGAATGGCAACAGAAGTTTACAGAGTAATTAGACTTACTGGACCAATAAGCCTTCAAAGAAACAAAATGGAAGAGTTAGTGGAAACTAATTTAGATGCTGTGTGGAAACCAACTGTTACAGCAGCTCAGACAAGTTAGGACCACTGGGGAAACCTTGCTAAATGGCAAAAGAGGCAAGGTCAGACAGGACCACCTCAGGGCAGCACATACTCATTTGAAACATTCCACATTAAGTAAAATACTTCCTTTCATGTGCCAAAGCAGTTTTAAAATCTACACCAGTGTCTCTGCCAGCGGGCAGTGACCTCTGGCTTCATCAAGGTATAATTAATGACATTTATGTCTGGGCATGCTCAATCTGAATGCGTGACCTGTCAGTTGTAGCAGCAGTCTGCGTGATGTTGTTCAGGTGAAGACAAGGGAACAGCCAAGTTCAGTGTGAACAGGCGGTTTCATCAGGACCCCTGAATCCGTCTCGAAGACATCGGTATTTAACTGGGTCAGGAGTGTGTGTGTGAGTGTGTATGAACAAGAAAGAGGGTGTATCGAGTTGTGAAATTGCAGTTTCAAGTCTCGAGGCCTTTTGGAAGACAAACTGCATGTGTGTGCGTGTTTGTCCGTTCATCCAGCTCATAAGCCCGAAGCCACTGCTGTCATAAGTCACTTCTCCTACTAGAGCGACTCAAGCTGGGTGATTGATGTCTGATGCTGGGTGCACTCAGTACTGACTTTTTTTTTTCAAATCCAGATTGGACTGCAGGCGGGTGCTGATCTCCTTTACTCTGTCAATCATCTTTGAGTGTTTCCAATTGATCACATTTCTTTCTCCCAGGCATTGCGGTCAGCGATGGCTAATTTTTTCATTTACTACAAATTATTTTGCTGGGATGGGCTCCAGCTGCTCATGACCCTGTAGTAGTAGTAGTAGTAGTAGCCGTGTAGTAATAACTGGTTATAGATAAGAGATGGATGGATGGAGATAAAGACAAAGATAAAGATAACCCTAAACTCTAAAATTGGCTGGTTCACTGAATCTCTAGACACCCTGAAAAAGGCAAGTGGGCCAATAAATGTTATTTTATAATTTATTGGCCCATACTTTTTAAAGTATTTTTATTCCTAAGCATCCACTTGAGAGCATGGATTTGGATTTTGTATGCCCATGGATGAAGGCATATTTTTGTCTTCTTAGAAATTACATTTTTTCCACTTTGACAAGAGAAAATTTACGCTACACAACGCACAGAAGAAATGTCTGTGTTTAAATGGACTGTTGCTATATTTAATATAATGCAAGATGAAAATATATGAGCGATCATGCTTCTTATATGTACCATTTCTTTGTTAGTCTCTTAGTTCTCTTACATCGTCCGAGCTTTGAAATGAGACTACACCTCCGTCTCACTAAAGTGCAAGTTCAAGTTCACAGTTCACATGGATTTCATACACCCAGTAAAGCAACTGGGAGACTCGGCTTTAACGTTATATTTGGGTCCAAGCAAGGTTGTCATTCATTCATTCATGTTTTTCACTGTAAAAAGTTACAATCTAGTGCTGTAATGTTTGAGTTTGTCACTGTCAGTGTTCTGTATCTGTATGTGGCCGGTGTTAAGTTTTTCATTGTGATGAAGACAAGATGAATTTGTTTATCTTTATATGTTAAATATATGTCCTCATGTTGTATTATCATTTGGATGTAGGTACAGGATATTAAAATAGAAAAGAGCATGTTTTGGTAAGTCGCCCCCTCTGCTGTAGCAGCTCTGAGCATAATGCCCTGCTGATCACAGAAATACACTTTACTGTCTATTTATATATGTGTGAGTAGTGTATGTAGAGATGTATATGTATGTTTCTATGTGAGTGACTCTGGATGTATGTACTTGTGTGGGTGTGTCTGTTCTTGAGGCATGGACAATGCACACTGAAACACACTTCTACCTTGAGGACAAAAAAGTCTATTTGTCCATCTAAAACACATACACACTATTGAACTAATGTAAAGTAGATGAGGATAACTCCAATTACTTTTCGGTAATTGTAACTGATTTTGTTTGTACTACGATGAATCCTGAGTTTATCATCTTTTTTCCTTTTATTTATTTTAAAATTGTCTCCAGATGTTGTCAACAACTGTTGCCATGATGAGACTCAGGTGCCGAAGAGAAATGAAATCTTGCATGAATGAGTCAGTAGTAATGCTGTTGTCACTGTTCTAGTGACTTCAAATTAAACAGTGTAATTGCAGAGAAGGAGAACGCCAGCCAGCGCAACAGTTGCCACGGCAACGTATACTCAAGGTCTACGTACCACTTGTTATGGTAATGACAATCAGACTACGCGCAGGTATTGGAGGAATCTGAATTGTAATATCACTGAACACAGGGAATTTGCAAAGTATGAAATACATCTCTTACATAGTACTACAATCTGAGGGGTATAACTATTTGTGTTATCAACTGAGCATGTTCCATCACAGATACTTTATCATTACCTAAAACAGAGACCTCAACAGGTCTACAGAAATACAACACAATATTTTAGCTGCTGTTTTCTACACTTTGCAGGCATTTAAGGGAGAATCCCAGGCAGGTGTATGTTTCCTATGAGTAGTGTTCAATACCTGCTTGAACTATGGTCATTTGCCAGAGATAAAAATATAATGATTGTTCATAAGGTATACATTTTGGGCAATATATTATTTTACAAACAATGTCTTGAACCCTTCCTTGGTTTACAAATTCAGCATACGACAGTTTCAAGGGCAGAAAAAGGGTGTGTTTGTGTATGTGTGAGGGATTCACCTGTGCCACAGCCACTTGTGTCTGCTGCTGTTGCTGCTGGAGCTGCTGTTGGAGCAGCTGGATCTGGTGGTGGACAGACAGGGGGGCACCTGGTGGCAGCGTGCCCGATGCAGGGAGCAGCATCCTGGGGCTGGACATCAGCAGAGAGGCCTCCTCTGAAGCCTGACACCAGGGAGAGGAGAGAGAGAGAGAGAGCGAGAGAGAGAGAGAGAGAGAGAGAGAGATGAAGTCAATATTTAGTGACGTACAACAACTAAAACATTGAGTAGCCAGCCAGGTAGCCAGAAAAAAAGATTAGAGAAGCAGTTTTGGATCATTAAGTAAAACACTGAATGATTTGGCAGAAGCTTGTTGCTGCCTTGAAAAATACAATAAAATCTACTCTATCAGTTTTCAAAACTTGAGTTCAGAAAAAGTTACAATGTTGATGCAAAAAAAAGAAATCACTAATGAATAAATAAATATAATCAGGACAAGCAATAGCATCAATTAAATGCCTTAGAGAACAAGTCATCATCAAAACAAGAATCTGAATTTGAAATGTAGAATTGCTGATTAGTTGTACCAGCGTGGAATGAGCGGTGCTGAGAATGCAGATCAGCAGCACTGAAACACTCCAATAATAATGAGCTTTGGGACTCAGTTCTCTTTCATCTAACGCTATCAAGCATCCTAATTGTTTCAAGGCTCGAGTAACCAGTCACACATTGTGCCCTCTCCATCATTCATTATGTTTATACGGTGCATAAATCACACTTTGGCTAAAATAAACCTTCAGCACCATTTGGTATTTGAGAGTAATTATTAAATAACCAAATATATCTAAAACAAGAAATGTGATTCAAAATCTGCCCAAAGTGGACAGTCAGATTTTATTTTATACCACTTCCTGCCATCATTCAGTGGATACAGGAATACAGTGAGGGCACCTCAGCTGAAGCACACACACACTGACTTCATCCAGTATTTTTCTTTTAAATTAATCTCCTCAGAGTGGCTCACAAAAAAAAATAAAAAATAAAAAATAAAAATAAAGAGTGTTACAAGGTGCACAGTTGGTATAGAGAATAAAAAAGCACTCTCCAACCACTGCTAAGACCTGGATTCTATCCACGCAGGAGTGCATCTCTTCATCGGACGTCCTATGAGACACATTTGGAAGTGTTCAATGTTGGGAAGCCAGTGAGGGATCACTCCCATGTTGCTGCACTCGTGGCTCCCAATTAGTCAGGGTGGTTGTAAGGAGAAAGGTGGGACCTTGAGGGTATAGCGTGAACCTCTGATGCATATTATGACCCAGTGCCATCTAGCAAGTGACTGACGCAGGTTGAGGTTCCATCTTGGCAGAGTCCCACAGCTAAGACTTAATAGACTATGGAGTAAAGATCACATATCCCTCTTAGAGAGACGGATTCATTTACACCTTTTCAACATCAGGCTGGAATGTGTCTCATACCACCCCCTGAGGTGGTTTGGGCAACTGGACTTCTGTCTCAAATGCATTGCAGATGCATGAACATATTTTACAGTTCATCTATTTAACGTGGCACAAATTATTTTTATTATTGAAGCGCTAATTTTGGCTAGCTAGTAGATTCTTGCTGCACAGCGGTTCATAAAAAATCAAAAAGAAATGTGCATTGCTTGCTTTATGCGTGATTGGCTACACAACTTTACTGGTTTCTGCTGGTGTCACCTCTGCTTTCCTGTTTCCTCCAGCTTGCACAAGTCAGATGCACAATAACTGGTTGCTGGATATCAAGCATTTTTGAAAACTGTTTCATGGCTGCCAAGTCTGAACAATTAGGATGCTGACTGAATCCAAACGGTGTTACATCACTAACAGGGAACGCAAGGTGCTTCAAAGTGACTGGAGTTGCAACGCCGGATGGGGTCGGCAAACAAGTTGACACCTGATTAAATTGAACCTGACCCCGCCTTAAGGAATCTATGCCAAAACACTTCACCATCTGTCTCTCCTTAAGCACCTTCTGGTGACACACAGACAATGATGCACGCACACACACACATACACACACACACACACACCCAGACACACTCTCCATGAGAGGAATATATGACTGATGGCCTGTCTGAGCTGGATCTTTTAGGTTAATGAGAGGAAATTATCTAAGTTGACAGGTTGTTTGGTGCCATCATGTAATGAATAGCAAGGCAGAAGTCTCTAGTAGCTGTGTATGTGCGTGAAAGAAAAGAGCAAGAGAGAAACATGTAAGATGACATAAAATGAGCTCACTTTCTCTTGAAGTGCCTCCTTAAAACAGACACATCATTCACCTTTTTTTCCCCACAGAAGCTACTTGCAGACACCTGGAACGACACTCAGCCTGCTAAGTAACGGATGTTAAACAGGATTGCTGCTGCTTTGAAACAGTGAGTCTTGTTAGGCAAACAGGGAACGTTCAGTAACTGGAAGAGTGAATAAGATGATTCAGAAGTCAAACTAACAGAGAGGAGAAATGATGACATGTTTGGCTTTCAAGCACTGTGGACACAGGAGCTATTCCTGATTATAGAGAGACGGAAAAAGAAGACGGACATAAACAGACTGTCAGCAGCTGCAGAATAACACACAACACAGATGGAGAAGAAATCCTATTCTGCAATACATTTGTAGAATAGGATCTCCAACATTACCCAATAAAAAACACTCTATATAAGTATTATCTCCCACCAATTCTTATGTGAATGTTCCAGGACAGACATTAGCAGTATCTTCCACAGTATCTGGATGATCATTTCTGGGTAGTGAAGTAAGCATTTAGCAACAAAGATGGAGAAAAAAGAAAAAGCTATTTTTTTGACATTTAACATTAAAACAAATGACTGCTTTTAATGTGAAAGTGTCACTAAGGGCCTGGTTATACTAGAAAATAAGTGGTTTGTACGACATGTTGTCTGGCCATGTCGGAAATCAAAAGTGTTTATAGTTATTCCGAACAGCCACACTGGAAGGCGGAGTGAAAAGCCAGCTGTCATAGAGAGGCGACATCTTTTAAATATGGAGATAACGGCGGACACTTTCAGACAGTCTCTCCTGGAAGGCATTCATAGTGTTGCACTCGGTTGTTGGGAAAAGTGAGTTGTGTCAAGAATGAAAAAAAAGAGAGCTAGAGAGAGAAGTTCAAATTCAGAAACTCGGTTTTGGAAAGTTACAGGAATGGCTGGACACAATCTCCCATAATCCGACATTGGAAAGGTGTGTGTGTGTGTGTGTGTGTGTGTGGGGGGGGGGTTTCAAAGCTTTTTGACCATCGGACAAGCAGGTCCAAAGAAGCATACTGGCAGCATAACAGTGCTGAACCCGCTGAGAATTAACACCCAATTTAGCAGCTCTATGCAGCTTTCAGCTTCACATTTATTGGAACACTGTATGGTTAATGGTCTCAAGGATCTCTTCAACCCCCCTATATGACATGTAAGCAGCTGCTTTCAGCAAAAAATGGCAGAAAGCAGAAGTGAAATATTAGCGGATGAAGAAAGTCCAGCATCTGCAGCTAAAGACCCAGATATGTTTCTCAGGAGTTGAGTAAAATCTAATCTGATAATCTAACTAGTTTGCCATTTTGTTTCACTTATTTCATTTGAACATATCACTGAACACATTGGAGATGTGGGTGACAATTCAGAGGTCTGGAAGCAGGCCGGTAAAACCTAATCAGAGCTAAAAGGAGATTGAATATTGGGCTTACATTGTTAGGCAGAGATGTTTGATTGTTGGGGCTACAACATATCTAAGATAGGGGTTCGGTGCCTTGCATAAGGGCACCTCGGCAGTGCCCAGGAGGTGAACTGGCACCTCTCTAGCTACCAGTCCACCCTTGGGATCCCAAGCCAAGTCCCTATGGACTGAGCTACAACAAAAATATATAGAGTCAGTGAATATTTTTCCTGTTCTGGGCCAAACAGAATGTTTTACTGAAATATATCACCTTGTTTTGACCTGTAATTATAGCAACCCCTTGAGCCAATCACTGTAATTTAAAAAATGCCCAAACAGCTATGAAGATTGGATGGCAAATTATTGCATGATGCCTGGAGTGCCCCCTCGAAAATGGATGATGAGCTAGAAAGGGTTGCAGCACATGAAAAATAGGGCAGGAAAATATGGGTGTTTGAGGCATTCAGTGGATGAAGATAAATGAGAAACACCACATTTGTAATCTTTTTGTGTATGGGTATTTGGGAGGTAAAAAGTACATTCGTAAAAGGTGTTTCCACAGTGATGAGATCCATCATTTTTCACAGTTGGTTAACTTTGGAATTTCATGTAGGATGGATTGACGGATGGATGGATGAAAATGATCCACAGTGACAAAAACTGAAGACAAGCACTGAATCCAATATGAATGCTTGTGTATAAAGACACTCTCTCTCTCACAAACACTTTCCAAAAGTAAGCAGTTTGTTGAGTGAAGACTTGCATATTCAAACACTGTTTTAGCCTCACTGTACTGTGTTTACTGTACAGAATAAGAAACAACAATCCATCCCTGTACACTGAATCCTAAACTTGTTTACCACAGGCAAAGCCAATTACAAAAGACAGCAGAGTAGAATATTCAAACTGAGTGGGGGAGTTAAAGATGAGGATGAAGAAAAACGGCCTACCACTGAAATTCCTCATGATAACTGCTTGAGCCTGGCCTGCCAGAGGAAAGTTAGCATCTAATTCCCACACATACAAATGCTAATACAGGTTCTTAGCAGGCAGCGGGAATCTTCCTTTATCTTTTAGCCTTTCGTTATAGTCATTGAGGGACAGAAAGAGGTGAGGAAGAAACCAGGGAATAAAAAGAGGGTTTAAAAATGAAAGGGGAAAGTGAGACAGAAATGAAACTAAAGATAGATGGCATGGGCTGAAGGAAGTCTTTATTTCTCTTCCTCCAGCTGTGATTACACTAGCTGCTCCATGTCTGTCAAACAGACTGTCCACTCCCACACACACAGACAGACACACATACACAGAGGCAATAAAAGACCAAGAGGTTAGACAGGACCTGGCTTCCTTCACCGCCGACAGCCTTCGCTACAGATTTACAACTTTATCAATGGCTCTCGAGAAAAAGCCTGGGAGATCACTGTACTGTGGCTTTGCCTGGAATATCAGATCATACCATCAACTTTAACAGTCATTATATAGTAGCAAAAGTAGCAGGGAGGGAATATGTTCACATTAAGCTTTGACACCCTTGGGTTAAATTTCCCTGTTTCAATGAATAAATCAGTTAATAGAATATTCCCCCACCATGTTTGACTCAGTAATAGCAACTTACATTTAATACAGGAGAAACTAATTATGATCTCAATTACAGGAGCATGCACTCAAAGCCACCGTAAGATGTGAGACATCAAATTGTGCCCATAATGTATGATGTTTAACACAGGAGTAAGGCAGGCATGTTGGAAAGGTTTTAAAATCGACTTTACTTAAAGCAGCAATAACCAATTTTTTACATTAACAATGGGTCAGATAACTGCTTGTTTGTAAAAGACGATGCTTGTAGTGATGAACCCACAGAGAAATATCACCAGACCCTGCAGTTCACCTCAGCTCCACAAAGCATTTCAGCATCTTTCAACTTATTGTTCTGGTTTTCCTGCCTTCACTCTTCTGGTTCAGTCTCACTGGTCTCATAGAGTCATTTGTGGCTGCAGCAGGCAGCTATTTATGGCAAAAAAGCTCTACCACTGTATGCTACCTGCCCATCACTACAATGACAGACAGACAAAGTTAGTAGCTAGCTGGTGAACATAGCAGCTAAAGAACCAGATATTTCCCTCAGTAGATGGTGGAGACAAAAAACAGAGGTAAACAGAGAGTGAATATTGGGCTTTTATTTGTCAGACAGGAAGATGCACAACTCCAAATAAATGCTTATGTTGCTCTGTATCTATGTGTGTGAAAGGAGGCAACAGTTTGCCACACTAACTCAAAAGTGATAATATCAGTGGTGTATTCACAGCTTGTTTCTCCTACCCCCAAGAGGCAAAAAAAAAAATCAGTCATATATATACATATATATACACATATATACATATACATATATATACATATATATATATATATATATATATATATATACATATATATATACATATATATATACATATATATACATATACATACATACATATATATACATATATACATACATACATATATATACATATATACATACATACATATATATATATAAACCTTTATTTAATCAGGTAGTCTCATTGACATTAAGATCTCTTCTGGGCCATGAAATGATTTTATTTTTTTAATGTTGTGGGCTGGATTTGTCGAAAATTTCGACAAGGTCTTAAAGAAAAAATTTACATTTACCAAAAAGTAAACCATCTCTTTTGGACTTCCAAATTTGAACAGGCCAGCTGGTCAAACTAAGTCAAATTTTCAACACACCAGGCCACAGTCACGAACAATCTGCTGCTGACCAAAAATATCATGTGGCATGTTTGTGTTACCTTTCAGATAAGGCTTTATATTTCCTCTGCAGTTTTCATTGGCTATTTTCAATTTCAACACCAACATGAGGTGGTGATTTATTTTAGTGCACGGTCTAGAGGCTAGACTCCCAGAGCTTGTTAAAGAATACCTGCACCTGTGCGACAAATTTGAGGATTTCTGTGTCCTTATATTATCTTAGCTGCCTTTGTTGCTCTTTCACCACGGCCGTTGTTGTTGTTGTTGTTGTTGTCCAAGTTATTCTAAATGTCATTCTTGTTTCCTTAGCTAATGGTTACCTCGTTCATTTTTAATGATGCCACACGGTGACACAGTGAATGCCTGTGTAATTAAAGCTGTGGCTCCTGGTGGTTGTCCTCAGCCCTCTGTTGGTTTTGATTCTAGGTGTCTAATTCATGGGGATGGCTGGTCCTACTCTGACTTGAGTCGGGGCAAGCTAGTATTTGGAGGTTTGATTAGCACTGATCCAGAACCATATACTACATATCACGGTCCTGCACGGATATCTTCCAGGACTTGGACATTTCAGTCACAGATCTGCTCATAAAATTTGTTACATGAAGATGTTTGGAAATAACAACTCATCGGATAATAGGAAATCTCTTTAGCAACCTATTAACTGGGAAAAAAAACATGTCAGGATGCCGAAAAAGCATTATTTATACTTTCAATACAAACCATGTATCACCGGGTCCATGGCTGGAATGCTGCTCTGCAGTGGAGCATTCAGTTTTGCCATTGGTGGCTGGAAGCTATACAGTATAGCAGCAATACTAGTTTTTAAAATGGTAATTTCATTTATACATCTTCTGGTGAGTGAGAAATGAGTCCTGCGCCATTTTTGATTTCACACAGTTTGTATTGACTTTAATGGAAAATACTTTTTTCTATTGGAATAAATAAAGTTTTTGTTATTTTGCAGCCTCCTGACGCCATTTTTTCCCCAGCTCATAGTTTGCTAAGAAGATTTCCTACTATCCTGTGAGTTTGTATTTCCAACATTCTTCACATAACCCATTTTATGAGTGGCTGAAATGTTCAGTCACAAATCCACGAGTATACGGTCCTGAATCAGAGCATTGTTTAGGGATCAGTAACCATGTTTCAAGTTGGGGCAACACCCAACCAACCAAAGTCTATAAGACATTTCCAATGAGAGAGGAGGAACCAATCAGATCACTGAACTGATCAGTGAAATCATTTTTATATAGTCTTTGATTACAAAGAAAGCCTGCTGACTCTTGGCATTCAGCAGCACATAGTTGCCCATCTGGCCTCTAGTTAGAGTGAAGAAGCACAACCAGAATAAAACTGAGCACAGTTAATAAGCCCCCCTACTGTCACAGCAGCTGTGTGTGTGTGTGTGTGTGTGTATACTATGGTATTAGCAGGTGTGAATTTGTTATAGAGACCAAAAATGTTTAAATGAGATCCTTCTTTTTAACTACATCCAGAGTTATTTTTACATCTGTAGTAAGATGTAATTTTTTTGAAACAGGATGTTGAGATTGGATGAACCAAAAGGAATGATTGCCTAATTGGTTAGATCTTATTTGCATGTTTTTCAAGGGTGTTGAACTGTCAATTTTGTGGTATCTTTAAAGGCTGTATCCCAGCTGAACAGATTTGTTGCGTCAAACACTAAAAGTTCGTAACTCTGGGTTTCAGCAGAAAAATGGAGTTGCATGTGATTGTCTTCAATGAGAGACTTCTGCACTGAATCCTCAAACATTCCTGGCGTGAACATGGTCGAGTTTGGAAAAAACAATGAATGTCAGCACAAACTGCAGGCTAATGGAGTGGAAAGTGAAGTGATGGAGGCACAGAGAGAGAAAGAGAGAGGGGAGGAACAAAGCCCATGAGCGGAAGTAAAACTGTGTATGATCATTTGAGCCAGCACAAATATTTGGTTTGACTTTCATGAATACAATGGCCAGGCCTGGCTGAAAAATCCTGATCAATCCTGGACTGACTCAGCCCTGCCTAAGGTCAAAAGGTCACTGTTTTACACTTCTCATGGGATAACACTCCTTGTGGTTTGTTATCAGCTGACAACTCATAGGAAAACATTCCCATGTGCAAGGCTCAGGAACTGCCTCCTACATGAGATGGTACCAGGTCAACATACCATAACATTACCAGATATCCATGTATCAAAGCAGAGGTGGATAGAAACAGACAGGGCAAGGATGAGGAATGCTAAAATGCCAAGGTCTGTATGATGACAGGATTTTGGCCTCGTGACTCCTCGCCGGTTGGCACACATAGTGTGCGCGCGCGCGCACACTATGTGTGCCAACACACACACACACACACACACACACACACACACACACTTACTAAGAAGTCGAATCATCAGACCGCAAGGCTGTCAAGAGAAGCAGCCCCAGCAGAGAGAAACTTGGACCTTGTCTCTCCAATATAGATGGGTCAAGCGATATTCTCACTCAAACACTTTGAATTTACGGTCAGTGAAAAGTTAAGAGACTGCTTTTTTATTGCCTGCATGTGTGTGAAGAGTATTGAAAAGATAAGTCTCTGTCCTGTAAGGCTGCTGAGGTGACAACCAGACAAAATGCAAAGTGTGAGTGTGTGTCCCTGAGGCAAAGAGGTCGTGAGTTAAGGCTGAGCAGAAGTGGATGTTGTTAGCTGCGGGTAAACGGATGGAAAATAGACTCTAGACCGGAGCAAACCTGATGATAGTCTGTGAAAAAAAAGGAATATAAATTTGAGTTGTTTTTCTTTTTCAAAAGTCTGTAGATTTTCATAACATGAGCTATGTGCCTTTATAATAGAAGACATTTAATGGTTTTAAAAGGATGTCTTTATCTCTATCTGATTGATGGGCAGAGCCAATATTCTAAAAATGTCTATGCTGTATGATTTTTTTTTTAACATTTGTTCCAAATCCTCCCAAATAGTCTGCAAATGAATTGTTCCCAAGAACATCCTAAATCAAGCATTATCATTTATTTGGAATAATGGCATGGTAAGGGGGAGTTTTCTGCATTTTGTTTGGTCCTGTGACCTCATAATCGTATGTTTGAATATTGTATTCCTCTCACATTTAGTTTAATCCTGATTTGAGCTTTTAGGCAAAGTAGTCCCTGTTTTAGAATTCTTTCTCCAGTTCAAAGTGACATTCAGCTTCTATGATTTGTGTGAGCAAACTGCAAAAACATATTGATTGCCTTTAAGGAAGTTGTCCCATACCTAACGTCTTGTTAATCTATTTGGCACTGCAGCATATCTTCTAGATTGATGGCTGCATAATGCGCGAGAACACTTCCATTTCCAATTCTCACAAACAGGAAGACTGTGATTTCTACCATTTCACCTTCAACTTCACTTCCTCCTTCCTACACACGTCTTCATGTCATAATCACACTGTTGACCTGAGGCCAGGTGAGTAATCCTACGTGTGAAAGCGGCATTCAGGATGTTTACAGTCACACTGGATAAAAGCAATGACTATCTCAGCTTTGACAGCGAGGAACAGACATTCATACTTCAGTACTCACACTCTGTAGTGCACTGTATTCATGTTTGAAGGGTGTTTTATAGTGATGCAGTACATCCCTAGAATTTTAAGTGGAAAAAAAGAAGTCAGCTTTCTGTTTGCATACCAATTGCTCAAATACCATTCATATTAATCCAATTAAATAAATTGTTCAATGACAAAAGAACATCAAACTTTGCAAAACAAAACAACTGACAAAAAATGAATAATGAATACAATCAGTGAAAACATCCAACGCAGCAGCACTTGCCAATTTTGGTTAAAAGCAAAGCAAAAAGAGTTGACGCCCGAACCATCACCATGTCATGATTTTGACATAGAATTACTGCTTCTTTTCACCAGTAATTGAATACTAAAATCACACACTGTACAAGCAGTTCGTGATTCATTTTAAAATATGAATTACACAGGATATGAACACATTCTTCAAGAGAAAGAACAAAGCTGTAATTCTAAAACTGCACCAGTGACCTGTAGAGGCTGCAGGGTTCATTATACCCCAAAATACAAAACAACGTACAACAACTATTCTCAGTAGTTGGACTAGAAGTGTGAACTTCTGCCTGAATGATCGAACAGCGAATGACACTTGTGCCGCATGGACAGATTATGAGACAACGGCACAGATGTGCAAAAGGCCCTCGACCCTCCTACGTAGGAGCAAGACCCCCACATGTGCAGAACGTGTCTTTCAATCTTTTGCAGGTGAATAAAAATTATCAGGTGCAGGTTCAAAAACTGCATCTGAACTTTCTATTTCTGAAGAGAGGCTGTGTGACTCCTGTCCAAAGCTTCCTGCCACAGCAGATCCACACTGACACTCCTCTGCACAGATATTATAGTAAATACTACAGAAGACTACTCAAAATATTGTAGGAAACCTGAGATGTTGGGTGAATTCTTTTAAAGAAGAGATATTCTGCTGTTCTGATTTAAATTGCTTTAACACTACTTGTGTCAAGTCAAAGTCAAAAATAAAAAAAACAATGTAACACGCTGTAATTTTATAATAATTTCCCAGACGTTTTCTGCAAAGAACGTTGTAATTTGCTCCAAATTAGAGTGAAAGAAAAGAAAAGCTCAATTTAAATTAAAGTAAATGTTCATGTATTATTAATTTATTATTGTAAACTTTATTTTACTCCATACAGTCGTATTGTATGTTTCTCCAAAGACGAATTTCACATTTTTGCATGTTCAGCTGACCCACTGTGAACCGACTAAATCGCTCTCTAGGTTACACTCGCACTGAATTTGAAATACTTAATTGGAAAGTGAGCACAGTCTCTAGCTTCACCTATAGTTAGCACCAAATTACACAGTTCTTCTCAGGAAATGTCTTGAAAATTACTAGTGATTTATTGTGAAATTATGGACCCATAAAAAAAAGACATCTTTACTTTTAACTGAGTTCTGTGACTTTCCAACAACAAATGTTACTAGTCCCAGTAGGCCCGTTCAGCAATCCATCCATGTTATGTCGTGCTGGTAATTTTAGGTCTAAAACAACTGAGGCACACTAATGATGGGACGATAAAAAGAAAAAAAAAGAGAGATAAAGAGTGCTGTCAGTGGAGTGCTGCCTGTAGCGCTACACTCATGGATCAGAGTGTTTACACCTGCCTGCTAACATCTGAAAGTGGGCCAGAGGCAAAACCTCTATCAAAGCATTTGTTGTACAGCCTCACTTTAAAGCGCACACACACACGCGCACACACACGCGCACACACACGCACACACACACGCACACACACACACACCTTCTCTGTCTGTCTAATTCACACAAAGAAAACAACAGCTTATACTTAAACTCTTGCACTGATCTCCCATTTTTCGGAGCTTGTTAACATAAGATTGATGTAAAAGTGAGGGATTCTGTTTAACGGCTTTGAACTCATCTTGACATTTTGTTTCATGCACAGTTTGATTTTTTTTTCTTTTATCCTCTTCTGCTCCGTACTCACTTTTTTATTGAAACCATCGACGAGCATCTGTCTCAAGTGCAATGTGTAAAACACAAACTTTGACTTTTGTCTTTCCAATTTGTCTAAGTAGTAGTAATACTCTACTAAGTATTAGTAGAATACTTAGTAATACTCTTTCTGATACCAGGGGAGAGCCTTTTAAAAGTAAACGTCCTGACTCAACCTCATGGACACAAAGCCCAAGGTAGGATTGATGTGTGCTCTCCGAGTCCTCCGGGATCGTTTGAACGTGGGGCGCAGAGGGATTTGTCAGTCTAACGGGAGCTGACAGGAAGAGAATGAACTTTAACACTCACAGGCTGCTTTCCCTTTCATGAGCTTCCAGAGAAACCCTGTAGTGAATCAAATCCCTCGGCTCGGGAAGTACACACACACGGTTGTGTAATAAAAATGCATACACATGGGCCCTAACGTAAAGGACACAGACACATGCACACTTTATTCAATGTTACCTTCCCCCACTTGTCCCTGCACATTCCTATTTAATCTGTCAAGCTGTTAAGAGTGACAAATGTGTCGAAGATTTTTTTTGTTTGTTTAAGAATACATGTAGTACATGTAGGTGCAAAAGCAGCAACACAAACTGTAACGCACACAGACACACACTTCCTGCAGTGACCTGAGAATAGAGGTCGTCGCTGAGAGCTTGTTGTTTCAGTGATTTCACGCTGTGTTGCTTTCAATCAGGGGCTGTAATGAAAGGTCTCATAACCCCAATGTTAATGGGACTCAAGGACTGTTAAACAGATGAATAACTTGGTTTTGTAACCCAAAATGGGTGTCAAAGTCTTTTTCTGGTGAGTTAACAGGTATGTGTCAGTGAGCTTGGAGCCTGAGGTGACATAACGTTCTCATTTAGGTCCTGATGAAAAGTTTAATAAACTCTGGCCTGGAGTGTTGCCTAACAGCCTGTCTGTTTAATTATTTACCATTAATTGAGACTGCCAGAGGAACTACCTAATTAACCAGAGTTAACTACAGACCAGGGCTTTTCCTGCAAAAGGGGATTTTTGACACTTTAAGTGGCAAGGTGAAAAAGGACATGAAGAACTGAAAAACAAAAACTTTCCTTTGAATTAGCTTTGGTGCATGTGACCATCGGACCAGCGGAGAGCATAAATAATGCAAGTCTGTAATTGGCTAAGAAACAGCACAAGACATTTTGTTGGTTGTGCTGGCAAATACGCCCCCTGAGATAAAACAGCGAGTTTGGCTAATGCTGCAACTTTGTCCCTTTGCCCAGTGATAAATCTTACAATATATGAATTAACATTAAATAATTACCAGCTTTAAAACAACATTATGGAACTATTTTACATTAAAATTACAGCTTCAAAATCATTTTGATGGTACGCTGATGTGTAATATGGAGAATGGCGCCTCTTTCATTCCCACTCTGCGCCCTGAACGCCTGTTGTTGCACTGTATAACTCGGGTTGAGCGGGTACGATGTGTCTCACATGGGTCTAGCTCGGTGTTCTCAGTACAGACATCATGGCAGAGACAAACAGACCGAAGAGGACGTTAACGGAGGAAGCTGAGAAGAGAAAAAGAGAGAGTGACCGAGCAAGAGGCCGGACAAGAGGAAATCTTGGACTGGCTTTTAGTCGTTGGTGAGAGC
Organism: Macquaria australasica; assembly: GCA_005408345.1. Taxonomy (NCBI): domain Eukaryota; kingdom Metazoa; phylum Chordata; class Actinopteri; order Centrarchiformes; family Percichthyidae; genus Macquaria; species Macquaria australasica. The sequence goes on from SEMN01000083.1 coordinate 1,094,213, forward strand.
TTCGTGAAATAAAAGGCTGCAGGACAGACCCTAACCCTTGTTGCTGCTACGTCTTGTGTTGTTGCACTTGCTTGATGTTTGGCTGTTAGCAAAGTTGTCGACTCCCTAGTTTTTGATCATGAGCCAAGTCAGCTCACCAAATCCAAATCCTTCAGCTCGTCAGCACATGCACGTGTACAGCTGTCCATGAGGGAGAACTGCACTCTGAAAACTGTAGGGGGAGCCAAGTCGCAAAAAATACCAACTCTTGCATAATGTTGCTTTAATAAAAGAAAACATTGCAGAAAACATGAACGCTGCTGTCAGACTGTCTATTTCAGAAAGGTACAAAAATGTTGGATACAGTCCCCCTTGTTCTGCTGTCGGAAACAGGATTCATACGCTGTTTGACAATCCAACAAGCTCTTTGTTTGAAGCATACTGAGGCTCTTAAAACACTTTGTTAAGGTTCGGGAAAGATAGTGGACAATCAGTTGCCAGGAGCAGATATTTAGAGGAAGATAATGAAATACATTGACAGTGAATGTTTTGCAGAAAATGTTCAGTATAAACATTTTGCATTGGTGGTGAACAGTTTGTATACATTCAATACTGTTTCAGAGATTCAGGAGATAGTAACTTTAAGGAGACAAGGTTGCATCTTGAAACTACGAAAAGCAATCATTTCTCCAAATGGATTGCAAAGGGAAAAGAATGTTGCAATGAAATAAACAGACATAAAAAAAAAATATTTCACTGTAACATAACAATGAGGATGAAAATATTTTGTAGGGCACAAAACAACACATGGAGCCAGCCCAGGCCCTCCCTCTATCCTGTTCTCCCTCACTCAGCAAAGCCAGGCGGTGGAAATAATAAAAAATAAAAACAAATAAATAAAATGATTATGATACACCATTATTGCCAACTTGATGCAGAGCCCAAGGTCTCAAGCCAAGGAGCAGTGTAATAAACATCACCCTGCACCCCCTCTCTGCCCTCATCATGCAGCGTCGTCCTCCCACTGCTGCCTCGATCAAAAACACAATTACACCCCTGCATACTGTAAATCCCAGTAAACAACGGCTACGACGCTGCTCTGCCAGCTGAGCCAGACAGCCGCGCTCACACACCCCCAGACAGGCCAGAGAGCTGGCTCTTATAGAGCCTGGTTATAGATAGACCGCTGGTGGTGGGTTTCCACAGGCCAGAGAGCAGACGTTCTGACTGAGCTGTATCAAATCTCTAACACTATGAGGCCGCACAAACACAAACACATAAACTGGATGACTAGCGTAGTAGTCTTGGTGCTCAGCTGCCAACATACTGCTGACAGCTTCTGAATAGAAACCAAGTAGTGCGAGCTATTTCTATACTCATGCCATACATAAACACACACTTGGTGTTAACTTGATTTTACTGATGGTTAATACAGGCATGGATATTTAAATCAAAAAGGTTTTTAATTTCAAGCTTCAAGGAAATCCTGTGAATTGGAGAAATAAAACTAGAAAGTCTGAAGGCTTGTGTAAACTTCAGATATGCACTGTTATACTCGGGGGTCAGCCTGACCCAGAGTGACTGAACAGATATTTGATTTCCTGCCAGGTGAACGGGCACCTCTCCAGCTCCCAGTCCACACTCCGTACCGTCTGGTTTGAGCTGGACTTGAATCAGCTACTCTCCAGTTCCCAAGCCAAGCCCCTACAGAGTAAGCCACTATCTCACCAATGTCCATAGTTGCTAATGAAGGACCCAAGATCGGGATCAATGTTGTTTTTGTTCTTGTGTTTTAAAAACTGAATATTGACACATGGTGTTGTACAAAAACTGTTATCTTTCTAATTTGATGAGTGCTTCTGGCAGTTACTAAAATCATTACCTTCTTAAAAGGTACAGTAACCATAGCTTGAAAAAGAGTGTGATCTACGAAGTAGGAAAGCCGGGACAAAAACTCAACCAAATTAGATTTACTGTCATTCTTGATGTATGTGATCTTGAAAGAACTACGCATTGTCAGAGTTAGCAATATAAATATTTAACTTCTTTACAAGCCAAACTTGTAAAAAAGTTATTGCCAAAACTCCAATATCTCATCAAGCCATTTCTAAACTGAACTGAAACACACAAACGCGGGATGATGTACCTTGCTCTCTGAGTGGTTCAGGTCAGGCGTCTTGGCTGTGGCGTCCAAATCCGTCACTCCTCTATTGGGGTTTAACTCCTCCGCTGCCGGCACCTGGGTCGCCTCCTCCGCATCGATGTCCGTCTCCTCGGTGACGGACGCCGTCTTCTCGGCGCCCGTTGGCTCCCGAGCTGAGCCGAGGAAAGTACACACACATACAGGTGGATAAGCACGCGCGCCTGCATACACACATGTAGGCATGAGCATGTACACACGCACACATGGGCGGACACACATAAAAACACTCAGGTAAGAAACATTATCCATAGAAGCATAGTACAGTATACTGTGTGTATGATTATGTGTTTGAATAATAGCATAACAGTTAAGCAAATAAACAGTGAAATAAGTCCCCATATTACCACACAAACAGCTATATTACAATGCTGCCAGCACTCTCTTGTTTCATGGAAATTTCCATTTTGTGTTTTGAGTTTTTAAACAGTGCTCTCATTGCTGTTAATACATTTTTAATGGGACAAATTGGACCAAATTGGATGCAGACGGTGTTTTCGCTGAAGCAGATATCATTAACAATGGAGATCAACACTATTGCCCCGTGTATGAGACAAAATCAATGCAGACTGCAACAAAACAGTTTATGAGGAGCACTCTTACTCTTCTTCTTCTGCCCTCCACACTTGATTAATGGAACTGTTACCTTGGGACTGGGTTTCATTTGGCTTCTTTGTCAAAACTGAATTGAGACATTCCATCTCTTTTTATTTGCTAATCATTGATTTTTTGACTAAATTACATTCATTTTAAAATACTTTTGGCAAAGAAAAGCATCCAGTTCAGTTCAGTAAAACACACTGTCAAAAGCTGCTACAATGTGTACCAGGTCAGAGTGACTAAATTACTACAAATACAGTTATCCTACATTTTAAAATATTCTGATAACGTCAACACAAAAAAGTCTAATTTCTAGCAAACGGTTGACTTAACTGAAAGGGAGCTAAAAACCTCAGAATTACAAGATTGTCTTTGCCTTCAGCAGTCTGAATTGTGTTGAATATTTTACTATTTCAAGTGTACACAACACAACTATAACACGGTTTGTCACAGCTGTTGGAACACTTCTTCCCCTGACTACAAAGCCTGAGGTTGTTGGCTGTGTATCAGAACCTCACCCAAGTCAAAGTGAATTGTGTAACAGGGGAAATGTAGGTGCCCACTAGATAGAATTGCATTTGCTCACAGGCAACTTAGCTGGACTAAAAATATATGATTGCTACAGGGACCATGCTCACTTGAGTGGCAAAGCTATTTCTACCCAGAATAGATGACAGTTACTAATATTTATTCAAGGCTGCCTCTCAAACAGCCGCATACACCAAGGTTCATTAAAAAAAACAATCATTTTAAAAACATGAAAACTACTCAAAAGAAGAAAAGGTCTTAGTGGAGGTCATTACTCACTATATTTGGGATGCACTTATTAATGAAACAGCAAAATCATATGTCACGCAACTCTTTCATGAATGAATTTCAGGGAAAAAAACATTTTTCTGACATCTATAAACGATTGTAAAAATGTCTCTTGAATTGCATAATACATTCCAAAAAGTGACAAGTTTACAAGCAATATAATTTTATTATATGGCTTAATCTGCTTTATATAAGTGCCGGGTCGCTAAAGACCAGAGGAGTGTAGGAGCGTTTGAAAGAACACACAGGGTTACAGAGAGCAGTGACGAGTCTGGCTGTTAAAGAAAAGCTGGAGGTGCTCTGATTATGAGGTGAGATCTCCCCTCTCTTTATTTCTCTCCATTTCCTGAACACCACAGTCCTCTTCCTCTCCCTCCACTCCTGGTAATATTCTCGTTTTTGCTGCAAGGCCACTACTGGAAATCTGATCTTTCTTAATTTTTTTAAAACATTTTTTATCCCAAACAGAAACTTGACTGTATCTCGCAGTAGCTCCTCACAATAAGATTTACGTCAAATGTTTGAACTGCTTCAGGTCGGTTTTATTTGCTTTGCCACACATTTGGACAAACTTAATCGCAGATGAACTCACTCTCTTCAGATTTGATCGAGTATTCAGTGAGCATTTCTGTACAGTTAGTCCTGTATCTGCTACTTGTTTCCTTCCCCTCTTCCTGCTGCAGAGTCCTCTTCCTTTTCATCCTCTCCTTCAACCGCTCACCTCCACCGTCCATCCCTCCTCTACCTTCATCCTTATCCACCTCTTCTTCCATTTATACTCCACGTCTTCCTCCTGTGCACCCAGCTATTAGTGCTGTCCTCCCCCTCCACTTAAACCTCATCTCCAACAATCTGGCCCTGGCACACTGCACCTCTTTCTCCATTACCGCTCCTCTTCCTCCTCCTTTCTACCCAGCACTCGGTGCTTCCTCCTGCTCTTTGTTGCTGACATGTTTTGCTCCTGTTGTCTGCCCCTCCATCCTTCTCCTTTCCGACTTCCCCTCTTCTCAGCCCTCACTTGCGTTCTCAGGTTAAAGCTGCCATCAATTAAATGGTCTGAAGAAAATTCCTGGAAATCTTTGCTCTATATGAACTAAATATAAAGTCTCCTAAAAGAATGTGACTTGTGTTAAATAGGGGACATCAAATACAAAAAGAAGCATGTGAAGAGATTCAATTTTCTGTTGTGAAAAGCTGAATAGTTTATCTTTAATGTCTAACATGGGGTTCGTTGCAACTTGTCTGACTTGTTTTTCGGACTTGTCCTTTCCAGTGCATGGATGGCCAAATAAGCTATAACAATAAGATACTAAAGTGAAATGATCTGTGTTATTTAAGCTACTGGCATTTAGAAAATCAATTAAACAAGTGAACTTGTATTGGAAACAAGTGCGATTACAGTATCTCACCTCTGGGCAGCATATCTCCTTTGTAAAGAAAACAAAAAATCATCTGAAAGAGTCTAACTACGCTGGTCATATAAACATTTTTGTTCAGTATATTAACACTCCTGAATATTGCTGACAAGTCAACAAGACGCCCCATCATACGTGTAGGCTTTAATTCAGTGTTCAGTACTTAGTGATCACTGAACTGCTGAACGCCTGTGGCAGCGTTATGTCTTATGTTAATGTGAACTGTAATGATAATATTACTGTTCCACAGTTTGGCATTATTTTCCATTGAGTGGGCTTTATTAGTCCCAGTTCCATTGATGTAAGCCATTTTTTTATAGTTATTTGTTTGTTAATAAGATTATATTGTTCATTTTGTGTTGCATTTTATGTAGTTGCTCTGAAATGCTGCATAAACCTTCTTACAAAACATCACTTGCTCTGTACTTTCTGCTATTTTCCCTTTTCTTTTGACTCCCTGCTGCTCAGCCCAGTTTCCATCACCTCTCCAATTCACTTCTACATTTGATCTTTTCTTGCTCCTCTCGTCCTACATGATCCCTAAGTTCCTTTTTCCTCCAATATCATCTCTTCTTCCTCCTCCCCTCCACTATCCATGCTTTCTTCCAGCTTTCCGTTTCCCTAATCCGCTGTCTTCCGCTCTTCTATCCCTTCTCCTTTCATTGCCATGATAATTAGTTCTCCAGATAAGCTCATTGGCTGTGCGTGACGACTCTTATGTTGCTTAACACACCATGACAGCGAGTGTGTGAGCGTGTGTGTATAGGCCGGAGTTTGTATGCGTGTGGGGTCCTTTCATTATGTGTGGATGTACAGTTATAGTGTGTGGGTGATCTCTGGGCTCATCAGCATGTGAAAGGGAGCTCGTCTCTGGAGGGCTGGAAGGGGGATGTGGAGATAACGTAGCCCAGCCTGGCGCTCTCAGATCGGGGTGGGAAGGGTGACCAGCACTGGCTGCTGTAATGACTGGAACGATGGTGTGAAAGAGTTCTATTCGTGGACTCTTCCAACTGCTGAATCCCCGTGTCTGTCCTCTCAGACCCCACTCAGAGCCACGTGTCCCTGGGCTGCGGTGAAGCCCATCCTATCCAGGCACGAGGCAAGGGATAAAAGTAGCTCAGCCCACCAGTGTTGTTGTGCGGTGCCTTCTTTTCTTTGGGTTGACTCATCCGTGACATTCACTCCAGCATTGCCCTCTTCTGCTTGCCAACTTGGGCACAATGCAAGCAGGAATGTGTATGTGTGGAGTGCGTGTGCAGTACAATCTGTTTGTGTTATCTGAGGACATATGACTGTGTGAGAAGTGTGTACGTGTTTGTACACACTGGCAAGACATCAGATTCTGCATTATTTTTGGACTTTGTATTCAATTGCCACCATGGCCTTGATGATACTATTCGATATCTTATTCCATGACCTAAAAATACCATTCCTTCCTGGTTTGTTTATCTTGTCTTTCTAAAGGGATGAGGTATGCTCTGCACTACTACTGTGCTGAAACCTTGTTCACATGGGGGCGAACGGATCCTGGCAATTTCTTCCTGGAACTCCTGTCCCAAACCCAAAACCTACAACCCTCCTTCAAATTATTTAAAGGACTAAGACAGCCTTTTACAACTTTGGTTTTATTTTTATATCTATGGCCATCACTTCTATCTGTAATGATAACATTACTCAACAAAACAACTGCTAAAATCTTGAAACGTGGTGACATTGTAAAAAGAAGTTCTAAGCAGCAACAAACACGAGCTTTGAGATGATCAAACAGGTTGTAAACCAGTGGTTTTCTGTCACGCCACCTTTTTGTGGATATGGATATTTACATATACGTTGATGATACAAACTATTACATGTTTATTGAACATGGACCTTCAGGGAAAAGGTCATACATTTAATGAGACAACTGTTAATGCCATCATCTCATAACTAAACTGATCACGAGAGTATGTGTCACGATCTGTGTGATTGAGCTCAGCAGGTGACGATAACTGATTGATCACATCGTACTTCCTGGTAATTGCTCAGAGCAGCACGTCGCAGTGTTGGGGAAAATAAGAATCTTCTGAATTGTTAAAAGTTAGGAAAAGTATAGGCAGTTACTTTTGTGACTACAATGTTATCATAACAGACAGAACAGTTTTTTCTTAATATATAAGGAGGTTTAGAGATCCTTGCTGGATAATGAGGAAGGCACAGCAAAAGAAAGAAGGAACAAAAGAATGGTATTGTAGTAAAAAGATAACAAATGTCATTTTAAATGATAATTTCATACAAAAGTAGTTAAAACTAGTTTAAAAAATATTTTTGCCATCATTTGAAAGAGGACAGTAGAAAGGTGACAGGAAATGAGGGAAGAGAGGGGGAATGACATGCAATGGACGGTGGTGGACGTTGCAATCATTATATGGTATGAATCTTATCCACCAAGCCACCAGGACGCCGCCCAGAAATATCATCATTTTAACATTTTTTGATGAGAACTAATGTGAAAAGAAAAGTCTGAATTCCCACACAGCGTCAGCATTGAGTTTAACAACATTTTGTCACTGACCTTGTTTAAAAATGACACTTATTTGAACCCACCGCCAGTGGTGTTCTTTAGGATAACATTGTGAAAAGACCCTTGTTTTGCACGTCAACACGGTCCCGGGAGTCTCCGCTCAGACACTATATGTTTTTTGTTCTTAATTTTAGACACATTCACAACATTTTTACAGCCGCAACCAAATAGAACCTCCGCCTCTTCCATTAGCACACTCACCGCTCTAGCACACTCCATCAACTCCACCCACATATGTCTGCCTGTCTGTGTATTTTCTCTATTGTTGTGCTTGTCCAAAAAAGCATCTAAGTTCTGTTATGTTTACAGCTATTGAATCACCTGCTGTATTTTGTGTAAGAAAGTTGTTAAGAAATGGTGCTGTACACAATAAAGTACATCATTTCTTCTTCTTCAGTGTTCAGTGATACTCCATTAATACCACAACAACTTTGGATAAACAAATGAAGAATAAAAAAATAGACTTTAAAGCTGTTTTTCATTCTTTCTATTTGCCGCTGACTTCAAGGTGCTTCTAAAAGGTTGCAACAGATACTTTTTCGCTTTCAACAACTTTGCTTAAAATGCAGAACTCCCACACGAAACATTCCCCCTGCACTCTGTAGCTCTTCTGTCTAATGTTGCCTGGTGATTCTTCAATGTTAAAATGTTAGAAGTGAACAAGCACTGCATCTCCTGATAAAAGATAAGCGTAAAAAATTACATGATTTTCAACAAGTCCTTGAGGGCAGAGCAGCAATGCCAAACATTTACACACAATGCAGGCCAGTAAGAATGTGTTCCTGTGTGTGTGTGTGTGTGTGTGTGTGTTTGTGTACCTGTGACGGAGGAGTCGTTGCCGTTCTTTTCGCTGTGGCAGTCCTCCTGTCCATCTGCGTTCTGCTGTGTGTGCTGCAGACTCAGTTTATGACAAACCTCGAACGCCTGGCCGACTGTCCGCACAATACGCATGGCCTGACTCTGGGTGGGTGGGGGGAGAAAGAGAAAGAAAGAAATGCAGTTGTAATTTTCAGAACACGATTTGTACCACTTCTGTGTTGCCATTTGGTGCAAAACATCAGTGCAGTGTTTTTAAACCAAGGTTCAAACATTTTATTCAGTATTATGATGTCTTTTACCTTGGATTTTCTCTTGACTAAGTTTGAGTTTCTGTAGGTGGTGCTCTTTTCTTTGGTTATCCTGAAAACCAGTTCTTTTTCTGGTTATTCCAGACAAACCAGAAAAGTAAAACCTATCACTTCCAAGGGATTTTTCCAGGAAATATTGAAGTCCAGATGTACTGAGCCTGACTGGCTGCAGATTTGCCCCAGAAACGTGTATTTTGTATTAAACAGACACAATAGACAGGAAATACAGTTTAAAATGATCAAAGTACATCATCTATATAGGTCACAGAGTGAAGTAATAGTCCAGTGCCACGTGGACAACAGTGTCACCTGATGATATTACACAATTAAGTCTCAGATAGAGGATGTTGTCTGTGTTTATTGTCCAAATATCACAACGTCATTTCTATCTTTGACTGGATTTTTCCTTTGTCCTCAGGTGCACAGAGCTGGATGTGTCTGCTTATCTCCGCCCTGCTCTGAAAAGGCAGGTCAAATGAAAACAACTTAGGTGACTTCTGTCTGCTATCAAGCTCTCTCTAGTGTGGCTTGTCACAGTAGAGAGGCGCAGAGGCAGAAAAGATTTCATTTTAAAGCACTGAGGCCTAGCCTCCAAACACCACTCATCCTCAGCTGAATAAGCAGAACAGATGTGGCGTGGCCTAAAAGCCAGAACAGAACCAAGACCCTGCCAAGGGACAAAATCCTTTCTTGTCCCGGTTATCAACTCTGGACCAGTCTGAAGTCTTGTCCAAGAAGTCCAGATCAGTATCAGAACATTATGTGACCCCAGGCTTAGAATCAGATGAGAAATATAATTTATTAGGTGCATCTGGGTGTTTTATTACATTAAAAACTTTAACTGGTTTTGGCAATGTCTGAGGTGCTGGGCCTGAGTTTTTTGGTTTTCTGTTCAGTGGTGAGGTTTGGCTGCAGCCTTAGTGTTCTCACAGTGTCATTTATTATTATTATTTTGTTTTTTTCATTAAAACATGCTGCTTCAGCTTCATTTACTGCTGATGTTTCCATAGTGACTAGCCAGCAGCTGCCAGTATCAGCAGAATAGGAATTTATGTCCAGATCTGAAAAATGCCCTCCATATCCACTGACCCTTACATAAGCAGAGCAACAGCTAATATCAATGATGACTAAGCTGCCTTAGTGGCCTCCACTGTGTCGTGCTGCCACTTCAAAAATGTAAGCACTTTGCATGGCTGTATGGGGTCCACATTCATGGAAATCTGTCCAAGCTTTTATCATCAAACTTCCAAAAATACTTGTGTTTCACTAAATTATTCTGAATAGAGTGAGGCAATGGATAAAAGAGACAATGTGGTATATACTGTATGGTAACATAATAAATGTACTTAACGACAATCTAAGAGGGAATAATATTAATCAGGAATGATTCCCTGATGTGATGGGGATTATGTTCAAATGCATTTTAGGGTGTTTAATTGAACAGATTATAATAATAATCAAATAATCGTTAGTTGCAGCTGGTGACCAGCAAAATTTCTGAGCTACCAACTGACCTGTGTGGTCTATTTTAATGGACACCTCATTAAAACAAAGAGACCATCAAAGCTTCAATCTGTAACCTTACACACATTCAAAGTACAGCAAACTAATTACTGAGTGTCAGTGTTGCGTTTCTGAAGTTGTTTCAACTCGTTACTGTTGGAATGTAGTGAAATTGTTATCAACCAACCAGGAGACATGAACATGAGTAGCCGAGTTTGGGGAGTGTCTCCAAATATGATCATACAGAAAGATATTATAACGCAAACGAAAAAGACACTGATTTCAGCCTAAACCACCTTTAGCTGTAAACTTGTTTCCTGCTGACATTTTGTCTTCTCTCTTTTCTAATTTTCTAGCCACAAGCATTAATATCCTGAAACAGATAAGACGGATCGCTCTACCAGCATTGAGAAAAGATAAGATAAATTGCCTTGGAGCAGCAGACTGCTGTTAAAAGAAAGAGCAAAACAGGCTTCAGCTGACAGAAAAACATGTCAAGACAAGGCATCAAACTAACAGAGTCGATATACAAAATAAATCAAATACAGCATTGTCCTGTGTGTTTAAGACCTGTATTGAGAGCCAAGTGAATTCTTGTTGTGGTTTAACCTGAATTTGCACTTCTTATAGTGGAGGGGATGCAACTAGTCGGAGATGCCCACATGCAAATATACTGTTCAAACTTATGCAGGCATCTCATTTTTGTAGCAACCCTTCTATCCTTTACTCTCATCTCTCCCTTGCTCTCTTCCTCCTCAGACTCTCTGTTCAGTTTTCCCATGCTGTGCTGTTCTCTTCATCTCCTCCATCCATCCATCAGTCGTCTCCCTGTCTCCTCCTCCTCCTCCTCTGTGGACCTTCTATTCAGGTCTTTTCACCCCACGCTGGTCCTCAGCCTGACAGTAAACACGTTTACCTTTGAAGATGTTTCCAGAGGCAGTTATACAGGGGAGAAGAGCAGGTGCTGGTGTTATTGTACATAGTCACACACCAACAGCTCAAGCTCCCCTGACTCATACACTGACTGATTGGAAAACATACAGTCAAACACAGTGAGTCCCGTTCTTTCTTTCCCTTTGTCCCCTTTATCTGACTCTCTTTCTCAGTTTGTCCCCTTGAAGTTATGCTTGTAGATCTGTGTCAAAACTCAATATATTTAAAACATATTAAGAATATCTGATAATATTACAGTTGATTTATAGTACCTGTTTTAGTACCTTTCATACAAGACATATGCCTAAAAGTGCTTTGAATGTAGCCAGATAATAACACAGATTTTCCATTATGTTTTCACTTCATTATTAGGCCTGACAACATGTTCATGCTAGTTGTTTTCTGATTGGGGGTTATTTCACCGTAACCAATAAGTAGTGACTGATGAATTTGTCTCGTTAATATTGATTTAGTTAACAAAAAAGCGGCATTGTGTTTTGCTAGTATTTCCAGTTGTCGACATATGACAACCCATGCAACTGCATCTATCTCATCCACACTTGTCACCATTTTTGCCCCCAGTCTTAACCCCGCCTACAAAGCTCTGATTGGCTTGATTGTTTTTCCACCTGGAAAACACCTTTCATTGAGCATAAAACCAGACCTGTTTGAATTGTTGAAAAACCTTGAGATGTGGGCTACGATTCAGAGGTCTGGAACCAGTCAACTTTACACTGAGAATATCACTGAAAACACTGAATTAATACACTACACAGAGCAAGAAGGAACGTTTTAAAAAATAGGTTACATTTTAATATCTTAAAAATTAACAGAAGTATGCAGGGTTAAGAGGGTGGTAGTTAAAAAAAGGTGTATTTTTATCAGGCACTTTGGGTCCAAAACTGCAGAAGGGAGTCTTTAATCTTTGGCACAGTAAGCAGCAGAGAGTCTGTGGATCTGAGGGCACTACAGAGGTCAGGGACATATCTTTGGGGCATATCAACTATACAGTCGAGTGCTAGTGTGAGAATATATTCATATTACTGGGATCTTAAAAATCTGTCCTGAAAATACCTCCAAGCAAGTGCAGGGACTTAAGAACAGCAGTGACGTGAGCTCAGTTCTTCGTTCCAGTTGTAATGTATTACAGCAGTTAAGCCTAATTGTAATAAAAGCATGCAAGCATGGAAAAAGTAAAGCTTTGACCTTTGCAATAGTCTTCAAATTACAGAGGGCCGTTTCTTTCTGCGACAGGAAAACTAGATCAGAGTCAATGAAAAGCCAACTTTCTTGCCTGTGATGAAATCTGCTGAGATAGTGTGGTTAATCATGAGCACAGTTTCTCTCTTTGCTCTTTTGGACCAATAACTAGGACTTCAGGTTGGACCTGCCTGTTTGAACTGAATCAGGACAACCTTCAGGCAAAGTTCAAAGCAGTAAAGCTACAATCATGAGGGGCAACTGTGAAACTGTCATCACGAGATAAACAACAGCATTGGCCATCTGTTCAAACACTTAAAAAGACCAATGTTGACACTCTCCTGACACTTTCGACCTCTTGTGGCCATGAAAGTAATTATTGTCCTCTCTCAGTGGCAAAAGTGGAAGTAGCGCTGCCTTCAGACAGACGATTCCATTGTGTGAAAATATGCAGCCTCATTTAAATGGGACTTCTATGGTGGCAAGGTGCTGCCAATGAAATACTTTCCTATTTACTTTCCTAGTATATTACTTTGTAATCTCACCACTGTTTTCTACTGTTTGCCTGGCGATCATCACAATGAAAAATAAAAGGACTGCTGCTGTGATACCTTTCTAGAGTTTCAAAATGCTACATTTTAATATTACAAACTGCTGTGCAGTGTTTGGGCATTTCATAAGCCTTCAAATTAATGGGTTTGTTAGTCAAATTGGACATTGTGGATCATATTTCATTGTCTCACCGGTATCTGAAGCAACACAACCCCGTTGGTTTTTTTATTGCAGGGTTGTTTATTCTACTTAGGAAGAAGGCTGGGTCAACAAAGAGCGCGACTTTGACATGAGAGACTGTGGTTCGTGTCCCATATTGTACCAACAGTCAACACTGGTGTCTTTTAACCAAGCTGGTGTCAAGAGCATGATCTTCCTTTAACAATAACCAAGTGGTTTTAGTTGGCTAAATATAGCCACATCTTAACCATCACAGATCACAAAATGCTCATAAAGGGTGGTTTTTGGAACAGTCATATGGGTAGTTCTGGAAGATATTGAGAAAGACCCTGTCTGGTCATTTGGTATAAGACTTAATCCCTTACAAATGTGCCTTGTCAGAGTCTTCAGTGTTATTTATACCTTTGTTGAATGGACAGTCCCTTCCAACACACTAATCTATTACATTTAACTAAATTTGAATCAGGACGGTTGCCCTGTATCTAGACATTTTATGCCCTGAGCCAATTCTCCAATGGATCTCCAGTTTTGGCAGCTGACAAGACCATTAAGAGATTTGTCACTCAAATGCAAAGCCTGTATATCCTGCTGTAAAGACATGAAATAGTTCTTAAGTCGGACATCTGTCACCATCTCTGTCTAGCTCTTTTTCTCCGTCTCTATTGCTTTCCCCATCACTTTTCCTCTGTCAATTCAACTGAATAAATGTACCCTCTCTGTATCTCTGTCGTTCTATCTCTTTCTTCTCTATATATCAAGCTGCCAGTGAGCTGGATCCCAGCAGCAGAATATTATCTCTTAGTGGCTACAGGGGCCTAGCAGTGCTCGAAATGGGCCGGTACTCACTGGTATTGGCACTTCTACATTTTATTCTTTGGTGTACCATGATTTTTTCTTGCGCACCGGCACTTCTCACAAGCTGCCGGTACTCTTTTCTGCCCTCTCCATATCAGGTTCTCTGGGCGATTCATAATGACCCTAAATTCGCTCTCGCCTGCCTGCTTTTCTCTGTCGGCGGCTAGTCATAACGTTGCAGGCCTAATGACTTCATTGCACCACACACCATAGCTATTGTAGATTGCCTGAGGGACAACTGCACATGGAGCATGGTGATGCAGAGGTGCTTCGTTTGTGTGACACACTAAAAGTAGAGAGAAGGGAAAGTATACAGAGATTTTGCTGGGAATACAAGGAACTACGGGCATCCCGGCCTGATGATTTCATTGCACCAAATGCACTAAATCTAACATAGTTGATCATTTTTTACTCTAATAATTGAAATGATTGTCCCCTTGGTTAAATACATGTAATCTCCTAGTACACCTATCTTTTATTCACTGTAGAAATTCAGAATGTAATACTTAATGATTTGCTGATACCAGCCGATACACACAGCAACATGTGAATAAGGGGAGTACTGGCACTTATTTTTTTCCACTTCCAAGCACTGGGGCCTAGTCAAAAGCACGGTGCATTATTTATCCCAGATTACCCACAGAGGTTCAGCGGGGCTTTCGTTGTCCTCTTGGAAACCACAAGCAAAGATAAGGGACAAAAGGGGATATAATGCAATCTAGGAAAAAGCAGGGTAAACAATGAGAGAACAGCAGGGGAGTTACTTCTTATTAAAGTCTTTCCTACGTCTCTCTCCTCTGTTGATGAGCTCAGTCATTCTCTCTTCATCCTGTGTTTACATATTAACCACATCCCTCCACAACTTACACATCCATCACTCTATTTGTAGTGTAGAAGAGAAGAGATTACAGCGAGGACTGCCTCAGATTTATCCTGCTCCCTCTTATTAATGGTCTTACCTGGTGAAACAGTGGAGTTTTATTTAGAGAGTTGCACCAGCGACTCCCTGATCACCAGCAAACTACTCTAATCATCAGGGCACAGCCTGGCCGGATGTTCATCAAACACTTTGATTCCCTTGAGGAAATGAGTGGGACAGTCTGGAGGAATAACACTGGGCAGAGTGCGAGTGTGTAAGAACACTGCAGACCAACATTATCAGACCAAAATAAGTACTAATCAATAAACAGGGTTGAGTGTGACTGTGAGTGTGTTTGAGTGTGAGAGCATGAAGTAAGTGGAGTGTGATGAAATTAAGTCATGATGCCTCGGTGACTCTTCTGGACCATTAGCTCGCTTTCCAGGTTGTGCGCGAAGCAAGGGTACACCATACAAACACACACACATTCACACACTACAACGTCATGCTAGAGCTGGGTATGAAACCTTGACATTTTTTGATACTATGGACACAATTCTGTCTGTACTAAAAATATTAAGTATCGATGTTGGTATTGGTTGGCCAGATACTTAAGACTTGATTACTTTCTTTGATTTGATAGTTCCACACCTAGAAAAACAAATACACCATTCAGACCAGCATAGGATACAGGTCTACTGAAGACACATTATTATTATATTCATATGTGACAGCTGTCACATGTTAATATCTGGTTGTCACTGTTACCACAGACTACAGTCTGCAGTTTAGTTATGTACACCTTACTGCTAAACAACAGAATTACACAGAATCCACTGTTACCAAATAAAAGTTAAGTTTCTATTTCTGTCTCTCACTTTCTCTCTTGTCCCTTTTTCTTTCTCCTTTCCTGGATTAATTTAAATGACAGTTCAACGTCAATATAATTAGATCCATTTCCTTCCCTAACAGTCGGACAGCATCTGATGCTCATCCAACCCTGGTCGGAATGAGAGTAGTGATGAAGGCTCAGCTGAGGTGCACTGACCCAGTCAGATGAACACATTTTTGGCAAGTAGTGTTAAAGAAATTGATGTAAAACAAAGCAAGTGGTGCCTTCAGAAAACTTCAGCAACATTTTAAATTTGAGACATCAGTAGTTGCAAAGTCAAAATGATTGGCTTAGCCAATCAGCCAAATTCCTTTTGTTCTATCAACAACAATACGGCTGTCTGGTTTGCCAGACAGGGTAGTACCGTGGCTCAGTTGTTAGCACTGTCAACTTAATACAAGAAGGTCCCGGTGAACAGTCGATTCATTGGCTGGCTGAGCCTTTCTTGTGTAGAGTTTGCATGCTCTTCCCATGGCTGCGTGGGTTTCCTTTGGATGCTTGTTTCTTTCCCGAGACATGCAGGTTAGGTGGACCCGGAAATGCTAAATTACCCATAGGTGTGAATATGAGTATGAATGTGGCACTGCTTGTCTATAAGCCCTGTGATCCAAACTGTACCCTGCACAGGAAAAGCGGGTATAGAAAATGATGGTGGTTATGGTCTATTGTTATCATGGATAGGGTTCAGGTGTAGCTTCACAGACGACTGAGCAGACAGAAGGTTAAGTTGGATGAGGACGTGGCCTACAAAGATGTGCCCTAAATGCCAAACCGAACCTGCCCCTCCTCCTCAGACAAGATAGTCTAGACTCACAGAGACCAAAACTAATGGTACATTCTTGTAAACTGGGCATTTGCCTTCAGACAACTGTAGATACCACGAGTAAAGTCAGTCAAGTTTCATGAAACCACAGCTTACAGTATGGGTTGTAAACATAACACAGCAAGAGACAGAAACACTGAGATTAAGACAGACAGAGAGTGTGTTAGACAGAGCTGGTAGTGCACTTGCTGTAGAAATGTAACTCTATCTTGTTTCACAAAAGTACACATTGACCTATAAAACAGGGTAGCATTATTGACTTCTGCTTGTGTTGACATCTCAGTACTGACATCGCATGATCAATATATCACACCACTGATATGTAGTATCTGGAAATAAGCAACCTGAAGCAAACACACATACACTATGTATGCAATGATTTGCTGAACTGTGGTTTACTTCTGCCTCTGCAGTAAAAGCATTGGAGCCTTGACAGAGTGGTAAAAAAAATAAATTAGACAGAGCGTAAGCAAGAGAGTTAGAGACAAAAAGCTTCAGACAGAGGGATCATTTCACTGAGATATGGATATTCAATAAAAAGTGCTGAAAGTCTATTAAATCCAATTATCTTAACCAAGCTGTGTCGAGAGTGATGTGAGACCTTATCATTGATATGTCTGGAAATAGCCATATGTCATTTTATATTAGCACTCCTCAATGTCAATGATGTAACCACTGATCCCCAGTTGAATACTGAAACTTTATCCAGGCCAACTATATTTAAACAATGCCCATGTTAAGATATAAATCCACCCCACTTCTTTCAATATACTAATTTAAACAGGCTTTATTTATGCTGTAGCTCATTCAGTACTTTCCAATGTAATTACCTACAGTATGAGCAGATTTTTCAATAAATCATTCATAATGCATTTCATTATTATTTGGGGTTTTCAATCATCCCCCCGAAGGCAGAAGATCCAGCTTGTCTAAGGCTGAACAAGTTAAAGCCATTAGCTGACACTGAACGGCAGCATATGGTTGGAGGGCATCTATCCGCAGAGAGAGAACTCAATTAACACTTGACACAATAACCACAACTCTCTCTCCATCTCATCAACCAGCTGTGGACAGCAGATGAGTTTTTATCCATCATAACCATTAGATAAATAAATAAATAAATAAATAAATATGGACCAAAAACTGTTGTTTCAACTCACTGAGGCCCAATAGTGGTTGTTTTTATGTTTTTAATCCAGCGGGTGTTAAGTGCATTTGCATAGCTTCCCTTACTGAAAAAAAGGAATCATGTGGCCTATCAGCATAATTACAACAATAACAACATAAAATAAGCCCAGCTGCCAGCTGCAAGGTTTCCATTTAGCAGCAGTGATGGGACATGTTGTGTTGTAGTCCATTATCAGGTTTAAAAGACCATTACCAGGTTTTATGCATCGTCTTTATTGTCTTCATGTGTGTCACGCTTGGCTTGTTAATGTGTTACTGCCTCATTGGTGAAGATATGG
Source organism: Macquaria australasica (assembly GCA_005408345.1). Lineage (NCBI taxonomy): Eukaryota > Metazoa > Chordata > Actinopteri > Centrarchiformes > Percichthyidae > Macquaria > Macquaria australasica. The sequence goes on from SEMN01000083.1 coordinate 1,112,173, forward strand.
GATAAAGATTGGACTGAGGGTGTAATGATGCTAACACATGATATGGTCTAGAGCTGGACTGGAGCTACTACGCAGAGCCTTACTACTCAGTACATTTTATGGCAATCTGCCCACTAGATTTTGATATTTCTTGTGTACAAATGGAAACTTGCGTGGGTTTTCTCCGGGTACTCCGGCTTCTGGTGTGACTGTGAGCGTGAATGGTTGTCTGTCTCTATGTGTCAGCCCTGTGATTGACTGGCGACCTGTCCAAGGTGTACCCCGCCTCTCGCCCAATGCCAGTTGGGATCGGCTCCAGCCCCCCATGACCCTCTAAAGATAAGCGGTTATAGATAATGGATGGACAAATGTCAACTCTGACCCAATGGTGGCGCTAAAAGAAAGGATATATTTAATTAATCCTATGGGGTCGATGGGTCGATTCATTCTGCTGAAGAAGACTGACCAAAAGTTTCAGAACATGATATGGTTTTGTCTACTGTTGTCATGATAGTTTGCTCTCAATCAAAGTGTTAGATGGGCTGACTCACATAACATACTGATTTTTTAAATACGTAATTTTGAGCCTTCAGACAACTCACAGTAATTGCACCAAAGAAGATGGATCTCCTGGTTGCGAAATTCTGCCCTGACCCTTTGCTCAAACTGTTATTTCTCACCTAAAACTGCCTCTTCCAATCAAACAAAACATACTAAAATACAGTCATTTGGAGGGTTATACACAAACACAATCACTCACACACACACTGACGCACTGACTCTCAGCCAATGCAGCATTCAGTATTCTAAAGAATACTCACTGGTATTTGCTCTATCACTCTCACTTCAATTCTACATAATAGAGGCCAGGTCATTAATTAGCTTCCTTTAAACAGTTGATGGGAGGAAGAAGGGGAAGAGTGAGAGAGTATGAGTCAGAATGGGAGAGAGAGACACAAAGCCTGTCTCAGTGTTGGAACTGATAGGCCACTAAAGCCTTTTTATGCAGCTGTGATTTAAAGCCAAGCCATTCTTTCACTGCTGGTAGTTAAGAGGGAAATAAAATCTGCTTAATCTTCTACTTAATCTTATACTCGCAACCTTCCACACGTCAAAACACACTCACACAACAACCATACACTGTCCTGGGTGACATTTTTATTGCAAGTTTGATATGTATATGCCCAATCTTTTTTCATTATGCCAAGAGTGTTTCATTCTTGTTTTGTCTTTTTCAATCTTCTACATCTTTTCACACTTTCTTTGTGCAGCCCTATTATGTTTTTGTTTTCTTGCGTCTTGTCTCTTCTCTTTCTCCTTATGTCTTCCGCTGTGGTCTGAGGATTACTTACACAACTTTTTGGAACCTTTTAAAGGATAATAAAGTGTTTTCTCCACTTCTTTCTATTGGTAGTGAGGGAGTATTAATGGTAGTGAAGTAAACCCTGATATTATTTGCTGTAAACAAACAGTAGACCATACATTGTAGATAATTCCGTCAGACTCACAATGACTTTAGTTAATTATTCATTTATAGGCCCAGACATGACCATTTGGTAAGTAATTATATGTATGTGCTGACAGAATTGTATTGTAAATGGAATATTGTTTAGACCCGATGTTTTTATTTGATCATGTTAAGGTATTTTATATGTTTGTATTGTTTTATTAAATTGTTTCATTTCAAGTTGCACTAATCAATCTTAACAATGGATCACATGACTATGTGTAACGTGAACGGTGTCACTTGTAGTGAAAAACACAGAGAGAATAATCACCCAGCAGTGCACCTCCACTAAGCTTTTCACCTTAGCTTTTGGCGTCTTTCAGCTCTGATAAAACCCACTGTAGCACTACCTGCCCGGGACAAACAGCAGACAAACATAGTTAGCGACCAGCTGTCGGTGGAGACCAAAACAAAGGTAAAAGCAGAGTGAATATTGGACTTCAACTCCAAATAAATGCTTGTGTTGCCCCATGCATGCTGGATGAGTAAATAAGCAGCTGTTTGCTAACAAGTTTGTCATATGATGAGGTAATATGGCAATGTTGCATTTACAGCTTGTTGTGATACCCCCAAGTACCCAAAAAGTTAAGCCAAATAAAAAGTTTAAGTTTAAAAAGTTAAGTTTACTTTGTTAACTTTATTTCACTGTATCAGTATGAGTGTTTTCATAGTGCAGAGTGCTCGACCTCCTGTCTATCACCAGACACCAACACGAAAAAAACGTCTCCACCAAGAAATAATCTCTTACAAACATACTGTCTACTGTCAACTTTCTATTATTACTGTTAGTAATCACAGCAGGTGCTTTCAAGTTGGGTTTGCCATCATAAAATGCGTATTTTTAACAACTATGACAAACTTGTAAATGTTCAGAGATATTATCCAGACGTAGACAGTAATAAATTAGTTGTACCTGTAAAACATGATGGCGCTCTCAATGAAAAAACAATCTTCCCCGATAAGGACCTCTATGATTTCAAACAACATAAAGGAACCTCAGACCTTGATACTGCGATGTAACCTATCCTCTTTTCACTTCCTGTTTATACGATGTCAAGCATTTCACCTAAACCTATGATGGCCCTGTCTGTTGTCCTTTGGTCTGTCTGTTCTGTTTTTGTTTTAGTCAAAAATAATTTAAAAAAAAAAAGAAAAAGCAATCCTTCTCATAGTTTTTCCACCACCACTATGCTGTAAAAAACATTGCATGTCCGCACGCACGCACACACACACACACACACACACACACACACACACACACACACACACACACACACACACACACACACACACACACACACACACACACACACACACACACACACACACACACACACACACACACACACACTTAATGGCCTCAGGGCCATAGTCGCCCCAGAGAATTTTGGTATGCATCACTTTCCATTTTGTCTTCTGAACAAAGTGTGTGTGTGTGTGTGTGTGTGTGTGTGTGTGTGCGCGCGCTCATGTGTCAATGTCGGTCTGTCTGTAAGAGATAATGAGGCAGTGTGTGCTTCACTCGGCTAACCCCTGGACTTAACCATCAAGTCCTGCGAACTGGCAGCTAAAGTGGAAAACTGGAAGCACATTTTCTAACTGTGTCACATTGCTGGACTCTGTTGAGACTTCCTCTGCTCAGCTCAGCTCTGCAGCAGCACGTCCAGCCCCAAATGGGTTTCAAACTTGTTCCTCAAACCTCAACAATGACAAGCCTATAGTGCCAGGAGGAATTATTGCTGCTCGACAGCCGTGTGTCTCTTTATTGGAGGTTGTCAGGTCGTGACTCAGACAGTGACATGATTTAAGAGGAGGAGGAATTGCTTTAAACAATACCCGACTAACAGACTGTGAAAACATTGGAAATGAAACACTTAGTGGCTGCCTTTTTCCATCTTCCCATTATACAGAAACAAAGTTTGATGAGTTGGTTATTGCAAGTCATGCGAAAACTCAAATTCCTTCACTGATACAATATGAAATCAAAACAAACACAAAAGTGTTTTTCTTCTTGCACTTGTAGCATTTTGGTTTCTTTATCATCTGTGAATCAGTAAATTTGGCAAATCTAATTTAGTTCACCAATTCAATAAAAAAAAGTTGGTAAAGCTGGTAACCTTTCTTTTTCTTTTCTAATAATATGTAGTCAAACCTTTGTTAAGTCAACATAGAATTAACATTAGTGTCATATACTAATTCAATAACTTTCTTGAACACAGGAGCAGTGTGGAAATCTCTGCGCTCCACTCTGATGGTTAGAACACTGAATGACGAACAATACTCTTTTTTTCACACATGGAAGCTACCCAGTACAATTACAGTCTGATCTGTTGGATACTGAGCAACTGCACTCGAGCAGGTTGGCATTATGTGCCCTGCTCAAGGACACTTCACTACTGTTAATGAGGGAGGGGCTCTTTCATTTACACCATTCAGACAGAAAGTGTGTCTGTGTCTGTTATTAAAAATGGAGAGTCAGTTTGTTGGGTTGGACCTGTCCTGGTTGACACTTCCAATAAAGTTTAAAACAGAGCACCCCACTGGCAAGCAGTACAGAAAACAAAGTCTTGACACCTGACTGTCCCAAGACCAAACTTAATGCTTTATGGGAAATTAATTAGGAGCCTGCCTGTCGTCTTTCCTACCTTCTTCTTGGACTTGAAGACATTGCAGCGGAAGACATTACTCTGTCCATCTCTGGCGATGTAGCTGAAAATCTTCAGGTCCTGGGAGTCATGAGACACATAGAATATCCTGAAAGACAGAATAAAATAGGTCAGAAATTAAACGGGGGGGGAAAAAAAAAAAAAAAAAAAAAAAACTTGATGCAAAACAAAATCCGAGCCTGGCAGCGTTTCTAAATGTATCTTAAGACACAAAATAGGCACTCAGCCCGTTTCTCTGGGGTTTCAATGTGACAAAAATAAACACTATTTTTAAGTCTGTTTTAATCCGAAGGCAAGAAACCAAATTTTAGCTCTCAAGCTCAAAAACAAGGGTAAAGAAAGTTGTGATTATATTATGTGTGTGTCGGTTGGGGGGCAAGTACAGACTTCCTCATAGATTTCTCTATTATTTTTATGGGACTTGGGAGACAGGAAGTTCAGTGACACACACTGAAAGCCAGGAAGAGGATGCAGGGGGAACTGAGTCTGAGACAAAAATAGAGTTCTCCTGGTAGGCAGAGTATGTGTGCAACCAACAGTGAAGAGATATTCAATATCCTGCAGAGCAGGTAAATAGGAAAAAATAAGTTTGGGAGCAAAAGGGACAGCAAAAGAGAGAACACAATCACCTGCAGGAGGGAGAACATTGTATGAGTTAAGCTCTACACCGGATCTAATTTATGATGACAAAAGAACACTGCTGGAGAGATAAAGCATCGCAGATGACAATATGGTGACACGACTGAAACCAAGAAGCTGGAACTTGTCGTGTTCAGAGGCCAAACGAGGCCGATGCTTAAACAAGAGAGGATGTTTGAACATTTAGCAGACACGTTCAACATAAACCTTTCAACGTTAAGTAGACTAAAAAAGATGCATTCATGAAAAACATATTTATCAATGCCAATTAGTTATTCTTGTTGGAGACGAGGTTGAAAAATGTGTCATCTTAGAATATACAGTAAGATCATTGAGATCTTTAAGACATTCCTAGCCCTGTCAATATCTTCATGTTTCTTTTCTGTTTTATAATCAGGCAGCGCTATCATCTGATCTAATGACCCCTAGCATCATCCCGAAGGGGAACCTGAAAGTGTTTGTACAATTTTAACAGAAATGTCAAGTGTGCACTACTATCTTGTGCATACTGTTCTGCTTTGCCAATTCAAATTTTCCACTTGTCCCGCTGCCAGATTTAACATTCATGATGATGATCACAATACTTAACACGTATTCCTTGTCCTGTATAATCAAGTTATAATTATAAAACAAGACTTGCAGACTGCATCATTGCGTGACTTTGCAAAGAGAGAAAAGGACGGCACACAACACAGGCAAAAAGGCTGCTCCCAATAGAGAATCTTTAATCTGTATTCATCCATGCTTACATGTTTTGGCTGCAACCCAAAAGTCTTTATGATCAGAACACAACAAGCAACCTTATTACGATGAAGATTGTGCCACAGTTTTTGCTTGATCAACATTATTATTATGGCACTTGAAGGTTTTCCAGACCTTACAAGTAATTGCATCCCTACATTGGAAAGAGAATAAAATGAGCAAAATAATCAAAAAAGATTCCAAAATCTTTATCATAATTAATCAGTATTCAATCAGTATTGTGCAAAAAAGCCTCATCCATGATTGCAGTCTACAACACTACTTTGCATAGAAACATTGTGATTAAAATCTCTAACAAAATGGATAAACTAATACAGTCTCTGGCAGTGGGTGCTCTACCTAAACCCTATGCACAGAATCTTGAAAAAGCAAAAAGACACAGAGCAAAGACGCTTACATGTTTTGGCTGTGCCCTGAAAACCTTCATTAGAGCACAGTATGTTACCTCACCATCTTTAAGATTGCACCTCCTTTTTGCGTTTTCAAGATTGTTCAAAATAAAATCATGCGGTGTATGGCTGGATTTTGAAAGTTTAATGAGTGAATGACACACTGAAGCCAGTTGGTGGTGTTGCTTGATACAGTTAACTTGAAATATCAACTAGTTGAAGGAAGTACCAGAATCCTCAGGCAGAACAGCTTCCTAATTGGCCAATTAGTGCCATAATTAAGGGGCTTGGTGGTATATCTGGGGTAATTTATCACAGTGGACAGCCAGGCAAGAGCAAAAAATTAGGTGAAGATTATGCAAATTACCCTGTTGTCTCTGTTCAAATGTGTGTCTGGGTGTGCTTCTGTGCACGTTGGTTTTGTACGTACTATGTGCACATTTGTGTGAATGTGTATGTGTTGTGCACTAGAAATCAGGGGTCTCATCTATACACTTAGTGACATTTCTGTGGTATTTGTTTTGGCCTTTTCTCTGGGAGCCAGTCTAACTGAGGTCTTGTGGTATGGACGGCGTCTTTGTCGACCCTGCTTAGCAGACATTCAAAATACCAGACACAGCTATCTGCAGTGACTCATACCATCACTCACACACACACACAGAGAGAGAGAGAGAGAGAGAGAGAGAGAGAGAGAGAGACAGAGAGAGAGAGAGAGAGAGAGAGAGAGAGAGACAGAGAGAGAGAGAGAGAGAGAGAGAGATTCAAACCAATTTCTGATCCAATGTGCTTCCGCAAAAATCTAAGGTCCTAGAAGTCAACTTATCAGGCATGGATTAAATCGAGTTTAATTTCCCAGAGACCCTTAAGTGATATTACAGCCTCTCACAACGCATTAGCAGTGGTTTGTCTTATCCCCAGTTACTTGAAATATTCACCACATGTGCCAGCTATCCATTTCAGAAAAAACAAACTACACGTGAAACAGATTTCAAACAATATAATGATAATGATGATGGGATGGCAGGTTAAGGACTTTAATATCATTTTACAGAGCAAAGGAGTAGGAATCATACTGCTCACAGTGTTTCTCATAAAATGTTTCTGTTTTGTGTGGAGGACCCAAACAATGCGACGTAAGTTAGTCCTTGATGTTTCTGATTCGTTCTACTTTGTCCTGCTTGTTAAAGGAAATCTACGATTTGTTAAAATTTGGTTTTTATTTTCTGGCCATTTATTCTATCAGTTCTGATAGTGTTGCACACACCAAAGACGATCAGGTTGCAAACAAGCCAACAGTTTACATAGATTAGCTACTAAGGGTGCTCTCATCGATCGGCCACCATTGGACGACATTCGTTCTAAATAGTTTGATCAGTGGTCTCTATAAAGGCTGATCAGAAGAGCCGATCAGACGACAGAACACGCAAGACAATTTCTCTACACGCCACTAAAATGGCTTCACCGGTCAGGCAGTTCTACCAGGTGTCTGAAAAAGACAATAAATTTGCAATTTGCAAGGTATGTTCCAAAGAAATCCCTCATGGAGGAATGCAACCAAACAGTTTCAACACCACAAACCTCATTGGACATTTGAAGGTTAGTCATGTCAAGGAATATGACGTTGTCAAAGCTAGCTAGCACTAAGGCAGAGAAAGAGCTGGACTGTTAGCAACTCAACAGCAACAGCAACCCTACAGCAAGGACAGCAAGAAACGTCAGCCAAAATAATGGAATTCATATGCCTCGATCACCAGCCGCTGTCTATTGTGGAGGACAGTGATCAGTATCGGCTGATACTGCTTCCAGCGATCGGCCCCAAAAATCCTGATATTAGCTACAACTTTATTTGGAGGTAAAACACAGACGGAGTGCACAGGAAAACTGTGGGTGCACATAACTTCTACAAGCACGGCAGACTAACCTTTAACCAGGAGGTCAGCCTGTAAACTGTGATAGATGTTAACATGGACAATTTGGGAAATATTTTTACCATTTGTCTTAATTTCTCTCCCAAATAAGTTTGACTTACCTGCTGGTTTGTTTACAACCTGTCCGATTGTCAGACTGCTTGTGTTTCTTGCCCCACTGAGCCTATTTTAATCTATGTTGCTGTGCTCCCAGATCTCAGGGATTACTTTGTGAGTGAATCATAACTGATAGGCCTAATGACCAGAGCTACGAAAATAGAACCCAAGTCGTAATAAACCATAGTTTTTCTTTAGGAGGTCTTATAAGATCTACTTCATCCAGTCAATGTTACTAACATTTTGGTATGCTTATTGTGAAGCACATGCAGGCGTGAGTTAGCATCAACCGGAACTTTCCATATCCTCATTTGCTATGAGTTGCTCAGAACAGAAATGATGTGCATCTTGTTGTGACAATACAGTTTACAGAGTTTTTGCAGGGAAATACGCAGAAATAAGGAAACATTATGCACAAGGGATTACAGTGGCACTGAAAATTCAGGCGCAGTGGGTAGCCACATCTTAATGAGGGTAGCAGAAACATCTCCGTACGTGGTTATGTCAACAAACACACAGGGCTAACAGGGTCTCTATTATCAAGCCGTGTCATCTACTGGAAGAAAACTGACCGCTCCCATCCGGCTGCACTTTGCAGAAACCTTTTAGTTGTCTCCCCTTTCAACTCTTCCTTTGCCCTCCCTTCACTCCCCAACCCCCAGTCACTGTGATAAAAATCAGTGTCCCGACAGATTTCTTTCTTCTAAACCTAAAGCAGGGGAAAAGGTCTTGTGTTCTTTTATTAAAAATGTAGGCAATGATAAAAAAGAAACATAACGTGCTGCCAGACAAGTGAAGCTCAGCAAAGAGTGAGTAAAAGTGAGCTTAGCTGAGTGGCTTAGCTGACAAATCCCCAAGCAGCGCAGAGATGATGGCTCAGATACATCTCTATCAAGTGCCTCTAACAGGAACAGCTGCCAAACATCCAGGTGAAGACGCGTCAGATAGATCAGATCTCTGAGTAAGAGAGGCAGGCTCGACATGAAAGCCGTCAAATACGGTTTACGACTAAATAAATCAGACTACAAAAACTGCCATTGGAAAAACTTTTTGTCTTGTATTTCAAGGGGGTTGCTATTCCTGTTGAAAGTTACATCAATCTACAAGATTTTCACATAAATAAATGTCACTTTTTAAGTCTGTCACTGAATGAATCAACACATTAGCAGTGCAACTTAGCAGTAAGTCTATGACAATAGAAACAATACAGTTAAACAAAAGATTTGTCATTTTTCAGTGCCTCAAAGCAAGACAAAATTGAGATGAATTGGTTTCATCCGCTTGCAGAAATTAAGCAGTCAGCAATGACACAGCAGGTACGCTGATCCCAATGCAGATATTGTAGATAAACAGCAGAGTCAAAAAAGGAAATATAGAGTGCAACTGTTCTCTGTAACGCTGGTGATCAATATTAATCAATTCTAATTTTAGATAATCTAGATAATCAGAGACATTTGGAGGACACATGTAAAAATGAGTTAAGAATTAAATTAAAATCTGCACCTACGTCTCTTGGAAACATCAGCTGTGAATGATTTTACATCAGTGTGTCTCTCTTGACTCATCAGTTTGCAGCAACATTTTACATTTAACATCATCATACAGGGAGAAAGCCACTGAGGCAAAGGTGCAGAGGCTGAGTTTTTCCACCAGCAGTTCACTCAATAGACCAGAATGCAATGTCTGATACCTGTGAAGGTACTGTTTTTAGGCTTTACTCTTTCTTAAATCAAATTTAAACTGTTCTTGTATTTTTATCTATAGTGGTTATTTATAATCATTTAATTTACAGTTAAGCTTACTGTTCAAAATTTACCCTCATCTCACACTGACTGTTAATGTTGTCTGTGATAGTAAAGGTTATTATTCAGTGATAAAATATCTTGGCTCCCAACATATCTGTCACTACTCTTTAGTAACCAAATTAAAGGGATCGTTGCCAAAATGTCATGATTTGTTATATTTGGATATCTGCCTCAAACATCACATTTCAGTTGAGCTCTGGTTCTTACAGAAACACATTTTTAGTTTTGATTTAGGATTTAAAACGTCGAGGTGACTTGATTCGTTTTAATCAATTTATCCCACAAGATTGATTTTACAGCCAAGGTCCATCACTTGGCATTTACCCCCTCCTCCCTGACTCAACTGTGATTTGACAAACATTTAACTATTAGAGGCAATTAGTGTCGAAACGTTTATTTTCCTTCAATCAGAAAAAAATAAAAAAATAAAATCTGAATAAAATCCTTGAAAAGAAGCCATCAGAACAATTCTGCCATGAAGACCGGAAAATGGCACTTAGATTAAAGTTACTGTTAGTGAGACGAGATCATATGGAAAAGACTGCACAGTGTGAGTGAAATAGAGAGACGTACACTCAAAGTAAATGAGGGGATGGAGAGAGGCAGAACGTGAGTGTGTGAAGGACTACGAGTGAGTAGCTCGATGGAAAGAGAAAAATGCAAGACAGAGATTGTGCATGAATAAGGACTGGAAGCAGACGACTGATGACTCATCCAGTGAGTTAAAGTTCAGAGGTGCATTAAGAGTTTGACAAACAACGCTCCCGTTCCTTCACATTTAACCTTCTGCAGCCTCGTCTTCATCAGCAAAATGTAACCAGAAAAACTGCCAGCTCCTGTTTAAAGGCTGCACAAATAAACATACATGAAGCCCAGCTATTCGCCCTGCCCTTCAATAACTTTTGACAGGCAGTGTAATGCCGCGTTAACAAGACTCTCAATGACAACACACACTCTCACTCACACTCAGCTAACCTTGTTAATAAGCCCTTCTTGTTAACAGGCTGAGTCTATCATGCAGGGGTCTGTGATGTTTGAGTAATGAAGTGTGCTTGTTTTAGAAGGCCTCTGTCATTTTTCCTTTGATAAATTGCTGCCTGTGAAACACAAGTGTAATAAATCAAAGGCCAAGAGGCAATGCGCCACACACACATAGCATCGACAATCGCACAGTTACAGGGAATTAATACAATAACACACCTGTGCCAAATCAGGCTGTAGATATGTGTGTGTCTATTTTAGCAAGAGCATCATGTTTAGGAATAACAGCCAAATACATCTGCATTAATATCATCTCCAAGCATTTACTATCCTGTTAGTGGAAATCTATAAAAGCTCCAGTATCAGCTTTAGTAACATGAAACTTACTGTACACTGACTCGGTGGATCACTGTGTAGATCCATGAACATGTAATAATTCACACCTTCACAATTAAGCAGAAATGTTTTTAAAAAGTCCTGAAACGCACCATTTCCACCCTGTTTCTGCCTACCACCACTTTTGATCAAGTGTTATAAGACAATGATAAATAAGTGTAACAAGTTCCATAATCCCCGTACATGTGGTCAAACTTTGGGCAGTGGTGTTGGAGATACTATGCGAGTTAAAGACTTAATTATGGCTCCTCCATTAGACTAAACAGTGAAAGCTGAAAGGAAAGGTGCATTTTGATGTGTCAGTTATATTTATGGTGTGTTAAAACTCTAATAGCTAATTAGACTGACCTCATAAGGCTAATTAGTGGCATCTGAAAGAATGGCTAGGTTTGAGTGACAGGTTTAGTGTCAATCAGCTGCACAATGTAGAAGTTACAGCCTTTAAAAGATAGAGCTTTTGAGCAGTAATTACAGCATTCTCTGTCCATTAGGCTAATTGGTCTACGTGTTACAAAAGGAGAACACAGGGCCAGGACGTGCCATCTCTGCAAGTTTAGTTTAAATTCTATAAGTGGTCTTTGGGACATATTTTACGCAGATAGACAAATTAATTGTCCCAAGAGAACAGTCCCCAAGAACTTCTTTTACATTTTTTGAGGCAGTGCAACTTTTTAATATGGGTCCGAAATGGTTTTCAGCAACTGGGAAGCAAATCTTAGCTGACCAACTTTACAACTTAACTTATTGTCTTGACATGTACGTAGTTGACTGTGTGAGATGGCTAAGTTAACTCTCATCTCTTTTAGGTCTGAACAAGCTATGCACGTAATCAGTCTTATACTTCTCCGTTTCTCCTGTATGGATGATTCCCCTGCAATTACAAAGCACCTAATTTGCACCTAAGCCGATATAAAAATCACATGGGCATAGCAACTGATCAGACTCAACTGGGTTTAGTCTGCTCCATTCCGAGTCAGCTGAGAAATAAAAAAGCATTCAGTGGGTGGTGTTGAAGGATTGTAATTGTTTGTTTTCTGATCCAGTTGCTGCCCCTTGTTTCCGTTAAGATCATTTTAAACATGTTTGATATTAATGATTGGAATAGGGACCACTGACATCACATCAGCAATACTAAAAAAAAATTTAAAAAATAAAGATCCAAAAACGGCGAGCAAACTGCAATGTGCTGTGAGTGAGAGTAGCTGCTATTTTATAATGATCTTCATCAGGTTTTAGTACAGAGTCACAGTTCACCTGTTCACCTCCTAACTCTCCTTTAGCTTTAACTGTAGAGTTAACAGCCTCTGTTACCCTCTTCTCTCCAGTCACCATCTCATCCAAATTTAGCTTTTATAGTTTCTTTCCCTTTTCCGCACGGATTGCCATTGAAAATTGGCAACACTTTGTGATAGATGTCAGTTTCTGTTTTAGCACAGGAACACACGACAGCTTGTGTTGTTGCAGGATTTCGGCAGTTGCCTTGTGACGTGACGTCTGTATTTATTCAGTTGTTCCGCACGTGCTCACCTCTGTCAGCCAAGACTGAAAAATGTTATGTGGTGGTGAAAGTCAATTGTTACGTGTGATTTGCCCACTTTTTGTAGGCTTCTGGTCTGTCCCCAGCTTACATGTCAAAAAGCAACTAAAGCATCTAAAACCAGCACAATTATGGAAAGCAACATTTGACCTTTGACCTAAAGCCAGCACATCTATGGGATCATTTGTACAATGAGTTGCGTAATATTTTGATGTTACCATGTCACGTTTTCATTTTGAGAGGGAACTTCTCCTGTCTTTTAGATTCAGTGTTTTTCACAGTTTGAATGATTTTAACATTTTGACAGCAAAAGTCACGCAGCCTGTCAGTAAGACGTCAATGTGTGAATGATTACTGAGCTTGAAGTTGTTTTTTTCTTTTGCTTTTAACAGTTATGTTAAGCCCTATTTTCACTGGACTAGTATTACCTGGGGACCTCTAGTAATTTGTAATAATTGCGGAGGTCGTCTGTGAGCTTAATCCCGTGCAAATCTGCCACGTCCGTAATTTGTAAAGTTAAAATTCCACCGCAAATTACCTACCATATTTCACAAAACACAGAGGTCATGTGGTGATATTAGTCCCGTTCGAATCGGCATCTCTGTGATTTGGGGTCATTTTTTATTTTTCTCCACAACCTTTTTCTGCCTCTTTCCCGGTGGAGAATTATGGAGGCTGCGTTGACAACTATAGATGAGAGTTTTGACAGTTTTGAGGTCTTTATGAATATTTTCCTAAACGGTGTGGTTGTGCACCATTTGATCAAATTGCTTTTGGTAACCTGGTTCACCCCACACAGCAATTAAACTGAATGCCTCTTCGCACGTACAATGCCTGTTTTTCTTCTTAGCAGCTTGTGTCGTTCAGGAAGCGGATTTTATGCAGAGCCTTGACATCATATCTGGGGGATAATGTCAGTAAATTCGAGTAAAATACAAACTTTGCTTATCCCATGTGAATGCGCCGCACACAACACAGATGTGGGGTGGCAATTTCTAAATCACGAGGTCCCCTGGTAATACTACTCCCGGGCGAATAGGGCTTTAGACAACATCTTAATTTGCTGATGCTCCTCAGTTCAATGTGTCTTGACTTATAACTGCAACAGGTGACTTGACTTTGAATTCAGCTGTAGACTTAAAGTGGAGTATCAATTTAAAGAAAAAGACATTTAAAGTTTGTTTAGTGTCACAATAAAACCACTCAACAGTTCAGTGTTCTGCTTTACAATACAAGCCATGTTCTTTTTCCTGCATATTTTATTACACAGACAGGTTTCTGCGGTAGACCTAAAACCTTTTCGGATTTGGCAACACCGAGGTAAACCAGACTTAATCACGCAGCATACTGATCAGGCATTATGTTGATTAAAACTGACTATAAAAGGCAGGGTGAAAAAGTAGAGGTTCATTATCAGAAAAGCTGTTGTGTCAGCTCAACCCCTGCATGCCCGCATAAAGAAAAGCTCTGAAATTTTATAGCACAGACTCTGCAATTCTGGAAGTAACACAACAAAACAGACTTAATCATCTAGCAGACAGGCAATTCCCTACTTCACTTGTTAAAGTCAAGGTGGGACGTTAGCAGCTGTCTCATTTTTATTCCTTCCTCAAAAAGGTAAGCGCCCCAGTTTGTGCATGTATATGAACACATTTTGGGGTCTTTTATGAGAAATAAGGTCAGTAAATCAATATCTCATGCCCTTCAATAAAATGAGCTCAGCTGAGACAAACTGAATAATAATCCCACTTTCTCTCACATAAACACAAACCTCAAAACAAATCAAGACAGGTAAAATATTTACGTGGTAATTTGGTATTCTGCCTAAGGGGTGTGGACCTCCGGGAAAGTTTGTTTTTGGTCATATGTACACAATGATGTGTGGATATGTGCAACAGAGTCTGGACTCTTAAGCTGCAGGAAGCTGAGAAGGAAATGTTGCAGACATCCATCCGTCTATTCATCCATTTTCTTCCACTTATCCGAGGCAGGGTCGTGGTGGTAGCACGCTAAGCAAGGTTGTCCACGCGTCCCTCTCCCCAGCAATGCTTTCCAGCTCCTCCTGGGGGATTCCAAGGCGTTCCCAGGCCAGATGAGATATATAACCCCTCCAGCATGTTCTGGGTCTATCCCGGAGTCTCCTACCAGCTGGACGTGCCCAGAAAACCTCTAAGGGGAGCCGTCCAGGAGACATCCTGATCAGGTGCCCGAACCACCTCAACTGGCTCCTTTTGATGCGAAGGAGCAGCGGCTCTACTCCGAGCTCCCTCCGGATGTCTGAGCTCCTTACCCTATCTCTGAGGGTGAGCCCAGCCATCCTACGGAGGAAACTCATTTTGGCTGTTTGTATCCGCAATCTCATTCTTTGGGTCACTGCCCAAAGCTCATGACCATAGGTGAGGGTTGGAACGTAGATCGACTGATCAATCGAAAGCTTTGCTTTGTTGTTGCAGACAAATGTGACAAAACTAGTCTAGGTCATTGAGGATCTTTTATTGCCCTGAATTAGGTATTATCTCAGGCAGTACTTCCGTGCAAGCTGTGAGATTGTTGGGGGTGGTATTCAGTCCGACAGGAACTTTTAGATTGTTTATAATTTACAATAAATTTCGTCCAACATCCAGCTGTGAAAGTAAATTTCTTAAGGGACTGTCATTCTACGGCTTGCTTGTTCAGCTTCCCCTTCATCCGTACTGTTTCTCACTCAATATTTGTTTTCCTTATTTAGTTTCATTCCATTTTTACTCCCATCCTCCCTGTTGAGGTCAAAGCCATTTGTTGTCCTTGTTGCAAAAACTACATCTGCAACATTGAAATAAGAATACGACACATTATCCATCAACAGCATCTTGCGAGGTTGACTGACTGGATTGGATGTGATGGCAGTTTTATTAAACACAACAGCAGATGAAGCGGCATACTGCTTTTGTCTCTGAGTCTCCAGAGAACTACAAAAAGAGCAGACGGATGAGACGGGGAAAGAGAACTAAACCAATAAAACATCATTCGAACTGCTGGGGATGAAAGTGAAAAGAAAAAAAACCAAGTCAAGTAGAGATAGAAAGCTCATGCAGAGCTCACACATATGAGACTACAGACAGAGGGAGAGATGGAGATACATAAAATCTGTTGACACACGTGCTGAAATTTTAACTTTTTTCCACCACATACAGTACCACCAATATCATGTGTTCTTATCAGTGTAAACAGCAAAAACCTGCATGTCTTCCTATATTTACAAATCTGTTCTGGACTATACAGCATACAGAAAACAGAATCTTAGATACAGAGGCATGCAACCTACATACAACGATTATTTGTATTTGAATGTGGAATTTATTTGATCTTTTATATCATCTGCCAAGAGGAAAAAGCAACTCTGAGATATCTGTCATCATTTCAGTATTATGACAACTTGGCTGAGTCAGTCAAGGATGAGACGGAACAATGAAAGAGTGGACGTGACTGGTATTTACACCATAATGAAGTCAAAACTCAGAGGCATCAAAAGTGAGAAAGACTGCAGAATGTTTTAGAAATTCCTTGTCGGCTTTTATTGGCACCACAAAGTGAATACATCTGAAAACTGCAAACTCTCTTTTGTAGTGAAGTTGAACTGCTGCACAGTGAAGTTTTCTCATTAACTTTGCCCTCTTGTCCTCCCTTCTTCACCTCACCTTCCCACCAATCCAATAAGACTTCAGCCCAACTACTCCTTCGTGTCCTTTTCTGTACCTCTTCCACCCAAACTTCCCTCCCTCTCTCTGGTGGCAAGAATGTTTTGCCAACTGCTGTTTCCAAGGTCAAGAATAAACTTTAAATCCCAACTTGAGCATGAACAAGAGATCCATAAAGTGCTCAGAACAATGGGAATTTGAAAGTGTACAATTCCCTGACAACTGAGCAATCTGGTGAGGAAGACTGTGTGATATGATCGAAAGCTCCACAACAGCTGCTGGTGGACCTTGTGAGCTTGGTTTTGTCAGCAACACATTTAACACTTTATTATTGGAAGTAGTTATAATAAACTTTTTATGTGAATTTAGTGACAGTTTAGCAGAACTTCTGCCTTGCCATCATGTTCCACACTCCGACCAGACTCACCTCCCTTCAGGCACAGTGGACCCAACACCTACCCTTTGCTGTGTGGATGGTAAGCTGGACGGGTTTAGCCCACAGCCAGTGAAGCTATGGGAGTAACTATGACCAACATTCCCAAGTAGACAGGTAAAGAAAGTATTACTTTTAATGCAAGAAAAATACACACACAGTACTTACATCATGACTTGATAATACCTGTCTAAATACAATGTGTGGTTGCAATAAATCCCAAAAGTAATGTGTTTCTGGAACTTTGCTACACTTTTGCAGGGTTCGTTCAGCTTTTTAAGAGTAAAATTCAGGCACTTTCCAAGTACTTTCAAGGTACCTAAACCAAACATTTTCAGACTCTCGCAGCCTTTATCATCACATCTAAATTGTTACTATAAATACTGCGAGACAACAAACCAAAGACTTTTGGTTTACATGAGTGACTGCGGAGATTATGAAACACCAGATTATGTTGAAAATCAAGCATTTTTTTTCAAGGAGTATATTTGAATTCAAGCATATTCCTAACCTTGAAAACATAACGGTTCAAATTAAACATTTGCCAAACTTTCCAAGACTTTGTGCGAACCCTGCTTTTGACTTGAGAATGGAAGCACATTCTTGACCTTGGTAACAGTATGTGGGACAAAATAATCTCAACTCAAAGGTCCATTTAGTAGTTTTTTCTGAGCTTTCAACTTTATCCGATAACACACAGCTTTGGTTTAAGTTAACACTTAGTCAATGCTTACCAATGGATACGTTAAACGAATTGCATCACTAATCTAACAATACATTACAGTGGTAATGCATTCTCTCATTTGATATGAATGAACTTCAGGGAGTAACATGTTTAACTTAATTTGAGCTCTGACTTGACACGTCTAACATCTATTCCACAGTGTCCATCTGTGAATAAATATGAATGAGTGTGTGAAGCTCTTAAGGTTGTCATGACTGTTTATGAGAACTAATCACTCAGCTGAGTGGGAGGGGAATTCCTTTAACACCACAGTCAGGTCTTTAGAACCTCAAGCTGAGGCAGCACAGTGCTGATGTGTGAAGATGCACATGCACACACAGCATGACTGCAGCAAGTGGTCTCACTGCAAGCCAACTAGGAAACAATACTGCAGTAACTTATGAATCTCTATATCTTAAATGTCTGAGTGCACATGTATTATGTGGACGTGCAGTCACACACTGCTTCGTCCAACAGGCCAACAAGGAATCACCACAACACTGTACAACAATACTCAAAAGTATAATTAGGGCAGGTAAAATTGGACGAAAGACATCAATAACCAAGTGCAAATAAATTTTGCAGCAGGCAATGGAACATCTTCTCATGCCTGGGAACATGCATTCTGTTAAAAATCTGTTTAAATTGACCAAGTCCTTTTTAAAATTCAAGGTATTTTTCGGTGAAAGATTGGTAAGCAATTAAAACAGCGAGCCTCAAGTACAAATTAAATACAGCTGTATGTATGTATAAAGGTGGAGAATTATTGTGTAAAGACAAACTTCAAGCTTGTGTGTGTGTGCATGTGTATCATAGGCAGCCACCACACCCAGATCGACCCAGGAGAATGTGGTCTGTCTTCTAATGCAGACACACAAACCAAGGTCATGCTCACGTACCTAAACACACACTAACAGACAGACAGACAGACACACACACAGACACAATACTCAGATGCAGTGGAAAGCAATGAGTGGGCAGAGAGAAGGAAAACAAGAACTGAACCTTCTTCATCTTCATTTACATTAATGTGAGGGAGGTTTAGAGCAGCAGTTGCAGTGGTAGAAGGTTGGATCAGTGTGGAAGAAATAAATAAATGCAGACACACAAACTGAAGCACTTTCTCTGGAAATGCAATCTCTTTAAGTGTTAGCAATGGTAATAACACAGTATTATACCCTCTGGGTCCATTTAATCCAGCTGACGACAGATATCAATATACAGAATGAGTCAAAAATATACTGGATTGTTTGTTTGCATGAAAAAGCTATGAACCATAAAAAACAAAAGAAAGTACAATTAAAATGCTTGTTAAGTGGATTATAAGAGAGGTGATGAAAAGACCCGCGACACCTTTCCAGATATTGTTGTTTTATTTGGATTAGAGAGGACAGTAAATCCAATATCCATGGCACCTGTACAGCCATTTTCTCCAGTTAGTGCTGTTTCCTCTGAGCTGCACAGCCACAGTTAAAAGTCATTTTAGGCCGTAGAACTAATGTGCTGCCATTTTGCTGCTTCTTTCTTCTTTCCAAACAACTAATCTAGTGTTACAGTTCCATTTCAGGGTGATCAATGTTACGGAAGCTGTGAACAAAAGGTAATCTGGCGAGTGGGTGGACTGGTTTGTGTCTACGAACATCTCTTTTTACAGTTTACTTACAGTTTTTCAAGCCATCTTTAAAAAGCCTGACGTAGTGATAAAGGAAATGAAATTTAGGACAGAATTTAAGAACAGGGAGAAACCAGGATGTTAAAACAGCTGTCAGAGAGAACATAACTAATGAAATTTCTGAAACTATAAAACACAGATCAGGAAAAAAACACACTTTAATTAAATCTGTATGTGGCATATGTATGAATTGAGATTTGTCTTGTCCCCTTGAATTTTACGAATGAAGGAGTCAGAAATCCAAAGACCTTTATTACCAGGGAAATTAAAGCAACAGGTCTCCAGTGACATCTGTTTCCTGGAGACAGAAATGATGAACGTTGGCCCAGTCAGGTGTTCCACTAGTTCTTTTAACAAAATTAAAAATGTCAGTCAAAGCAGGAGTTAAAGGAATAATACATGACCCCGAACCAGCTGCACAGGCATACCTGGTGCTGTACAAATGTTTTATTTGAGGGGTGCTTCTTTTTTAACTTATATGAATCACACTGGGAGGAGAGGGAGGCTGGCCGAGCTCTGGGGGACACCGTTATGCGTTGAGACTGCCAATAATTAAGTCTGGCTCATGTTTTTCTCAGTATTTGGACGGTGCCCAGTACTGTAATAATGCAAAGAGCCACAGGGTCCCTCTGATCTGGGTGTGGGAAGAGCCTCGACTGGCTGTGCAAAACTTTATTTTCCTGAACATCACGGTAACCAAGAGCCCAAAACTGGTTTCATGAATCCAGTCAGAGGAGAACAGAAAAATACTTTCTGCTAACAATCCCACAATGCAATGTGTCACATTGTATAGATGCTAAAATTACCATTCGAGGTGCGACTCTACACCTGTGAAAGAAATTTCCAGTCACCAGGTTACTCTGAATAATCTTCAGGCCTCTCTGTGTTTTCACTAGAACTACTTTCTACTGTAGTCCCTATGAAAAGAGTTTACAGTGACTCTGTAGATTATTTAGAGTAACCAGGAAATGCTTTTCAAATTGTTTGTTTTTCAAATCTAAAGCTTTGAGGGGCATAAATGAAATTTCCTTCATTTCCATTATACTGGAGTTTTGGCAGAGCCTTCAAAGGCAGATATCAAACCCTTGGCACATAAAAACAAAACTTCTCCTCTCACTTCTTTTGTAATTTAAGTGAACTGACCCTCTAAATGTTATCAGCTATATTTTGAGTTTCTGTCCAAGGGAAATGGTTCTTTCCATTTCTTTTTTCTTCTATGAGTTCCCCCCCTTTAGGGAAGTGAGCACACTATCAAATTTGACTGGACAGTCCATTAGCTCAGAGCAAGGAGGAATAGGATGCTGCTGAGACAGAGATTATACAGGACTGAATGAGGTTGTGAGAAACTTTATGGGTTTTCATGTGTGTGTATATGTTTGCTGTATGTGTGCACAATGAGTGTTCAGTGTGTCATCAGCATGGCATGAGTACATTGAAATATCAAAGCAAAATATGCGGAGAATGTGTGTGTACGCTCCGTATCGGAGCTCGTTTTCCATATCGCATAATCAGGGTGTTTCTAGAACACATAAACATTAGATTGACTTTAATTGGGTGGGTGTGAACTTCTCACTGGAGGGGTTTGAAGTAGGAATGAAGGGGCAGAGCCAAACACTCCTAATACAGACTGTTAGTGGGAGTCGGCGAGGGCGGACTGCTTCTCAGAGGATGACAGCAATTACCACAGTTGAAGGCCGGGGAAGTTATAACCCGAGACAGTTACTGTACATATATATACACACACATATACAAAACAGACACTCTCACTCCTGTCCAATATCTCTCTGATATACACACACAAAGAAACGCTGCAAGACAAAACACGTTAAATTAACAAACATATTTGGTAAGGATCCATTCGATTAGCTTTTTTAAAGAACTTTGACCACAAGATATACTGTGGGGACATTGTACAACTGAAAAATAAAAGTCAGTGTCGGGAATAACCATGTAATAGAGACTCCTCAAGCATATCTTTGGCATGTCTCTACTGCAATTTCTTATCAGCTAACATACAAGTTAATATTGGTGGTTTTAATTAATTTCTTACGCAAGGACCTACTGTGATCTGATGAAAAATGCCATATGACTATACTGCGGGGTAGGTAACATATTGAAGGGATTTTGATTTTGAAGGACCTAAAACTTACTCAGTCCAATTTGACCAAGTTTAGGAAAGTCAGTGGGTGACGTTTTTGCTTAGAAAAAAAAAATCACAAACATCAAACAGCTCAGATCTGTCAGTTTTATCAGACCAGACTCACCACCTGAGGTACTCTCAAACCCCCCCACCCTTCTCCTACCTTCAAAGCAGATATCATAGATACCACTGCTATGCAGCCCCTCATTCGTTGCAGATTAAATAACAATCTTCTGAGGTTTTTATCTATGGATCTATTCTACCAATATTATTTTAAGTCAATGAGTCATCAGCTTGAGACCAGGCAGAATAACAAGCACCTCACTTCTCAAAGAAATAACAAAATTGTCTTGGTACTTCCAGCTTTTTCTGCACCTATTTGCAGGAAGAATGATTTTTTGAGACATAATCCTAAATTAAACAGCTTGTGAAGTTTATAAATTATCTAGTGTAAAGTTATTTAGTACTCTGGACATGGCTGCGGTGTTGTTTTATCCCTCCAAGTTCTTTGCTCCCAGCCCTGCAGCTCTAGCTCTGAATTGGTGGGTGGCCTCAAGTCATAATATGTGTGTATGTGTGCTTCAGAGACAAATAAAGATGCAGTGTGTGTTCAAATTGGATGACTGTCTTGTGTGTATGTGGGTGTTTGTGTTTGCCAAGAACTTTGCGAGCACGGCTAAAAAAAGGTGTCCAGGCTGGCAGTTTGATGTGCGTGGGTGGGTATATGTGCTTGATCCAGGGGATTCTGATACCCTCCTGACAGAGTTGGTCTGCTGGTTTTGCCCCGAGGCTGCGGCTCTCTGGCAGGTGGAATGTAAAATGCACAAACACACACACACACCCTGTCTGTGTGTGTTAAAAGAGCAGAGAGATCTACACCTGTAAATGTTAAGGGACAACAGCAACAGCAAAATGACTAAAAGTTCTCTTCCATGGCTGAAACTTTCCACCTACCGGAGCGGAGTGTCCTCTGCTGTTGTTGTAATGTACATGACCAGTGTTTACAGTATCACCTCCTGCAGCAGCCAACATGTTTCTTGTTTTGGACATTGCATTAACTGGCTCGCATGTAGACATATGGGAAAGCCACACACTCAAAACTCTGAAGTATTAATTTATTTCAACTTATAAAGATCAACATCAGAAGCTAGTTTTAAATTATTTCATATTGAATTCTCAGTCACAGCGTCTTGCTATGTTATCACTGAACTAGCATTACAACAAATACTTATTTAAAATACAGGCAAAATGGGAGGCTTGAAAGGTACGGCTCTCTGCAGTCAATATGTATGAGTAGACTGGTGGCATGGATGACATCCTTGTGTGCATACAGGAGGAGTATGAGATACAAAAATAGGGGGACCTGCTCGTCAAAAGAATTGCTCTATGGTGCAGAAATGCAAGTGACCTCTAAACCTCTAAAATGCAAATGAGTTTTGAAGATGTCACATGACAGGACAAGCGATCCAGCAATGATACTTTTGGTCGTGTCTCTTAAAATTTGTGTTTATATACTACTAATCTTTTTTCTTTTCGGTTCACCATTCCGTAATCACATGACCTGTCAGGTGACCCCCTTTGGACAGGTACTTGTAAGGTGTGTGTCTGCTTGTGTTTCATGTCTGAAGAAACGTCACGTGGTGGTATACTGATAAACGTTCATGGGATCATTATCTAGTGTGCGGACTCTATTTTTTCCTTTTTTCACATGTACTTTTTGTTCAGCACCTAGTATTCATTGTGTTTGGATGTTTGTGCTTTCATAAGCTTTTTTGCATACTATTAATCTGCAACAGCAAATACGTTTTTAAAGATACATAATGCTGCCCAGATTACATTTTAACATATCTGCAAAGTCGCAAAATGCTCATAACCATCTGCTTGACAACTAAAGCATGATCCACTTTTTTATGGGTATGTTTAGCAACTCAAAGCATAGATGAAGTTAGAGAAAAACCATTTAGTCGATAAAGGTTTTTAGTAGACAAGATTGTTTGTGTTGGCCAACAGAGAAGTAAGCTCTGTCATGGTTATTCCCTTGCTGCCTGACTACAGTATAGTCCAACTTACTTTCTTCCCTTGACAATACAGCAAGGTCCTGTTCGGCAAGGACATTAGAACTTCTGAAAATGTTGTTGTTCCATTGAAGGGCATTGTAATTGGATGGCGTTGTGGCTCAATTACTTTAACATGTATCCAGTTTAGAAGATCAGTCCTCCTCTCTGTGGTTGTTTCCAGGCCCTTAAAAGCAGCTACACTGGTTCACTGACTAGTTCAGGTTATATCCGACATGTCCGAAGATCATTTGACATTAGTCATTTTAAAAATGAAGTAGCTTTTACAGTATGTTTCACCTGACTGCACAAATTACTACTTATTGTGCAATACTCATTATGTATAATGAAAGAAAAACAAATAGATGTCGAGACTTGATTTAAATGTCCATTTCATATATTCGAGTATCTGATGACTCGTGACCATCCAGTGTTTCTGTAGATGTATGGATGAATAATAAGAAACAGATGGTGTGTGCAGCCAAGGAGTCAAGGAGACATTTCCTCAGATGTATAATTGAATCTCAAATGTGGTGCAAATTATGACAGCATAAACCTTCTCTATAGCAGATTCGGTCTTTAATCATCAGTGAGATCATTTTGCTCACTCTAATGGAATATAATGGAATATATATACACAATAGTGCATAGGTGCCACTCACTAAGTGTGAGTCAGGCTCCAACTCTATTCAAACAATCTTTTGACATAGAGGGTAATATGTTTCTTTTGTGGCAGTAAATTGAAACAAAAAAAAAGTAGGAGACCCACACAGGTGTGATTCACATGTAAACGCACTTTGACGCACATGAATACACTTCTCAGTGCTTTATGAATCTTAGCAGTATAATTCTGAATTCTTCTTTATTGCAACTTCCCCGTTTTTCTCTTTCTCCATCTCTCTATTTCAAATGCCCTGTATCTATTTTTCAGCAGAAATTATTAAAACAAAGTCTCTCAAAGCAAACTGGATGCTGAAAAACAGTGAGCTTTACCTTGTTCAAGAATCAAATGTTCAACCAAGAATCATATTTGAATAATTTCTAGAATTTGAGAGCTTCTACTGCATTAGTAGAGACCTGTTAAGTGCAATGTACAGCTTAAAATAGTTCTTTACATGATGGCTAAACAAATACTCTTAACATTACTACTAATATTCAAAATTACTGTTTGATTTAGCAGTAAGCTGTAGCAGACTGGCTGGGTCATCATAGGTTGCATGTGGCTGCAAATGACCTAATTTACCTGTACATTCAAACAAGCACTAATCAAAAGGGCACATGATGCTCCTATTCAAGGCAAAGAGCAGCTGTGAGCATCACTGACAACAACAGAGAGCGAGAGCCCAAACATGCAGGAGCGGTCCTTCTTGTTGCCATGCAACATTAAAGGTGCTTTCAGACAGCGAGCGGTTGCCGCCGCAGCCGCTGCCTGGCAACGCTGTCCGCTGTCCACCTAGTATAATCTCATCATGCAGCTAAATAGAGCGGGTTGTAGCTTAAAATAGAGGAAATGGTTAGCAATATGACACAATTAATAATAAAGTAAGTTTTACTAACTAGTATCATAAACGTTGTTTATTGTCCCAGACCGTATAGACTTTGAAGCTGATGTTGCTCAAATACCGTTTCTCTTCCTTGATCTGTCTGTTCTCCGTTACAGACATCAGTAAAATAAGCTCCTAAATAGTTTCCCTCTCTATAGTTTCTGTGGTTGCCATGGTCACACGATGAGCCACAATGGCAAACAAGTTTGAAAAGGTTAAACCATCACAAACTTCGACGGCAGCGGCAAAGAGTCGTTCATGTTCATGAAAGCTTCAGCCACCCTCCCCTTTCCTTGTCTGCCACTGTGTTTACACTGGTAACAACAGGGGCCAGCAGCACCCGCTCGCAGTCTGAAAGCATCTTAAATTTGAAAAAGGTGATGAGAACATGACATTTTCGTTGGTGGAAAAGAGCCCTGCAAAGATTGCAGGACTATTTAGAGCAACGGATCTCAACCTGAAAGTCTAGACTTCCCATGGGGTCCCAAAATAAATGGCAGGGGTCACGAGATCAAAAGGATAAGAATGAAAAGAATATGTTTTTATTTCCACCTCTTCCGTCCTCAAAAAATTATTTCAAATTAAACAATCTCAGAAGGCAAATTTACTCTTTGGTTGAACTGCTCACAACTCACCGCCGCAACCTGTGGCTTGAGGTCACAAGTAGACATTGCAGCTTTTTAAGCCATCACAAGGTAAATAGTTTAGGAACCACTGATTTAGAGGACTAATTAGTATTGACATAGCACAGGCTGTGGCTGAAGTTGACACCTGTTAGATGTGGAGTGCCCATCAATCTCCATCCTGTCTGAGATGATCACTTCTCACCCACTTTAAATAAACTGAGAATTATCACAGAACCCATGGCAACACCATGATCTATGAGTCTCTCTATTTGAGTAGTTTGACGTCACTGACAGCTGAAAAGCTGGAGAACAGTGTAGGCACGAAGCAGACAATGGACCAACATAATGACAAAGGCACTCAATTCAGATTGTATCCAGTAAACAATAGTGAAGCCTACTACCGGTAGTCCAAAAAGAGAGCTTCACTTACACTGGTCGTCATCAGCCCTACTCATCTGGAGTGTTTGTCACTTTTGGAAGAGGAACGCACTAGTTTTGCAACGTGACTTCATGGCCATTTGAGGGCCGCCACAGTTCTCTTCATCTATATCATCTTTGAAATTTGTTCTTGAAACATATTTTTGATGGGAGCAATTATGCTTGATTTTACTTGAGTTGTGTTTTTATTTCACTGGACTTTGGTTTACCTTAAAGACTGTATTAAACCCTATTTTAACCCCGGATTGGTCACCCCCAGGTTACTTTCAAATCAGGTCAAATTCTAACCAGATTGTCTTTCATTTAAAGTTCAGTTTGAGGGAAGTTGTGACGCCTGATTAATTGTGTGAACAATTATTGATTCGACTATTGGACGATTGAATGGATTTCTGACATCCAGCTGTCTTTCAATTTGAGCAGGTTCGCGATCCAATTTTCCACATGGCTTCTGTCAAAACATCTGTTACAAACTGTGGTGAGCTTGTTTTAATATTGTTGGTGTAGAATTTTACAGTACATGTCGTAGCTAACTGTAGTCTTGAATAAAGCTTAACTCCACTGCAAAACAGGAGTGCTTTTCGTTCAAAGTAGAATTGCATTGTTTTTCTTTAACATCTTTGAGGACGTGGCTTTCTTGTTTGAATAAATTGCCAATGGACAAAAACCCATTACAATCAGTATGAGCAGCCATGTTGGGAACAAGTCGATCGGACCGTGTTACCACAGTGTACAAGGTTAATGAAATACATGTATAGTGTTTGCCAAGCTTAATTCCACTTTTCATTTGGTTCAGTTTATTGTCTTTTGTAAATGTTTTTTAATTTAT
The DNA here is from genome assembly GCA_005408345.1 of Macquaria australasica. Classification (NCBI taxonomy): domain Eukaryota; kingdom Metazoa; phylum Chordata; class Actinopteri; order Centrarchiformes; family Percichthyidae; genus Macquaria; species Macquaria australasica. The sequence continues at coordinate 1,138,992 of SEMN01000083.1, forward strand.
TCTCTTATGTGAAGTTCTTTGTAACTTGGCTTTTGAAAAGACCTCAACTAATTTATATGATCATTATTACCAGTAATAGAGGTAGTAGTAGTGGTATTCAGATGGTAAGAGGAGTCAGACAGCTACATCCTATACAGCAGCCACAGACCGGCCTTCTCTGACAGTGATTTGACATTGTTCGAGCAGGTGGTGGTGACAGTATAAATGTTTTTACAGTTATAGTGCAGCAAGGAACTGTATATGATTTGGAAAAGTTGAGTTGGAAAAGACAGTATATAAATCATTCAAGTGTTTGTGCATGTTTCTGAGAAGCGGTTCTTGTGTATTGCCATGTATATGTTAATGTTAGTGAATGTAGGCTTTGTTAATCTGTCCTTATGGGAAACACACAGCGTTAGACCCTCAGAGTGAATATATGTTGTTTATTGTCTCTTTAATGGGCGACATCAGATTTACAGTCAGGATTTGGGAAATGGGAAGTTGGTGGAATATCACCACAAGAGTCATTAGACATGTTTACAAGTAAATGTGTAAATGCAATGGAGTGGGTTCGCTGCCGTGCCACCCCTGCCAGCGCTGATGTTGCTGACAAGGTGGCGGACAGCCTCAGTGGCAGTGAGCCAGCAGCTCCAGCTTGAAAGCAGCTGAAGATGAAAAGGAAGAAATGCAAAGCACTCAGCTAAATCCTCCCAAATGATTTAGACACACGGCGTCCAGCCTCTGTAAATCTGAAAAACCCACACAGGAGCATTTAAAACAGTCGAGGGTCTTTGATGTGCATTTTGGTCGCTGCATTCGAAAAGCTAGATGTGAATATGTATGCCTTTATCTTACGGAGCGCACTAATTCAAATGCATCACCAAAAGGTTACATTTAAACCATGTTTTCTCACATGGGGATTTCCAGTGGCTGAGGGAAGCTTTCTAATTTACACTTTAACGACATGAGGCTGATACACATGCTAAATCTTTCCCACATTTACATTTATAGACTAATCTCTCTTCTTCTTTATAACTAGACAGCACACTGCATGGTGTTACCTTTCAAATACAATTCAGATACGCGATGCTGAGAGAAGCTGAGAGATATGAAATGCACAAATTAACTTCCAGTGTACCATAACTTTGAAAGAAGCCAAGGACAGCGATATCACAGTATCGTCCTGACGGTTCAGTTGTGAAGTGACCTGTGGGAAGTACAGAGCTGAAATGTAACATGTATTCATAAAAGAATGGGGCAGATTTAATTTAATCAGTCAAGGCCACCAGAGGATACACTGACTGATAAAAGAACAAGGTCAAGAGATTGACTGCTACGCTCATCTGGTACGACTCAGGGTTTTCCATAGCTGTTCACAGCAGACATGGGCCACTTCTACTGAATTAACACCTACTTCTGGTAGGGTTGGGTACTGAGACCCTGTTCTGTATTGGAATCAGTTACAAAATGTATAAAGAGGAAATTTAAACTTTATAAGAACCAGGCATAGGTTCAGAGTTTTTCATTTTTTTCATTCAAGTTTATCTTAGAGTAATACAACACTCACTATGTATGTTGAAAGAGTTTTGGGTATTTTCAAAAGTCTTATTAGTAAAAAAAAAAATCCCTCATTGCATATCCGTGGATAGCGTTTCCTTACTGAGCCGCAGCTATGTCCTGGCACATCTACAGTAGGTTTGTTGCCGGGACAAAACACCATCAACCTACACGTGACTGCCAGGACATTTCCCTCTGCTGCGGATCAGCAAGGAAACACTGTCTGCAACTGTGACCAACAACTCTCTCAATGTTCATACTGTATGGCATGTGAGTGTGTTGTATTAAGACAGACTTGAATCTGAACCTAACCTTTAAATAACATGCCTTTTTATTGTCTTTGTGAGACAGAGTTCTTACCAATTACACATCTCAATGCATGTTTATTGTGTTTAAAATATGGCAGACAATAGCAGGTGCTCAAAACTGTGGCTAATAAACACTTCACACACTACTGACAGTTGTGGGTTTAAAGAAGCAGCAAATATCTTTAATGAGTTGGGCTACTGTTTGAGCCATCATCTTGTGGCTACGTTGAACAGAAAAGATCCTGCCAGGATCTGTCAGACTCAGCTCAGCAGATGACAGCGACTGATCGATGAGGCTTACCCATCGTACTCTGCTTTCACTCCCCCACTGTTACCCAGCCTCCTCCTGTGGGGAAACTTTGTGACTATAATATCTAAAACTGTGCATATGGCTCAGATGAGCAGGACAAGCTAAGGCATCTCAAACCAAACAAAATCTTTCAGAATTTCTAAGCTCAGAGTTGCTTACACAAACAGCCGGGCAAAATCCATCTTTCTGACAGAATCATTTCCAAAGCACGAAGCCCCAACTGGGCTCCTGGATGCACTTCTGAGCTGTGCCCGCCTGGGAGTGTGTGTGTGTGTGTGTGTGTGTGTGAATGAGAGGATAAAATATGAGTCATTCAATACAGAATATGAACTGTGTGTGTCCATGGCAAAACCAGTCTTCAGCTTTCTTTCTACTCCTCTATAGAACATGAGTTCCTCACTAGTTTAGTCACACACCCTTCACTGGTTTGACCAAACTTCTATGCCACTGCATGTATGAGTGTGTGTGTCTATGAGAAAGAGAGATAAATCATGCAGACGTCTCAAAGTATTTCCCTCATTTCTCAACGAATCCATCTGAGCCACCAATTCTGCTGCCTCTCAGCACTGTGTAACTGTGTGTGTGTGCGTGTGTGTTTGTGTGTGTCGCATTTCCAAACAGCCGACAACAGACGGTGGTACGAGTTCAAATCAAAGGATTACCGGTACACCCCTGCAGCAAATATACTGAATGAGTCTTATGGTTACAGTCCTGTAAGATGGAAGAGAGTGTAAGCATGCCTACATCTCACTAACATACACTCGCTCTCACACACACAAATCCTTGCAATTCTATTCCTATGAGGTCTGTACATTGATAACATTCATTCTGTTTTCCCTTCAGCACAAACCTGGTCACGTACCATAATCCTAATTCTGATCTTATAGCTACAACAGGGTTTCTCAACCTTTTGAAGCCTAATATCCACACTGTAGTATTCCATTTTTTCAGTCTGAAGTTGCCATCTTGTTCGCCCTTTTAGCCAGCCTGAAGTTAACATTTGTTAAACAGGTTCACAGAAAACAACATTCTCTATATGCCATTTATGCAATTTGTTATTTAGATAAGTGATAGCACACAAGATGTCCTGATAGAGGAAATAATAGATGACGCAGAGCCAAACAGTTTCACAATTCAACATAAGACAATGGAAGAAACTTACCAAAAAAGAAAAGAAAAACCAGGAGATGCTATGGCTAGACAGGGTGGAACTGCTGCCAGCTCGCTAGCTAAGTCATTGTAAGTTGGATGTTTTTTTTTATGTTTTAGTGTTTTCTCACGAGTAGCAGGCAAGTAAGAAAATATCTAGCTAGTTAGCAAATATTATCCAGCCTGTGTCAAGTAATACAGCATGATAAACTCACCACCCTAGAAAAGTAATAGTTAAACTGTTTGGTAAATAGATTTATTTGCTTTCTTTCCAACAGTGAGATGAGACAATTTCATGTCAGTGCGTTGAGTATTTTGTGCTCGCTGCACTCTGGACGTGGTTAGCATAGCTTAGCAAGAAACTGGAAGGGGGGTAATCCGCTAGCCTGACAGAAGTGTGGAACCAGGCTAAACTGTTCGTGTCCTTAAGCCCAAGTTTTATAAATATTATTAACATTATTCTTAGAAATATAATGCTAGTGTCCAAACCCTAAGACTGAGAAATTGTAATGCCTTAAACCAAAGTCCCCTTGAAAAAATCTCTTATCTATAACCTGTGTTCATCTAAGAATGGCCAGGCAAAACAAAGAGACCGAGGACTTCATGCTGCCAACTGAAGTCGTGGGAATGAAGCTACCGCCCCCACACAAGCACGTCATGGAGCAGTCAGAGAGCCTCCACCCAGACCTAACTACCTCCACAACCACAGAGGATAAGGAAGGGTGGGGTCACAGTGCTTTGATCGAAACCATTTGGAGCAAATGAGGTGCCTGAATTCAAGCTGCCACCATGAAACTCGGGCTGGATAAAACATTACACTGTGATTTTGATAGAACTGTTGTTGTTACAGACAAAAGCAGACGACTACTGTAGGAAAATGTGACACATTGTTTGAGAACAGTACTAGCTTGTTAAAAGGGATACTGGGTTAACTAAGTCTCAGGTTAAATAACTGATGACACTTCAAGAGCTTTTATGGTGGTTTTAATGGTTGAACAACAAACAGTGGAGGTGATAATGTTCCAAAATGGTTGTAAGTGTTAAAAATGAAAATGTTGTGTCAGTATTGTGATGATTACAGTAACAGTTTAACATTTTGGGACTTGTTTTCATTATCATTGCTTCACTCATTTATTATATGCATTATTAAAATGCATTTTCCAAAATGCCTTTATTGCATCTTCTGGTAAGTTGCCTTTTCTCAAAATGCAATATTAAAAAGAACTAGATATATTGTTCAGCCATAGTCAAAAACCCATCTCTGACTCCCCACATTTTGCTGTCACATTTCTGTATTCAATCTTATCAGTGATCCTCTACTCTCCGATATACCGTGTTTATGAATCAACACTTCCTAATAACTCATCTATTTTTCTGAAACCTTTGTGCTGCTCTGTTCTGGAGTCAGTAAAAGTTATCATCAACCAGCTACAATATCCTTCTTTCTCCAAAATGTCGACCCTTGCAGTGACAGAGACAAAAGATTCTCATTTCCTGAGGAACCACAGTGTATTTAATCAAGTTTGGATTAAAATTTGTTTGGAACGAGCCACAAGGACGGAAGTCATTTCAATAAGAAAAACAAAGTAAGCTAGCATTTCAGGTTGAGCTAAAGAAATGAAATGCTATGTACAAACGAAAGCTTGGGGCCAGCTTACCTGTAAATGGGATCCTGCATCACCATCATCTTGCTCTCATCCCAAGTCCACTCCTTCTTCTGTGGAAACAAACAGAAACAAAACTGTTCATATCAAATTTAAGCTTTTAAATACATAAAGCTGAGGACTGAAGGAAAGAAAAAAGGCCTTAATTGGACAGTTGAACATTAAACCAAAACTTTTTTTGGTTTAATGTTTTTCCTTTTGCCTATCTGTCTGTCCGCTTGATTAAATCTACCTTCCAGTTTAATGTCACAATCAAAATGTCAGCACATGAGCACACAGGAATTATTCATATTGATTTCTATCTCCACATACCTTTGTTGACTCAAGTCATTCAATCACTCCAGTCTTTCATTGCCTCCGACGTACTCAGAGATGTAAATAGATTACTGACCATCACACTTGACATTTCAGCTTTCCAGCCAGGGAGCCAAACGAGACAAGAAAACAGGTGGAGGCAAAACACCCTTCTATCGACCAGCCTTTCATTCCAGCCAGCCAATTAATTTGACACTGAGCCTTCGATGATGGTTTTAATATTCACACCATCAGCCAATACAACACATAAGGGATGTTCATTCAAATAATTTCCATCACATCTTCTCTCTTTTGGTTTGTTTACAGACAAGTAGAGATTTCCATGGCTTCAAAATTTTGGACCCAATCCAAAATGGATCTTGATAGACCTGAGTATAATAAAGTTGCAAAGTGGGAGGAATCACTGGCTCCTTAACTTTCCCCACTGTAAATTCCCATTTAAATGTTTTCTGTTAATTATATGATCCATGTTTCTCAACATAGAATGTTTTGTTTACATAATTACCATCAGTTTTAATTATTTAAACTTGTCAGATGGTCAAAACTACAATACCCACGAACCTCAACCGCCCATTGCTCTGGAGAAGAAGCCAGTCAGAGCCTCAAAAGAGAGCTGTAGCAAATTCAACGCTTTGTTGTTGCTGTGCCATAGTTAATTCATCCAAAGCTGCAGACTGTATTATCAGTTCCCTTAAGAGCGTCGTCTTCTGCTTCCTTCCACCATTAGCAGCATACATAACAGAATTTTAAACTTCGTGATCTGATGTTTCTAAACAAAATGTACTGTGGGAATCGTGGTTAAGTTCTTACCTTCTGGTTCAATGTACAATTTTCTTGCACAATTGTTCATCTTTTGTACTGATAAATCAACCTGGAGAGTTTCATGACCATCCAAGCTGCAGAAGTGGTCAAACTGTAAGTCACCAAACACGGTCTATGAAGAAAATTAACAAAACTTCCACCTCCGGAAACAGCGTCGTCCGAAATAGCTCCTTCACTTTGCAACCGTATTAAACCCCATCAAAACTGCGGTGGACCCAAACAGAACCAAATACAGGAACAACACCAGAGATGCACCACCAATTTACAATCAGCCAGTATGAAAAAGTAGCAATAAATGTCATATTTCCTGCACTTTATGGTACACACTCTCCATCTCACTTCAAAAAGCATTTTTCTCCCATCAATAGCTGAGTGGAGATTCAGTCGATACTGATCTTTTAATTAACATCAGTTATTAGTAATCAAATATCAACCATTTCTGATAAGGTAGAGGTTCCACTTTGACTACACCAACATCAAAAGTCTATAAAAACAGCAATTAAATCAGATTTAAGAATGGCACATACCACCAGCTATCAGGCAGGTCTGATTCAAAAACATCAGATAGTGTAATGGTGTACGATCATAGAAATATTCCACATATTCTCCAAATCATGTACCGTCCACAAACACACATTACTGATCACACACAAAATAATATGGATATGCAGACAGGAACAAACACTTACATAAACGAGCATTTATACTGGTGTAATGAATAGGCTGCTCCTTAGAGGAAAATTTAGACAACTCAATTAAGCCGCCTTTTAATAAGACACTGATGTATATCTGTGATTTTCGTCTGCCTGTAAGAAGACGTCAAGGTCAACACATCTCCCTTTGATACATCATGCAATAGAGAAATCCTACATATCCAAATTTGCCATTTTTGCTGTATGTAAATGAGCTGAGTCCAATATAGAGTAATTACAGTCTTTCGTGACAGTCTTTCAACAGATGTCATTCTTCAACTTGCAGAATTATTTAGATCATAAATTCTAGTAGATGCTTATAAAAAGTCCAGGTTTGATCAATTTAAATTCATTAGATTTAACTTCTTTTTTTTTTTTTTTTTTTTAGCAGAAACGGGTGGCAACTTCCTAGCTAAGGCAGCAGCTTTGTACAGTTTAGAGGGATCATTTTCTGCATCTCAACCCCACATTCAATGCAGAAAGGTCAACAAGTCATCAGAAGTCCATTCATTTCGTATTGTGGGAAATTTCACTTCTGAGTGGACGGCGAAAAATCAGTTGAGAGAATCTGGCGATGCTGACCTTTTCACAGCCATCTGTTGTCAACAGCCAATCAGATTTGTGATCTACCTAGTCTCCCTATCAACATGCAGACAGGCAAAACAATTCAATAAGAGTCTCTGTCTGAATGGGGTAACAGTTTAAAGACAATGATGGTTGACAATCACTACTGTTTTAAGAGGACTCTGTCCAGCAGAGCAGCCTGGAACCTTGAAAAACAGTGAATCTGGATTAATGAATTGAGATGAAAAACTGAATGCTGGCGAGGAGAATGGACGGCACTACTAAATTAACTTCCCTTTGTTCCTATCCACTGGTTTTCCTCCTGTCAGACTCTGTGATTCTCAGCGGGTGAAGTCGACTCTAGTCTGTATCTGTGGATTACAGCTGTCAGCCTCACCACACCTGGAAACACAGATCCATCCTGTCTCCAGTCTCAGCACCCCCTCCTCCAGTTTCTTCAGGTTTTCTCTTCGCTCTCTTCTCATCTTTTAACTCCCTCCTCTCTTTTCATTCCTTATCTTTACTCTTCAACATATGTCCATCTTTTGTCTCCATCCTCACCTCTGTCTGTTGTCTAATTAAGACGAGGATCGATCACCACCTCCTGCCACATGCAGGATACAGGAAATTGATCTGGTCTGGTTCTTTAAAGTGACTAACCCAACATCTAGCGTTTTAGCACCAAATACTCCCATTAAATTTTTTTTTTGTTTTTGTTTTTTTTACACGCAAGGGTGTTTGTTTGGCTGATAGTAATATACTACAGCATAAGTGAAACACCATATTTAGAACTGCACAAGTTGCAAGGCTGTCATCTTTATGCATAGCTTTAAAATGTGTGCTTCAACTAAGAAGAGTACGGACATCCAGTATAATAGTTTCAGCACATAAGCAGCAGAAACTGAAAGCCTTCTTACTAATTCATCTGCTCCTGCTGTTTGTGCTTCTTGACATCAGCCTGATATCTCCGGGCAGCTGATGAGCTACATGACAGGGACAGACCAAACTAAGTAGAATCCATACACCTCCATATCGAAAGAAATCCGATTTTCTCATTATAACGAGATACTTTTATGTTACATTATATTTTTCTTATAATTTTGACATATAAGCACTCATTTCATTTTAACAAGAAAAATTACTCATTATAACATATCAAGTTATTGAATCAAAAAAAGTGTTGTTATAATGACAAAGAGAGCCAATCAAGGCCTGATAAAAAGACATTGTAGCCTATATTGAAATTGACATTGGCTCGTTAGTACAAAAATATTCAGATTTTTCTTCTTCTTGGCAGCATACCCTGCTACAGGATTAAAATGTCCTGCTTTTGATTTGACATGACACTACGAGAAAACACATTAAATGCACCCAAGGAGAACATCCTTCTTTTCCAAATAAAAAAGGTCACTTACTTTTTTCTTTTTCCTCAAGTTGACTTTCACGCCGTCTACAGACACCACGATGTTGACTTTTTTCTTCTTGATGTTTTTCACCTTGAACTCATACTGCAGAGAGGAGACAGACAGACAGACAGACATGTGTTTAGATTTCGGGGGATTAAGGTAGATATTTAAAGATAGGTAAGTCCGTTTGATGAGGTCTAGAGGCAGAAAAAAATTATAGAGCTGAAAGACAGTATCAGAATATGACGAAATGAAATGTTCATTTACATTCATTTTGTTCACTGTTTAAAACACAGTTACATGGGGGCCATCGTGTTGAGCAAAGATGTTTTGATGTTTAAGATGGAATATCTAATTTTGTATTTATTCTGATTTCTCCATTATTCTAAATATATAGTAATGGTTCTTTTCGCAATTTATACATTTTGCTGTAATAGGTTTGTGGCATTCTGGATCTGGCTTATATTCATTTGTGGGTTCTTCCATGCGAGCTGGGCATAGTTTTATGCATGACACAGTAATAAAAACTACCAATCATTCACACTGCCTATAGCATTTAATGCCATGACCGCCAAACTAGACTATTACATGCCAAGCATTATATGCCAGCTTTCAGTACTTTACAGTGTCTGACAATTAGTGCTACAACACAACTTAGTCAGTATTCAAGAAGTACTGAGGTTCAATATCCAGCTCTAGAAGTAGCATTTAAAGTTTGCTGGAAAAACTGAATGACCATAAAAGTCATCTGAGCGAGGCACTCAACCCCGACCAAGAGCTTGAATGAAGCTGCTTTGTGGCCAACAGTGACTGGAGTGGTCAGGTCCTGGTGTGACTGCAGGTTAAGTCCACTGTTCGAATTATGCTTTCACACCTCGCCACCTAAGAATCACACTAATAGAGCAGGCATTCCCATCCGCTCCAATTCAATGTTTCACACTAACGATGTTAAGAATTGTCACAGAAAATGACAAACAGCTCTGCTGAATGAACACAGCGTGGTCGGCAGACCTCTGTCACAGTCAATTTACACACCATAGATCAGACTGAGACAGCTTCCATCGTCTCCACTGCCTCTAACGGAGCTGTGAGGACTGTCAAACAGCAGCACTGCAGCAGGCAACCACAGCCTATACAGTATGGAAAACCACTGTTTGCATATCGAATAGAAAGCAGGTGTAAAAGTGGATAAAGTGGCTTTTATGTTGTAGTGGGAATCCTGGGTTCAAATTCAAGTGCAAACACACGTGTAGCCAAGTGACTGCCTACACATCCCTCTCCAACAATCCTCTGCATGTTGATGGTATTCTGAATTAATGGGATGTAATTGAGTCGTATAGAACCACCTGGCACGGTAGCCTGGAGAGACATTAGCTCCAAGTACCGTCTGTGTGTCTGTTGTTGACTTGGCTAGTTGTTGTGTCATGTTGGGTGATACATTATTGTGCTTCTGAAAGTGGACGCTCATTAATGCTGCGCTAGCCACTGTGTTATGAGGCTAAGTCATAGAGCCCTCCACCCTGAGATGCTGCAAGATTCACCTTGTTTGCTCAAATTAAATTCTAGTCCCAGATATTGATGTTCGCAGGAAATCTGCTCAGTGCAAAGAAGTGAGAAATCGAAACACTTAAGGCAGTAAGAAAACGGCAACGGCAGTGAGACAGTACTCCGTCCAAGCAAGCTGACAAGTTGACTTACTTCACCACCTCCAGCAAAGACTAAAAAAAAAAAACAGCATTTAGTTGACCGATGCCACCGCAGGTTTTCTGTTTGATGAAGTCATTTAAACTTTCAAAAGTGACCTTGCACTATCAGTTTCTGCACAGGTATCACAACATCTCAATGTCATGCACCACTGCTGTAAAGAAAATGTCTGAATTGCAAACACAGCAAGTGATGAACACAATCAATTGCCTCTAAATCAAATCTGAATGTAGATGCTTTTTTGAACTTTATCGGTCATGTATTCCCTGTCAAACAACCTGTCAATATTCCTACCATTGTAGCTGTCAGTCGCCCTCTCTGTCAGTAGATTGTCCTTTGCTCTGTTCTCTGTAGTGTCACTCTGGGCTTACTTAATATTGACTCGGTTTTCTCTCATTTAGTTGCATTTCCCTTGTAAAAAAAAAAAAAGTAAGACTCCAGTTCACATAAAAACAGTGAAGTAACACACTCCCCAAGTGCTGTTTTTCAGCTGTGGTGACTGTTAGAAAGTAACAATGAGATGAAGAGAAAAAACAAGAATCTTAAGTATCCTTTTGTGTGTACAGCAAACGCTAAAATGTCAAGCTTTAATATTTTCTGTTTATCACTCCTGAGAACTTAAATGAAGACCCATTAAATCTGACTCTTATTTGTATATTGTAAATTATATTAACAAAACTTAAGAGCACCCAGCTCAGGTTAAATATCAGTACAAACAAACTCAAAATGAGCAATTAATCAATTAACTGTTTTGTCTGTATAATGCCAGAAAATAGTAAAAAGAAATAACCACCACAATTTTCAAATTCAAATAATCAAATGGTTTTTTGATTAGTTTTTTAGGCCAACACAAAATAATCACAATTGAGAAGCTGGAACCCGGGCATATTTCATTTTTAAAAAAATGACCAATTGTTTATTAAAATAGTTTAATTATTAGTAATTAGTTAGTAATTATTTTCTGTTGATAAACTAATCAATTAATCGAGTAATCGTTTCAGCTCTGGATATAACGACATACTACAGTATACATATGGAAACAGTTTCAAACTGTTTTAAAGTGATATCAGAAGCTTGAGTCTAATTTTAAAGAATCATTTTTATGAAGGCACACTGTGCCTGACTCATCTGTACTTACATTTAAAACTCATTTTAATGAATATAGAGGTCATTCTATCAGCGTATATTCAACATCTACAATAATTCAGATATTCAGCATTATACATTAACATTGTTCGCTGTGTCCGTGACTCGTATCAGGCCGCAGAGTAAAATATAAGCATTTCAAATATAGCATTTGAAATGTGTCTGCCATACACACGTATCAGTATGATGATGATTAATAATAATAAGCATTTTGTGCAATTTTCTACAATAAAGTGTACATGTTCATTAAAATGAGAACATTTATTAAACAGCAACAACAGAAACAAACTTACACGAGAAAAGCCAATACAGCAGAAATGACAAAGATTCTTTACACTGGTTCATTTTTGTGTGCAATTACAGTTTGTATACTGAGGAGGAGGAGGACTCATTGTTCTCTTCAGACTAGTGGACTGTGATAATGATGGTGTACTTTACACAGCAGGTTTCTGAATCTATGCAGAGGTAATGTCAGTAAAAGATGATGGCCAACAAAGTCCTTCGCAAACTTCAAGGTACCATACAGAGTTGGTAACCAATACTGGCACTGTAGAATCAAGGTCCCCGTATTGAACACAAGCCAGTGTAAACAATGCAAGGTTCAAATCACTTTTAAGAAACCTTTACCTTTTCTAGATACACGAGGCCTGGTTCCAGAACCTCTGAACCAGCAACCACATCACATTCAAAAAGGTCTGGTGTTGTGCTCATTGATGGTTATTTCCCAGAATTGAATAAACAATCAACCAATCAGGGCTTTGTGGGTGGGATTAAGAATGGGGACATCATCTGACAATGATTTAGCCTCTGGGGGCAATGGCCAATGTTTCAGGGCTTACAGTGTAGCCCGGGGATATCCGGATAACATCCGCTATCCAGGTTAAGACTTCCTCTTCCGTGTGCCAGTCATTGTTTACAGTCCAATTAGCAATCTCTGTTGTGTCCCGTCAAATTTGTTAAAGTCTTGTTTAGGTAGTTTTATGTCATGTTCACTCTCGTCTAGTCCCGTCTTGCACTTCCTGTTTTATTTTAGACTCACCCTTTTGGTTCAGGTTTGACTTCCTCTTGTGTTTCCCGCCATTTGTCGTGTGTGCCCCGCCCCTGATTGGTTTCACCTGTGTTCCCCTTCCTCGTGTGGGTGTGTGTATATATATATATATATAGTCCCTGTTCCCCCTTGTCCTGTGCCAGTTCGTCTTGTCCTGTCGGCTAGTCACGTCCTCTAGATTCAGGTTACCCTTGTGGAGTTTAATTAAGTCGTTGTTTGATTTGCTGCTTTGTATTATTTTGTATAGAGTTGTTTTGGTTATAAGGGTCTTTGGTTATTTCCTCATTAAGAGTGATTTTGAGTTATCCTTTATTTTTTCCCTCTGTAAAGAGCGCTTTTTGTTGGAACTTTGGTGCAAGTAAAATTTCATTATACTCTTTAAAACGTTCTGAATCGAGTGGTGCTTTTGAGTCCGACATCTTGTGTCCCAGGAACGTAACAATCTCACAACCCATCGGCTATCGTCTGACAACAATTTGAATGCAGATAAGTTTTAAAAAACTAATCTCTAGGGTTGCAAGATTGATAAAAAGCTAAATCGTTGTCAGATGATAGCCGATGGGTTCTGAGATTGCATTTTGACCAATGTGTTCTGCCTCTTTTGCTCTCCACACGGACTGTTTACCTGCATGCAACCAACGCCTCCACAAACATGATTGGTCAATACTACTCGGACTACAAATGGACTACAAACGGAAACCTTCCGATACCAAAATCTTGTCCCTAGCCTACAGATTCTGCATTCATATGCAGATATTTGTTTATAGAGATGATTTGGTAAAAAATCCTGAATGTAAAGAAAACTGTGATTTTTTACAATTAAAACTCCACATAGTACCTTTACTAGCACAATCTACAGGGAAGAAAATGTCACCATTTTCTTGCTACAAAAAGAATATGCTGGAAAAAGAGCGCATATTATTCTAATCACTGTACTCAACAACCTGTTGATACCTTCTACAAAAGACAGGAAATGCGCACGCGCACACACACACCAGTTATCGGAATATATTTTCATACAGAAATATAGAGAAAGCTGATCGGCACTTCAACCATTATTCTCAAGTCTCAAAGTGAATGTTTACGTGGCAGAGTTTTACTGGTGGTTTTATGGGTGTGTTGTAATCTGCTGTTGACTGTGCTACACATGCCAGATTTAAATGTTGGTAAGCCTGACGGATTGCATGATTGACCTCTGCGGAGATGATTACAGCGGCAATTTAACAGATTTCATGCAGGGTTTGACTGGCTAAGTGTATGCAGCATAATATGACAGAAAGCACTTAACTCTAATAAGCCCGTCTATTCCGGTCTGATATGGCCCCATCATTGAATCCACATCAACAGCCACACAGCTCACACTCTCCCTAGCGCTTTCAGACTTCCATTCCAAGATACAGCAGCGATATGATTGATAATATCACCGCTGCATCTATCTGTATAATACAAGAATTTAAATGCAATTAAAACACTTGTACCACAGAAACTGCTGCACTTGAGGGATCGCAAAAGCATTCATTTTACACAACTGGTAATTCATTCAGTCTGATTTTTCCCCAAATGCAGCACCTCGATACCAGGCGAGGTGGTGAGGGTGTTTTAATGAGCACAGATAACAGCTCACAACACAGTTTGGGTCATTTAGGGTAATCCCTAATGTCTCTGCTAGATGAGCCTCCTAAATTTGCACCTAAAATGCTATTAAATTCAACTGCAGCCTCAGTCATTTTTGACACAAGAGGAAGACAAAAGGCAGAGGGAAAAACAACAAAAAGGTAAGACCATGCTGCACCAAGGGCAGGCAACATGCAGTTCAACCCTGTGTGTGTGTGTGTGTGTGTGTGTGTGTGTGTGTGTGTGTTTGTGTGTCTCAACAGCTGTTCTTCGGGATTAGCTAGATCGTGATTTGTCCAGCATTTTGTGATGTGAGCTTCCAGTGTTTTCATTCAAGATCTCATAAAGTAGTATTACTTCTTGAATTCTTTTATTGAAGTGTTCCTGTCAAGCAGATCTTCAAGTAAATCAGCAGCTCCAGTATCAGCTTATGAAACTCTCCCTGCTCTTTAACCTTTTTTTCAGTCATCACTGCTTGAGTTTTTTTTGATGACTGACTGAAAACAAAGCATACGAAAAACCTGATTTTACTTTTCTCTGTTCCATATATTTGTAATTTGGATAGTTGTTTCAAGTGGTTGGGTTTTTTTTACTGCTATAATAGCAATTTGAAGATATCACATTGAGCTGTGGTAAATTGTGATGATCTTTTGTCATTATTTTCTTTTACAGTTTACACATTTAGAAACGTTTGAGGGGGATGTTCATTCTGGACCTTGGCCAACACCATCCACAGGGGAAGGCTGTGACAAAAAAAGCTTCAGGAAAAGCGAGTAAGTGAACCTGAGTTAAGATTTGCACGGTGGTGCAGTGGTTAGCACTGTCACCTCACAGCAAGAGGGTTCTGGGTTCGCACAAGCCGGCCGGCTGGGGCCCTTCTGTGTGGAGTTTGCATGTTCTCCCCGTGTCCGTGTGGGTTCTCTCCGGGCACTCCGGCTTCCTCCCACCATCCAAAGACATGCAAGTTAGGTTAATTGGTGATTCTAAATTTTCCGTAGGTGTGACTGTGAGTGTGAATGTTAGTCTGTCTCTATGTGTCAGCCCTGTGATTGACTGGCGACCAGTCCTGGGTGTACCCCGCCTCTCGCCCAATGTCAGCTGGGATTGGCTCCAGCCCCCTGCAACCCTCTGAGGATAAAGCGGTATAGAAAATGGATGGAAATGGATGGATATTGATAATAAAAAGAGTTGTTAGAGGCAGCCCTGTAGGTAATTTTTACGTTTTACATTTAACGATAATAAAAATTTGCATTAAGAACACAGTAAACCACACAAATAACAGGACGTCCCAGGTAAAACTGGCCTTGTGCAAACAGGAATTATTCCTGTGTTTGTCTGCTTACAGTAAACAGGATTTGCTTACAACAGGATTGTCTGCAGCAGTTTGGAGATGGACCACTCCGGTATGCCGAGCAGTGACAGTATATTAGCGTACATGTAAACAAACTGAAATGAAATGAATACTTTTGTCCAAGAGCAGGCCCATCCATCATGCAAATAAGTCAGTCTAACATTTGCAGCCACTATTTCCTGATAAACGGGTCCTTATTTCCTAAAGGTCCTTTCCTCCTGTTTCCAGTATAATCCATCATTTTGGCAACAAAGACGGCAACACACCGACGACACAATAGCGTCCTCAGCCAGCGGTGCTATTTTCACTCACAGAAATATCAGCCGAGAGCCAGGAGAGCACAATAAAAGCCCACATTTCTGCTGATGACCCGCAATTCATTAAAAGGAGGCTGAATGTACGGGAAGCAAAATAAAAGGTTCAAATAAACATGCAGACGCATGCCGACACACAAACACACATACACACATACAGTACACCACTCAGGTCAACTAACGGAAGTCAATATGAGTGTTCAACGATCTCAGCAGGGCAGCGGAGAGTGTTTGCTGAGGTAAAGGGCACCTGGTCTGGCCTGGTCACAGACACAGGCCTTTCTGAGATAATTATGGTGTTATTATTGTCAAACTTCTTGTCCATCTTTTATACTGGGGACACAGTTTCTGCTGGCATGGTGTCTAGCTCTGCTAAGTCGACCAGACCTCCTCTGTCTAAACACATTTGGCCAAGAAGCTCCATTATGCCGCATCCCAATTTGTTCCAAACCAGTGCCTTTTCAGCAGCGAGTTTTCTCCCTGGCCAATCATGAGCCCAGATCCATCTCAATGACATGTCTACTCTAGAGAGAAGGAAAAGGATAAAGAGGGTTGTAAAGAATAATAGAGAGAGAGGAAAAGGAGACAAAGAGGGAGACGAAGAGATGGGGGAGGGAGAAGCAATGATATAGTAAGAATACGAAGTTTAATTAACAGCTCAGATCATTAAACTCATAATTACACAAACTGAAAATCAAGGTCTCTTAAATGTGCAAACTGTCGTGTTGTCATTAGGTGCCTGATGAACTGAAATGCATGTGGTTTTAACCTTCAAAGAGCACCTGAAGTTACTGCTCATACTTAGGACTAATTTGTACTGCATACCCACTGGAAGATACATATTTTTTTCCTCTTCTCTCTACAATTGAAATTGCATGCCAGATCAATTGTACAGCCAGTAGAATATTCATTTTAAGGTTGCTGGTCCCCAACAAGTCAGTTATGTCATTTTACAATATTAGATGTACATCAGTAGGGGTCTATGATAGAGTTAATGATCTGTTACTAATTTATGGCATATCCCATGTGGCTTACAGTGTCACTGAGGGGTTCATTTCACTGGTCTTCTTGTAAAGCTACATGTCTACTATTGAAGTAAATCCTTTACTGCACTTTACTTTTCTAATATATTTCCTAATTTTTTAAAAATTGAAAGCTAAAGTTCTTAAATGCTACCTTAAGCTCTCAACTGTCAAATCACCTTTACTTTGTGCTTGGACTGACCACCAGAATATAACAACATTATAGTTCAGAGATGTGCAAGGATCAGTGATTTATACCCTGGCCTGACCTGTACCTGCACCTGCAAAGGTTCAGGCCTTACCCAAATCAAGCCTCAAAGGCTGCTGCTAACTACTGCTAGTTTAGTGCCTATACCCTACACAAGGTCAAGCTCGAATTGTATCAGATCTTCTCTCTAGCTATGAATTTGATCCGTCTCCCTTTCCTATCAACAGTCAGTAGCCGTGGTACCATTCAATTGTCAAGCAAATTTTAAGTGAACTCTTCAAATGTCCAAAAAAAGAAAAATGTGAATCAGGCCAGTTTCCATCAACTGGTTTTTAGTGAATAAACTAGGCTCGTTGCAAAGCGTAGTTTGGTCAGAAGTTGGTGGTATAGGCTACAGTTTACGCATCGCTGAAATCCACCAGTAAACACAGTAGAAGAAGTAGAGGTTGCGAACTGGAAACAAAACAAGTCGTCTTGGCCATCTAGGGGATAAAAATGGAGAGAGGCCCTCAGGAATCTGTTTCTATTGGGCAAGTTTGAATTGCTTCATGTCAGCTAGTATTGGCCATGTTTCATGTGAAGACAAAGAAATGAATGCAGAACGGTTCAGAGGAAGCAGCTGATCATGTGAGTTAAATGTTCACTACATCAGAACGTATTCTGCAAAGGTGTTTCCATATTTCATTTAGCACATCAACTCCTTTTTGACAAAGGCAAAAAACACCTCAAGCAAGCGTAAAAACTTTTTTGTGCAATTGAGGAAGTTTATTCGAATTTTATCCATAAAGCTTTTCTTACTTCAAAATGTGCATAAAAAATATGTTTATGGAAACACGGCTATCGTTTACTACTAGTAGTAAAGCAATTGTTCTCTAATCTTAACCAAGCAGGTTTAGGTTCGTTTTTGTACCACTCATATGGTTCGTACACTTTTACTATTTTGTAAGAGGACTTGTTGACAGAAACTCAGAGTGGGGGTATAACTGAAATACTTCAAAAGACAGACAGATTACTGGAGTCACTGGGCACTTGGACCGAGTGTAGATACACCTGAGAACCATGAACCAATCAGCTTGACGTTAAATCACCCAGAAGAGGAAGCAGACAATATCTCTTCCCCACACTTCCCCTAGGGAAGAGCCAGAGGGGCTGCCATACAAAGAAGGAGAAAACCAACAAGCAGAGCTGTTAGAGGACGAGTCGGGCCTCCACAGCTACAATATAAAAAGCTCACTCTCTCTGTTCTTCACCACAGGAAGAAACTAGAGCACTCCTGCAGTGAGGAGAAGTGTCTTCTTTAGTTCAGTTTTACCCCCCTATTTCACTACAACCTTTATACAAGACTTCTTGTCAACCATCGCTGTGCTTCTATATTTTATTCTGGATGTTTCCAACAAGTCCCCTGTGTTGTTGCAGTATGCGAAGCAGAAAAGGCAATGTTTTACGAAAAGCGAAAATATTAACTGTAAAAATAACATACATAGTCCAATATTTTAAGTTATAAAAATGAGACCTAAGGTGTCACCAAGAAAGATCTGTTTATTAGGAAACTGATGTGTTGGGTGCTGAGAAGGAGTCTCATGCTGGTACCATGAGACTCCTTCAAAAGGCATTGCCACAGTATAAACATAGCCATTTTATAGTTATCCTTTTCTCTATTTTTCCTCTTGCAAACACAATGATAAAATGTAAATTCGATTGAATTTATGATATCACAACTACAGGAGAGAAAACAAAGCAAACTGGACATTTGTGCAGTAGCATAGGGCTGTCAATGACTATAGACCCTCTTAGTAGAGGGAATGGTTGGCAATATCACACAAATATCATAGCAAGTGTAGCTAACTAATATGATAAACACTGTTTATTGGTCTATACCGGATAATCAAACTTTAGAGCTAATGTTGCTGGTACAGATGTGTAATTCAGTGAACTCAGATACCAGCACAATGTATAGCTTTTCCTGTGTGGCTTCTGCGGTTGCCATGGTCACACAGGGCCGTGGTGAGTTAAAAAAAAGTTCAGCCATCATCAGCTCCAACAGCAGTGACAAATAGGTGTGGGCATTCACGAGAATGGCAGCCACCTCTCCTCTCTCTTCACCACTGCAGCATACCTTGGCGGCACGGCTGTCGTCATTACACTGGAAACAATGAAGGAGGTGGCAACCACTCACTTTCTGAAACACCTTTAGAACTTACATGTAATTTAGTCAAATTCATTTAAACACAGCACACGCAGCATAATTCTGTGTTGTAAAATTGATGTTGCTTTACTCATTTGTGGCGGATCTGATTCCTCACTTCTTGGAATTGTTGTCAGGGTCACATAAATTTATGGCAATTTGATTTTTGATTTTTGATGATTGTCTATAGGGTAAAAATGCACATGTTCCCATAGTAATGCAACTGCTTTGATGCTTTGGCACTGTAATTATGGCCTGTGAATTTTAAATCACAGCAGATCTAATGTTAAATTTTTTGTGTCATTCGGGAGATAATTCAAATGTCTAATAAAAGTGGCAGCTTCACAAATCTACTCCGGGTATGTCCAAGACAGACAATTTTCCGTGATTTAAATACCTGCTCCCACTTTTCCGGTGCACATACTCTAAAGTTCACGATGCAATACTGCAGATCTGAGGGTCATGAAACCTAAGATATGGGTGGGTTTGCACAATTACACAGTTCAATGAAATTACAGGGTTTTTCTACTGCAGCACCAAAGCAGCAGCCAGTGTTGTATATCCACTCATCTGTGAAGAGCTTCTGTTGCATCTTCTGATTAGACAGTTCCCAAGTCAACTCCCCAGAGACACTGTCTTTCTCAGCTTCTTGCACCACCACATACGTCTCTCTTTTTGCCAACCACAAAGCTTTCATCACTTTCTCTCTCCTATACATCAACCCCCTTGAAGTCTTTTTTTTCTTTTTTACCATCCATCTTAATCTTATTCTTTTACTGCTGGTCATTCTAGTGGATCTGTATCTGTTCATTTCCCCTCTCTTACCACTCACATTTTTTACTCCCAGTCCCACAAACTTATTAATAGAGCATTAGGCCCCTTGTGCGCCACTCTCTCTCACTTTATCATATTCTTTCTCTCTTTTACACTCACTTGCTCCTCACGCTCTCTCCCCCCCTCTTCTATTTTCTGTCCACATCACCCCCTCCGCCCCCCTCCACAGACCAGTGGCTGATTCAATCTCAAGCAATGTTGTTTATGAAAAGGCATTTCATTTTCCAAAACCATTTGTGTTCAAGACGCTACAGGGTCCACCATGTTTCATCATTCTCAGTGATGAGGCAGTGTCTTTGAATCAAAGCCAAAATTTGCAATTGAATATACGTTGGTATACGCAGTAACACCACACACAAACACACACACCACCAAGTTACAAATAGGCGCATGCATTTAGCGTCTAATATATTGTAAAACTTCTCAGGAAAACCAATTTAAAATCACATTATATAAAAAAGTCTTTTGAGAATGTCCTTCCATACAAGGAGCTATGAAAAGGCAAAATGGTTTAAACAGTGATATATATGTGACTCTGCTAAAGTATATGTACATTGGCAAAATAATCTCACCACAAGGTCCACTCAGTAGCTGTTCTGGAGCTTTCAATCGTATCTAATGATCTTTCTTTGCAGATGGTGTTGCCTAGTCATCATGGAATTGTAGCTGTTTTCTACTGAAGACCTCTCTTCTATGTTGGCTTAAAAGTTGAGACTGAAAGTTCATTTTTGACCAAACCAGCAGTTAAAAACAATGTCTCTACAAAGTCCACTCAGTAGCTGGTCTGGAGCTTTTGATCGTAACTTTTCAAGGTCAAGAATTAACTATCAATCTCAACTTGCTCAGGAAAATGGAAATTTGGTCATCTACCTATGACTATTGGGCAAGTCTATCTGCTGAAGAAGATCTTGTGATATGATCCAAAACTCCAATACGTGGACCTTGAGGTGAGGTTGTTTTGCCAACTGCTGTTTCCAAGGTCAAGAATGAACCTTCAGTCTCAAAGTATACGTACATGGTACGAGCATTATTTGCTCATTCACAGTATGTACATGAAAGGTAATAGTTTTGCCCTGTTTTCCAACTGTGTGGTTTTGATGAGGCTTTTGACCAAAAACGGTTGCAGATTTTTCAGACACTTTATATCCATAAATCTGCCCCTTTAGCTTTTTATAATCAAGTCTTTTGTAGACCTGATTAGCCTCAATCAAACATCCCTTACTGTTTTAGCATGACAATGTCCCCGTGCACAAAGCCAGGTTCACAAAAAAAAAAAAAAAAAAGGTTTTCCCAGTTTGGTGTGGAAGAACTTGACTGGCCTGCACAGAGGCCTGAAATCAACCCCAACTTTGCTCAACATCACTGGTCTACCTCACTAATGCTTTTGTGGCTGAATTAGAGAACATTTCTGCAGCCAGCATCCAAATTCTGGTAGAAAGAAGAGTGGAGGCTGTTAATTAGATAAATTAATGGCCCTGGTTTTGGAATGAAATGTTCTATTATTGGTGTGTCCATACACTTTGTTGTCCATATACTTTTGGCCACAAAGGAAACATCTACATACAAACATAGTTGGGACAAAAGAAAAATCACAAGAACAAATGGATTCATTGTTTGTCTTTGAATATGTGATGCAAACAACTGATTAAACGTGAACAAGGAGCTGTTGATGTGGCTCCTCAAGCAGTTCAGTCAGTTACAACTCTGACAGTGGTAGTTTATGGCAGTGAGCTGTCAGTTGCTATATCGTGCAACAACACCTGTTCACTGAATTCCTGAGCATTTTGTCGCACAAAAAAACCCTACAAAGGCTGGTGGTCAACCACAAACAAACAGTTTTCCCTTTGCCAAGTAGAGAGTCACTATTACGTAAAAAGCAACATTTGGGACAGCATCCATTTAAGAAGACATTGCAACATCTGGACTGTTTTCAGTGTGAAAAACTCAACTTCTGAAGTTTAGTCTTCAGGCTTGATAAATGAGACTTTCCAAGACTGTTGCCACAGTTTCCTGTTGTGTCCTATAGGAAACAAGATGAATCTCTTTCTGTCGACTGTCACAACGTTAATGCAAAGTTAAAGACTTTCTCCTCTGACACTTTGTCGCTGTCTCCCCATCCCAGCTCCTAGATTCCACGTTTTCTGCCTCCCGGCTGACCGATCTCTTTTCTTTTTCTCCATCTGTTCCCTCGGAGGTCATACATCTGTGCCCATGTTGGATGGATTTATACATAGAGATAGATAAGCTTCAAAGACAACAGATGCTTATCTTGGCATCTGAAGAATCAGATCAAGAACTCTGTCTCACTCGAGAGTTAGAGAGATTTCTGTCAGCCCGATCAATACCCGCCTGATTTACTGTCTAAAGCGTAAGATGATATATCAGACTCTTTCATTAGAAATCTCTTTAGCTAGTCTGTCCTCTACCTTTGTTGCAATGGGTGTAGTGCTATTCAGTTGGTGGATTTTTGGTGAAATCGATCAATACACTGCTTGTTTGTGGGAAGCTGAATTGAAGATGTAACATCTTCCAGACAAATGTATTATATGATGATGGATTTCAGAGGACGGATTTACTATCAAAGGTATAGATGAAAGTAAGCCACTATGGTCATTTAAGGTAATTTCAGCCTGTCCATCAGGTTTCTCATCAGCTTCTACCTTTTCCCCATCAGTTTTCCTCCACCTACAGTCGTAGGAGCAGGAGGAGAGAGGAGATGAGTTACAGAGGCTTTTCTTTGCTCTTATTGAACCATGTCGGAGGATAAATCCCTCTCTTCCCCAAAAGGATAGAGAGACAAACTCAATTTAGAGGCAGTTGGTGTATTGACGAATCACTTCCAGCACGCTCTCATTTTCAGGGCCCTGCTGTATGAGAGCTGAAGCAGCTAATGGCCCTCATTGGTTAGAGAGATTACAGCTTTCTTTCATTCAGAATAGATTTTATTTGATGATGAACATGTCAAATGTAAGTGGAACCACTGATTTTATCAAAACGAGGCCATCATTTTTATTGTACCCCTCTTAATGATGGGGGCAGAGCAGGCTAGGAACGCTATATTTGTTTTACAGGAAATTAACTAAAACTCAGCTATAATCACAGCCAATTGACCCTTCACCAATGAAAGCCCCGACCCCCTAAGTTACTGTTGCTACGTCTGTCAAGCTTTCCAGTCTAGCACGGCATGTATGCAGTTTACAATAACGCTGGCAGATATACTAGTTTAAATTAGTAGTCACTTTTGAAACAATGAGTCTTTAATTTCAGACAGGGGTAGACAAAAGTGACGTGAACATGTGAGTTGGTTGAAAATTGCGTCTCCTAATAACCCCTCTAAATCGAGAACCCTGTAAAAGCGTCTTAAATATGCTGTGTGTGGCAAATGATATCACACTAAAATACTGAGGTTAAAACTATATGTCCCATGCAATTTGATGATCCATGAGAAGACAAAAAATAAGCACTGTTTCTGTACTGCAATGTATAGCTAGTATAATAGTAAAGTATGGTGATAAAAATGTAAGATCAGACATTATGTAATTCAAATAAAACCCTGTTCAAATGCTTACTATAGAAAAACATAATTGTACAAGCAAAACAGATTAGAGTTATGCTTTACTGTTTCAAACATTGTGTTTCATGGGCTTTGAGGATAAGCACTAGAGCTGCAACAATTAGTTGATTAATCGATTAGCCGATCGAAAGAAAATTATTTACTATTTTGATAATCGATTAATAGTTTCAAGCAAAAATGTCAAACATTTGCTGGTTCCAGCTTCTTAAATGTAAGGATTTGCTGCTTTTGGCTGTCATTTATGCCAAACCTGTATTGCAACAAAACAAAGTATCTTTTTTTTTGTGCCAAACATCATTTTTATTTCAATACCAGAGAGATTTTAATTGGAGGATAAGGTGGCACTTGAGTACCCACATCAGTATTAATGCAACCTGTTGAGTAAGCACAGCAGGATGAAAAGCCTGAAGGGCCAGAAAGTAGGTTATGGAAACTTTTTCCCTTCCTCCACTTGTTTGACTTAAACACAGCGTGATATCAAGAGGGATGGAAGACGTGGCATTTCTTTCATTATCTGTGCTATTTCTGTCTGTAAATATGTCAAATCTGAAATCAACAGTGTTTCTTTATCTCTTTATACTTTTCAGATGGACTAGTCCCAACGAAAACAAGGCTTTGACAGCAAATGTTCCAGAAGTCTACAGAGTCTGCTTGGGACCAGAGATGATACTAAACTCCAACAACAACAACTTCAAAAAGTTATGTAAAAGAGAACGCCAAGAAAAGCTTTCAGTTCATTCACTTTATTGCTGCTGAAGAGGCAGTTTGCAATTTCAAATACCAAAACCAATCTATATAAACCAGACAGCTGGTTTAAAAGTGATATAATAACATGAATAAGTTCATGTTCTGTAAAATGAGTGACAGCAGGGGCAACTCCTAACAAGCACTGAGCCAAATGTGTGTGAACGTAGGCTGTCATTAGGTCTGAGGGTAGTGATTTAAACTGTCTCTTTATCTAAACCAACCTTTCTTGTGTAAGATTCCCTATCAGTGAACGTCTGATCCGCTGAGAGACACACTCATTACCATGTCAAAAGCTGCCAGTCAGTCATACTCCAAATTCCTAAGTGACACATGCCAAATGACACTCCGTGTGTGTGTATGCGTGTGTGTTCGCAGACTACAGTAGCATTAATGCAGGCTGTTCTCCGTAGACATTCTGTTCTTTAAATGTATGTCTGCAGTATGGAAGGAGGTTTCATTCTTTCACTATGCAGCTAATAAAAGCCTTTTATTCCAGCACCGGGCCCATTTATTACTCAAACTCTGAAGGACTCAAGGCACTGTCTGTGGTTTGAATAAATCAGAAAGGCAGACAAAGCAAAAAAAAAAAAAAAAAAGAAAAGAGGGAGAGCAACAGGACATGGAAATAGCAAAGACAGAAAAAGGTTGCAGACTTAGACGCGTCTAAAAACACAGCTGCACTTTCCTTTATTATTTGTTACATTTCTGCCAAAAAGTTTAACCTCTAAAGTACACTGTAGCACTGTACTAACATTACTTTGTGTACAGGCAGTGATAAATAAAAGGTGGGTAAGGGGCTGTTATTCCCATTTCCAGGGATCATTGGTATTTCACCTTAACTCATCCGAAACTATGACCTCTAGTCAGGGATCAACAAAGCAATACTTTAAAAAGTGCTTATAGCAGCACACTGTGCTGGGTGGTATCATGGCATCTAGGTTAGAGCACAACTGGACAAAAATAGCATTTTCACAGCCAGTATTGGGTGTACTGTCTTTTTTAAAAAGCTTCTATAAATACAGGAAGCAACCGACATTGCTAAAAAAAAAAAAAAAAAAACCTCAGCCAGACACTCTATTGCAGCTGCACTGTAATTTAAGGCTGCTAAGACCAGAGGAATTTTACAAAACATTTTGCCTTATGTATACAAGTCATGTGTGCTATATTAACATAATTTCATAATTGAGAAAGCATTGTTATAGAAGCTGGCAGAGTCCATCTAGACTTGGGTTGTTGTTTCAGCAAGTCGTTGCATCCTGTATGGACAACGCTGTAGAGCCCAGTTGTCAGGCCCCACATCCGCTTTTGCTAACATTCCTCCATACCACAGCACTGCACCACACATTGGACTGGAAACCTCCACAAAGAGGCCGGCCAAGAGCTGGACCATTTTCACATCTCCAGAACACAAGAGAACAATGCTCAAAGCACACACAAAACAAAACTCGCCGAATCTTTGCGTCACCAAGGCTCCCAGTGCGTGTTTTTATCTCCTCACCTCAGTAAGAAACGCACATGTAGAGACACACAATCACAAACAGGAGGCAAAAAAGCAACAACACCAGACAACCAATTACATAAAGGAACCTCTGCTGCTGACAAGGTGTTCTTGGCTGGATTTAAATTACAGCGTGGGCCGAGCAGTTACTGGCTGTCATGATAAAGCCCTTCAGAAGACACAGTAAAGGATTATCAGCTCTTACAGCTTTAATTGGCAGTTTAATGAAGTCGCCCACAATGTATCTGACAGGCACTAAAGGCGGGCATCCTGTTTGTACACATCAAATACACCTCAGGGCGGAATATTAGTTTAAGAAGGAACTGCAAAGGGTATCGTTAACAGAGTTCACGTTTAATAAATCACTCAAAATGGCTCATATTAAATCTTCTCTACAATAGCTGTGTTTTACAAGGGCAATTAGCATTGGATTAGGGGGATGCCATTGCTTTTGAAGAAGAGTCCACTTCAGCTTGTGCTGACAAAAAGCTAAATATACATGACAATATCAAGTATTACAAGGGAGGAATTATTTGGGGATTATAAACAGTGGCACCTGCCATCAAGGGCGGTCTGAAGAGTACCCAGAGGCAGATTCATGGCAGATTAATGAGAAGATTATACACTGTAATAGTCCATCAGGCCTTAGGTAAATAAAGCTTTCTAACCTGAAAGGGGATTTCAACACATGACTATGTAATCACAATTCTCTATTTAATAGATACAGTCCCTTAAGGTAGTGGGACACCTTTTCTGCATTGTGCGGAGCTGCAGCCTGAACTCCAACACATTTTGCAAAAGTACTGAAAATGAGAATGAAGTCCTGAGTCAATATCTTCAGGTAGGGTGTGTTTACAGCATCCAGCTCCAGTTTGGCTGCCTGCATCAGCTGGGCACATCTGGATTTGGGGATTTTCAAAAATCCCTATTTGTAGATTTTGCTTGAGCTGTGAGTGTCTGAGCTGATATCTTCTAGTCATTACACATATTTTCAGAGCAATTGAATTTACTCAAACACTTACACATTCTTGGAGGACTTTCATTCCAGTGTTGATGTATGAAAACATCTCCAATCACTTGTACTGTAGCATTGAACATGCTTTGAGTTATTTGTTTAAAAGGGATACACTCCTAATTTTGGATGAAATCTAGCTCTTGCTCCTACGTGGTTTGAATGCACTTATTGTAAGTCGCTTTGGACAAAAGCTTCTGCCAAATGAATGTAATGTAAAAGTTCACTTCGGTCTCCTCAGGAATTTGCCTGTGCCTGCATGGCTTCATTCATTACTGCTGCTATATCCTCACAAGTCACTGCTGCTGAAATGGACCCTTACAGCATGATGCTTCCACCAGCAGGGTGAGCATTTGCCCCAAATGATACTTTCTGCATGTGCTCAAGGGTCCGCATCATGTAAATTTTGTCATCTCTACCCATGTCCACGAGAGTCTTCTCCAAACATGGAGACAAACCTGTGAACACTTCAAGTTCCCAACTTTACGCTTTGAGAGAAGTGAAAAACATTATCAGGAGCATGTCATCTGTAATTTGTTGCTTTGTTTGCTTCTTGCTCATGACACACAAATGAACAACCACAGCTGTACCAGCAGTGGCTATGGATGAGAGCATGCATTGCAACTGTGCCACTGCAGGCAATTGTACAGCAGGCAACTAATCAGACTTTAATGATAATATATCAGTAACAGTCAGCCAGTGCCATATTGGTTTACAAAACTCATATCTTACAACTGACTAATCCTAATATTCTCCGCAAAAACGTGTACTTCTTGTGTGCAACAATGAAGTTGTGTTTGTGTCACTCTCCCCTTGCTGCGCCGAGCTTGCTGAGGAAACAAGAAAGGAAGGGAAAATAGAGCAGACTCGTCTATTGTTTGTCCTGGCAAAGACTAGCTGCTCATTATCGGCCATTACGGTTGTTTGGATGTGACACTGGCTATTATTTACCTCCTGACCGCAAGTCTGAAAATGTGAAAATGCCTGTTACGTAACTGGCTATCATCGCTCCTCACAACTAGCGTGTCTTGCAGCTTTGCCGTATCATCCGCTGTGATTCACCAGCAGTGCTGTAGCTTACTGGGTAGAGTGAGTGAGGTACCAGCACTTTCAGGGTTCAGAGTCTCATTCCCACCGGGACCATTTTTACTAGACATGTTATTCAATCAGGCTAATGTAAGGCACTTTGGATGAGAGCCTTCACCAAGTGGTTTTACGTCCAGAATTAGAGACCAAATCATCTTCATCTCCTCTACTTCCAGACTTTCCTCTCTCGAAAATGTCTCTCTCTGCTCATCGTTTTTTCACTCGCAGGAACAGAGCTTTTTCATCATCCCCAGCTAACAAAGACAGCATAGCTGGCCACAGGGGTCAGTACTTCTGCTCCGTCTAGGCTCCTGTTAAAAGGCGTACAGTAATGTGGGCATCAGACTGATGACCGCAGCATTCCTGCTCCTTGCAGAGTCAAGGAAATTGTCTTTTTATTGTCTTGGACTGTCACTGCTGCCACAAGCTCACTTATCAGACAGAGACACACACCCCTGCAGGAAAAAAACACCAACTCTGGTACATACACACAATCATGGATGCTTGCAGGCATGTAAGTAGAGACATACACACACACACACACACACACACACACAGACAAACACTTGTGAACGCACAGACAGGAAGAACAAGGATTTTCACAGACAAATGTCACCACTCACAGAAAGATAAAACAGACATATAAAGAGGAAGGATGCCGCTCCAGGATACACTTTTCCCAGCAGTTGTTCCTCTTCCACTGAGATTATTCCACCCAAAAATCCAAAAAAAGCCTGAAATAACCTGACAAGAGAGGAACCTCACAGAGAGCCAGGGGGGGAGCTGTCACACACAAAACACACACATACACAGTGTATGTACTGTACCAACTTTGCAACACTACAGGCAGAAGAGTTCCTGTGTTCTGCTCTGCTATCTTATCTCATGGTACTGCTGTTATAAGAAGCACTAACAGCCTGTACTTGCCTTCATCTATACAACAAGTAAAGAGGACCTGTGTGAATATCGGAGCTGTGGTGAGCTATGGCCAGAAGCTCCATGTTCGACAGTCTTATCAACTGTACCACCGGTGTCCCGGCAGGGAAAAGAGAGGAGAGCAGGCTCCTGGGTAGCGAGGCAAGGAGGCACTCTTCAACTCTAAATACATCAAAAATGAAAATAACTAAAATCTAAATTAGGACAGCAACTGACAATTATTTTCACTATCGATTCATCTATTGATTGTTTTTTCATAATTTCTCTGAGTCCTGACAGCTTCAAAGTGCTTGTTTTGTCTGACCAACAGTCTGCAAGTGAAGATATTCAATTTACAATTATGTAAAACATAGAAAAGCAGCATATCCTACCATTTGAGAAGCTGGAACCAGCAAATGTTCCTGGCATTTTGGCTTAATAGGTGAGCTGACTTTATTTTCTATCCATCGACTAATCAATTAATCTACCATTCGTTTCAGCACTCATCAAAATTAAGTTTAAAGTGGTATTTTTGGAGATAATTATTTACATTTAAAGCTGCACTAACAAGTTTTTTTAAAATTAACAATGGGTCAAATGACTGTGTAGTGGTAAAGGGGCCACTTGTAGTGACATACCTACAGAGAATTATCGTCTGACTCTGCAGTTGCCCTCAGCTCTACGGAGATTTTTAGTGTCTTTCAGCTCATTGTTTTGGTTGTACCGCAACTTTACTGTTTTGGTTTCGTCTCACCATTCTCATCAACCTTGTTTCCAGCTGCAGCACGCAGATGAGTAAAAGCTATGATAAACACTGGCAGACGGTTGGCGACTAGCTGGTGAACATAGTGAAACATTTAGCTGCTAAAGGGCCACCTACAATATTTCCCTCAGAAGTCCCTCGGAAGAACATTTGTCAGGTGGCCAGAAACAAATGAATGCAAATGTTGCTCTGTGTCTGTGTGATGTGTAAATAGGTAATTGTATGCCATCCACCAAACAAAGGTGTAAGGTGATGTATAAGGTGATTGTTGTGTTTATACCTTGTTTCCCTGTGGTCAGAGTGACCAGAAAAATCAATTAATGCTGATTTGGTTTGTTTCCATCTTTGGGGTTAATTTGTGGTGTTTTTTCTGCACAACTCTTTCCACCTGTAGGTCATTGTTTCTCCTTGTACGTTATGTTGATAGCACAGCCAGCAACCCAGTTCTTCCTCTCTCTCTCTCCCCAACACAAACGGTAAACATAAAACTTCCCAACAAAGATGTACCGGATACCGTGTCTAGTACAGCATTTGACTAAAGTTTATTCCGTCTGAAATCAGACAGTGCCAGACACCAGTTGTTTAAAAATGCACCCAGTCGTAGGCCTAACCTGTCTTGTACTCCAAGTATTTCTCGGTGTTGTAAACCTTAGTCATCTGATTACTACTGATTCCCAGACATACAATTTATTTGTGTGGTGCACTCAAATAGATTTGATCTCACCCAAAATTGTGTGAGAATGCAGCTGAGGGTGGAGACTGACTGAAAGATCTAGAGTGGGACGTTCCAGTGCAGTCAGTTAGCTTGTGAATCGAATGCAGCCGTACCCCTTCTTGTGGTCAACTGAATGGCAAACCCATATGTCCAGGGTTATGGATAAGTAGCCTTATTTTTCCATCTTGGTCACAGACCCCTGAGAACTGAGATGCCACTGACCTGTGACTACAATGAGTATTTTACTTTCAGAGAACATTATGGTTATTTCTGAAGATTTTGAATGAGCGACAAATTTGACCTTAACAATTGAAATTTGCCGTTATTGTCTTACTTTTCTTCAACTGGAGAAATCCCTCCAATGTACAGCCAGCAATTTAGAGGACTATAACATTTCCACTTTCAAAATGCTTTCAAACCTGACCAATAGTCACACTCCAATTCATTTCAAAGCCCTTTTCATTCTGGGAAGCAGCTTTTACTGTACTGAAATCTTTATAAAAAGGTCTGTAGAAATAACGAGAACCTTTTCACTTATGTAATATCAAGCTCATAATTTGTGCCTCACCTTAATTATTTTTGTCCTTTCTTACTTTTCATAGGTTTATTTAGCCAATTTATCTTTTCAGAGCAAATTCTGTGAGCGCTTCATTTACATTCCACTACGGCACCTATTCAATATCCAGATCAGTAAAGCAATCAGGGAGATTCTCGGTCTCATCTCCCGCACAACACACCATTTCCCCCTTCACTCCATGCAAATGCCCCACTTTGTTCTTCCACTCCATAGGTTGGTGGCCAAAATTGGATTTCCCTTGGAGCACTGGCTGGTGAATCCAAATGGATGTGGAGGAGGGGGGAAATCCTTTGTCTAAAGAAAATTATGAGACTGCTGGAAAGAGGGAGCGAGGAAGGTAAGGAGAGCTGTTTTGTGCAAGATTGAATATGAAAAGTCCAGCACTCAGCTGTGAGACTCCTGAATAGGTTGGAGGCGTGATGGTGGTAGGAATGCAGGGAGAAATTCTGCTACGTCAATCAGACGATGTGAGGTCGGTAATTGGCAGAAAGAGAAAGAGAGAAAGAAGCGGTGAAACCTAAATTCAGAACGGTGCTTTTTTCGTGTCTACAAAGCAAAGAGTACTTTGAGCTTGATGTGGCGGGAGACTGAGAAAAGAAAATCAGAAAGAGTCGTACAGGCCAACAGAAAAAAGCCAGCTATCTCTCTTCTTGTCAGCCTTGCTTCTTTCCACAGACAGGTAATATTAGATATGGAATTGAGAATATTGCATTAGTGATAGTGATCCTCAGTGATCCCCTCCATTACAGCAGAAGCCAGCCATAGATGAGGATTTCTCAACAGGATTCAAACAATACAGGAACATGAAAGTTAAAACCAGCATACACGAAGAGATGCTCAGCTCAACATATCAGTTTTACAAAAGAAAATCATTCTTAAACTTGAAAGCAGAGTCTGATGTAATTCAGTCATGCTTTCTTCAGAATATTCCCCAATAGCCCAGTGTGGTTATCATTTACCTCACAAGCAAACATCAAAACTTTCCATTGAGGCATTTCCATTAGCAAAGGGCATCGTATATTTCCCCCATCGATGTTTCTCCTGATAAAAAAAGGCTATGATTAAGGGTGTTATGTCAAAGCGCCTTTGTGCAATTTAAAAATTCCTTTAATGCCGTAACATTATTATTCAACTGCTCCACAGAGAGTGGAGTAATCTAATTTTCAGTTATTCCAAAGGGTTTTAGGGTTTAAAATGTCTTTCCTTGTCTCCCATTTCATCACAGGGATTCAAATTAATTCCCTCACATCTGGTGACGCCAACGAACAACTGACAGACACTGATGCGGTTAGATGTGGGGGTGTTAAGTCAGCCTGCAGTGGAGTAGCTGGCTTGTGGATATAAGTTTGCAGGTCTGAATTGCACCTATCCTGTTTGTCCAATCTAATGGCTGATTGCTCTGCAAACAACACCTTTATTTGCATGAAATTAAACACACTTTTGTACCATCCATTTCCTCTACACCACAAGCTTGGTTTGTATAGTGAAGTCTCAAATTAGCCTTTGTGCACGAAACATATAACATCCAACACAGTACAGAGTAGAGGCAAAATGGTCACATTTGTAGACTTATAGGGGGGCAATTGGGCAGGAGGCTTTTTGTGCACATGCCCAGGGGAGGGACTTGAAAAAAACAAAAGAGGCACCTCCAGTGTTTTATCCCTGCAGACACTGAGCAGTTGAAAATGCTGCCACAGTCTTACAATGGCAGCTGTGGTCACTGTGATGTGGGGCCGACCTGGACTCATGCGTGCTCAGCAGACCGCAGAAAAAGCAGCAGAGGGAAGCTGAGGCCGAGGCTGACTGGCAGCTTGCTTTGCTCCTGATATTTGTTTCAACTTCAGGGAGCAAAGTGGGAAGAACTGAAAAGAAGCAGGCACCTCAGCAAAGAAGAGCAGGAGAGCGCTGCCAGCAAGGAAGTCTGAAACACTGCCCAGGCTGGCTCAGTACACCAACACATGACTTACAGGTGCTGCAGCCGCTTCCTGTTCAGTTGTGCCAATAATCAGAGATGGTCTTTCGAGTATCATAGAGCCATCCACTGTAAATTTAAAAGTTAAGTGTAATAAAGTTTCGTTCCTCACAGTGACAGTGACTGTGGTCACCTTGAATTCCAACAATGACCAGTTTTAAAAGGCAGAAGAAAAGTCATTCATATTCTCAGTATGTTCAAATTACTTATTTTTCGACAAAATATGGGCAAATACACAGCTTTTATCTCAGTCCTCATGTGCCAACCTGCAGATTGTCAACAAAGATGTGCATTGGTATGTGTGCAATGTCACCTCTTATTCTTGCACATTAAGACACTTTGGACTGCAACAACGACAAATGCCCATTGCAAGTTTCAATACCCAATGTGTCTTCCAACTGCTTATTTTGTTCTTACAATTAAAAAACACGTTTGTTAACTGTTGTCATTTTGTAGAAACATGAAATTAAGAAAAGCAGCAACTCTTCACTTGAGCAGCTGAATCCTATAAATGGTATATATTTTACACAATTGATTATTAAAATAGCTGTCAATTAACATTCTGTCAATTTACTAATCAATTAATTGACTTTTCAGGATTTAAGTGTGTTCATGCATGTTAGCAGTTTCAAACAGCCATCTGTTGTAGCAGAGGCATTCTAGAGACAAACAAATAGTAAGACAGGCTTTAAGTAGAAGTCTTTTTCGTGCAAAAATGTAGAAAGCATAATTTCTACTATGCCACATCTCCCCTCTCCTATCCATCCTTTCTGCGTGCTGATACAAGTAGGCAGCTCTCAGATGCACCTCCCGAAGCTCTCCCTCTCTGTCAGCGAACGCTCTGACACATCGCCCAAGTTAGACTGGGCCTCACTCGCACTCTTGACACACACATTTTCATTCATGCATGCACTCACGCAGGTAGAACCATGCTCAGACAGCTCTCTTGAACTTATACGGAGTATAAAACATGGCAGGCTGGCAGGCTTACGGAGTGATACAGGCTTTGCGCTTTGCAAGGCGAAGTTACTGTAATTGGAGTGCCTTTCAAAGCCTCAGCTTCTCCAGGAAGAATGGTATCAAAGCTGACAGCATTCGCTGGATTTCTCTTTGCTGAGCTCATGGACCAATGCTTCGCTGTCAGCTACGCAACTACCGACTCTGGCTTCAGAGCTGCACTGAACACTGAAACTGAAGTTTTTTTCCAGCATTACTTGAAGTTAGTCAGAGTAAGTAGCTAGCTCAACACAGTTTGTCAAAAAAACAGACACTTTTAAGATAAATAGTTGAAATACCCCAGTTGAACAGGTGCAAGTATCTAATACATGTAATATAGTCTGAAAAATTAGTATACATTTAAAGCAGAATACCAATTCAGTGTGATCATCCTTCCATGATAGTTTATTCTTGTGATGTCTTGCTTTAAGTCCTTGCTTCCAGACCTTAATGGATTTTTAAAGGAAAATTTATATTTTCTCGCTTTCAACTATAAATGAGGTTGTTAGATAAGTGCATTTATGTAAAAATCTGGACACTTTCAAGCTTGCCAGCTGAATAGAATGGAATAAAGGCATTAAGTTCTCATTACATGGAAATATAAAGAAGTATGAAACCACGCTATGACCAACTCTAGCTTAACCTGGTCAATGTACTGAAAAGACTGAAAGTAATATTAACTCACACCCTGACACACAAGTTATGACAGCTCTTCATTACTGACCAAACAATATGGTGACTCATTATCTAAACCAATGCTTCTGAAACTTCGGGGTTGAGCCCCAACAAGGGCAGGGGCCAAACCTCTGGTGGGTCACCACATGACAGGACTGCTAATATGACTAAATGAGTGTGGGTATCAAGACATGACTAACTTTCTCAGTGGACTCAGGAATTCCCTACATGCACAAAATATGCATGTTACTTAATTTGCTTCACTTCTTTTACAGTGTTAGATATATCCTTTTGTTGCGGATAAGCTTCAGTAGGAGTAAGGTAGCATTCTTTAGCCTTCAAAGGTAAATCTGGTAACTTTGGACTACTAAATAGTATGATTTATAATAGCAATTATAAATCAGTGACAATAGAACTGTGTCAAAAATGCATTCCTTTCAATGAGGCCAGTTTGTTGGTACAGCTGGGTCTCAACTTTCGCTGCACGCAATGCAACATCATCAGGCAGTGCAATCAAATAATATGCAAACGCATATTCCTGGTAGATTACTTTGTAGTGTGAACAGGGTAATTCTCCTGTTGACCTCACAATTGTTGTGACAGAGAACAAAATGATTGTGGCCATGTTAACCTTCTTGGGTTGTAAAATTCTGTCTCATAGTCTGTGCAGTGTTTTGGTGTCTAATAAGTCTTCAGACTCATGGATGAATTATGCAAAAGGAGAGAACCTGTAGAACACCTGTTTACAGAGGCCTTGGAAAGCTTTTAAGACATCTACAAAACAGAATCTTTTTCAAATAAATGTTGTCTTTGCATGATCGCGATTCCTTCATAGAAGACAAATGCACCAGTGATCCTGTGTATGCAGGACATTACTGTACCCATGAACTTTAACTGCAACCCAAATCCAAACCCTTTGCTAAGTGAGGGTTTTTTCTGTATGTGCCTCTCATCATCCATCTCCATCTCCACTTCAGCTGCCGCTCTCTCTGTACCCTCTCTTCAATTACACCTCTCCTATCCTCCTACAGCTCCAGCTGTTACCCTTAAGCAATTTAGCATGTAACTATGGTAATGCATACCACAATACTGGACTTTTGCTGTCATCACCCTCATTATCATCATTGCCAACCATGGTCGCTGTTGAGATTGCGGGACCTCTCCCAATCTTCCGATCCTTGCCCGATTTGCATAATGTGCAGAATGGCGATGCTGAGCGGGGACAAGCTGGCTGGGTTTCCTGCTTGACCAAAAAATCATCAGCAGATGTGAAGCTCAGTAATTGGAAAAAAATGAAAACGTGGTCACTGGAAAGGTGAGAGCGTGTGTGCATGTGTCTCTGCATGTTAGTGTGTCTTGTTTGCTCCCAGGAGCTTTTCCATCTCCTCCTGACTACCAGCATTCACAGATATACTTTTTTTCCCTCTCTTGTAGGTGTGAGCGCCTGCCTGTGTGTGTTTGCCCTGGATGACCTACAGACGTCTTCCCTCTCAGCTTCCAGTTTCACGCCTCACTGTCTCCCAGGGTGCTGTTATTGGCAACAAGAGCCAAAGGGAACAGTTGAGCTTGTAAGGAACAATGTACACCGAGTCCTATGTCTCCAATCTTGAAGCTAAGATTGGAGAGGTTAGGCTACATGGCCTGAGCTGCATGCGTTTTCGATTTATCCTTCATTCAATCAGGTACTCTCATTGTGATTAATATTGCTTTTATAGGAAGAGGCCTAAGAACTCTGCTGAAAAATACTGAATGCAAACTACTTGTGGCGAGGAAACAATTCAGACCAAAACAGTCTTCGTAAATCTCCTCTTGGGGCCAATGATTTATCACGCGTGATACCTATTGGGATTACATGAGGAAATGCTTGGCATGCTGGTCTATATGCAGCACACGTATAGCAGACGTAAGCGTGCCTAAATCTGATCCTACACATACTGTAAATAGACTAAATTCCAAAGGTTGCGTAATAAAGTAAACTCCAAAGCAACGCAGCCAGCTTCTATCTATGCCTGTTTGTAACAATTGGTACAATTTTACATTTTAGTGTCTTTTTATAGTAGTCAGAGCGGCTAATACTGTCTCTGGCCAACATACTTCTGGTTTACTATTAATCTAAAGAAAGTTGGTGTTGATATGATATCTTTGGGGTAGGAATGCGTGACTTTTTACCTTGTTTTCTCAATTTTCTTTCTTGTACTCAGCCTTCTCTCTTGATGTATATCTGTGTGCCACTGCCGGTATGAGGTCACCCAACACTCAGCAGGTGTTACTGTGTATTACTGGTACTGTTGGGTAAGAAAAGAAGGGCTGAAAACTCAGCTGCACAGTGTTGTGTGCGCTGCAGAGTTTTCTGCAGATACCAGTCAGCCAAATGACAACCTGTTCAGTGCAAACTTAAACTGACTTTACAAAAATAATGAAACCAAAGCTTTCATATCACTTTCATATCACCAAAAGTAACACATATAAAAAGGGACAGCATAATAAAAAGAGCAAGAAAAAAACATAAGAAAAAAGCCCTTAAAAGACTGCAGACCAGACCAGTTAGCTATTACTTTTTTCGTTTTGTTATAGCGATCATTGTGTAGAGTAGTTAGCAAAAGTGTGACCTGATTTTGGCATTTGGGGAAAGGTCACTGGTTGATCAAATTTAAAAGGTGAATTCCTGTTGGGGGGAAAAATAAGCACCAGAAATACTGTGTATTTGCAACTAAGCTTTAAGGAGTAACTGCACCCAGGCTAATAATCTTTCCTGCACTACCAGATGGACAGATGGTGTAACACAGAAGAGTGGATACCATCCTGGACATACAAAAAATATTAAAAGCGATACAGTGTGCTGCCTTGTCCATTATCAGTCAAAGTACATTCACTCCAAGTATGCCAAGTCAATACTGTGGAAAACAATCTTCTCAAACTATCTCTGAAACTTCTCAGTAGAGTGTCCCAACACTGAAAAGTACTATCTGCTTGACATCACACAATCACTGAAGACAATGAGCTCTGTATTTCTTTATCATTGCCACTGGCTTTGTACTACAAATGCAGCCACCATCTTCATTTATACAGTAACTTTGTCTTTTTGGCTCAGCAATGTGGAAAAATCCATAGTGCTTACTGAAGATAATATATATCTTGTTTTTGGAATGAAGCTCCTCAGATGTTGTTTCAGAGGCCATCCCAATACAGCAATGTTTGATACTGACCACTGAAATCCCTCTCTTTCCATTTTCTTTCTTCTTTTATTTAACCTGATTAACTCAACACTAAACCTCTTTCCCATACCATCGCTCTGGAACTTTCCAGGTCGGTTCCCTCATGTATAAAAAACATCCTATACATTTTAAGTATCTATGAGAAAAACTCTGAAACAACCTGACCTCTAATTAACACCCACGAGGAAAACCCTACTCACTCACCTTACTTTTCCCATTAGTTCACTGCAGTTATCTTGATCATTAGCCACCTATGCTATGCAGAGTACCTCCCTATCGTCCCAGAGGTGCTTCTTTGTCAAACTAGCCCTCAGTTCCTGCAGTGTGGGTGATGTATGAACTCTAATACCCCAACCTGTGAAGAACATTATGGCCATCCCATTATGAAGAGCACATTATTTCTGATACGACTGCCTTGCTTGCCCTGATGAGGCTTGTTCTGATGGATGGACTCAGGCCTACTGAAAGTTTTGGCATAGAAACAGGGGGTGGGGAATTGAATTAGCTGTGGACAACTTTGTCATTAGGTATCACTTCAAAGTATAGTTCAAAACAAATGAGCTCTAAGCGGTGTGACAGAGAGGATCGCGTTAGTCATAAACGGGTGTTAATAAGAGTCCGAGTGGTTTTCAATCTGTCTTTGGGACATTAATTCCTCTCCTGAATGAGCAGAGGTGCTGTCTGCCAGGTTTGACTCTGACAGGAAGCAAAGTCCATCTGATAGTTGCAGAATTACCATTTCACAATTTAGGCACACAACTTGAAGCCCAACACACTTTTCTGAGTCGTTTTAACAAACAATACACCAATATGTTGACATTCAACATTAGGGGTAAAGTTTTGTATGATTGTACACAGAACACTAAATATTTATGACTTATAGCCGGTGATGTCCAAAGCCGACCTGCAGGATCAGGATCGTGGATGATCCAGGCATTTTTTCTGCTTAGCTGTAAAAAGCCTGATCATCTCAAACACTTTAACAACAACTCTAGAACCATCGTCTAATGGCGTTCAGACATTAAGCACAACGATTTTTTGCTTTACATCATTTGTGTTAGCTAGTTAGCTAGCTGATCTCAATACTCACCAGGAACTCCAGTTCTTCCTGTCATTTCCCTTCTTTTTCCTCCTGTCTCTGTGCGATTATGAAGCAGATTCATAAAGCCCTAGGATTTGTGCAAATCTTTCGTTTAAGTTGAAAGATTCAAATCGTGCAGATGAGTCTCCACCTCGCATCACCCCAGAGTTGTGAGTGAATGAACCACAGAGCAGTGCAAAATAAGTAATCAGGATTTGTATTTTCACTGATTTAGCTAAAGTGAACCCATATTTGCGGGTGTTTTAATCTGTCCACAGAATGAAAACAGAACCACAATGATCCACAATGTCATGCACTACAAATTAATTCAATCATTATGAGCAGATAAAATACATTTTACAGTAGGCTGTGTGAGAGTGAATGATATTCAAATACTGAGAGCAGCACCAACTGCCAAGTGGCTTAGTGGTATTTCAGTGCTGACCAATCAGGGATCAGTACAAATTTAAGACCCGATCTATTTCAGTCTTATTCCATCTGTAGTGATAAGGCTTTTAGTTAATCATATTGTTACGCAGAGGAAGTTGTACTGAGGAAAGATAAAACCACAAGCACAAGAACTGTGTTTTCCTTCTAGTGAAATGCGACGTTGGCTGCTTGCCCAACAACAGGTCAACATCCACACAGTGCGTCTACAATCCTACAGTATGTAATGAGCACAGCTGCATACACACACTCAAATAGAGCTTGTTTTTCAAATTGTATGAGGGCTTGATAACATTTCAACACAAATTCCATCCCAAGTCCAAACAGATCAAATGTTTCATTTACTCAGGATTGCTTTGCCAAGCTTGGATGGTCTCTTTGCCTTCACACACTCTGTTACAAACACTCAGATAAGACCTGGGAGCTGCTCATATAATCACAGTCTTCTGCTGCTGGTCAATGAGCAGTTATGGGATACAAGTTCCATTCAAGAAAACTACCATGACTTCTTGAGAAAGAGGAGTGTTGCTCCTCTCACTTTCCCCACAGAGATTTCTGTTTCCCAGGGATTTGAACCAGGAACCTATCAGTATCAAACCATTTCTCCAACCAGTAGGCTTCTAATTATCACCGCTCACATGATCAGAGGCTCAACTCACATTCAGTCTCCTTCTACAGTTGGCCTGAGCCTATGGCCACAGTTAACATTTTATTCAAATAAAATTAGCAATGCAAATAGATCCACATCTTCCATCTATTACCCGTGGTGTGATAAACACAAGAGACGAAACGGATTTGGAGGGAAAAAAAGTTTAATTTCAAACCCTCTTTCAGCATCAGTGGTGATATCTACTTTAATTAGCATGATCAGGAGCTGTATCAAGTACTCAGGGAAGAGGGGGAGTGCAAATGATCTGTCTGTGTTTGAGATTGAGATTGAGATTGAGACAATTTTCTCATGTCTCCTGCCTCATAACTATACATATAGTATTTTGACTTATAAATAAATAATAAATAAATAATGATGAGAAGAAGAGCTACGGGGAAAAAGTGAAACAAATGCGAGAGAATCAAGGAAAAGGAGAAGATTAGAGATTGTTTTCATGAAGTAGAATGGGAATTTAGAGTTAGATTGGAGTGAGGTGGAGGGATACAGCTGCCAAGTAATTATTATATCTCACAATGCTCTTACAAGCCACTTAACTGAGTTGGCCCTTTTCAATTTGTCTCTGAAATGAAAAAGCCTTCATCCAGGGGTTGATGTTACACTCCTGGCCTTGAGGCTTAGACAAGCAGCCTGTGTCACTGTCATCAGTACAAGGCATGCTAGACAGATCCATCTTAATAAAGTGTTCAAGAGGCTGCTAGCCTTCTGCAGATGATCAGCTCCGCATGACACTCGCCTGGGGAGCAAGACAACCCAGGCGGGACACTTAGTTTCATTTCTCCAACTGGATGTCATTTAGTCTCATGTTGAGATAACATGCAGCTGAAATGAGTGAGGACAGGCTCTGCCAGACATAAGAAATCAAATCAGAAACATTACTAGATTAGAGAATTGTACATTAAAAATTCCACAGAAAACAAAGACTGAAAAAAAAGAATAGAAATCTATCATTCATTGTGCGTGACCATACTTATAAGCTACAAAATCTGACAGTGTAATTCCTCACATCTTTTGAGGGAGGCACAGAATGAACGATTTCCGAGCTTGTATCAATGATACTGTACAAGTTTCCACCTGCTTTGCATTTTGAAACAGAGTGTGGCTTTCAGGCATACAGCAAATTTATTAAGGAAATTAAGATTTTGGCCTGTGCTCAGAATGATGCATGTTGTTAGGTCTGCAGAGTTTCCAGATTTGCTAAAAAAAAAAAAAAAAAAAACCCTGCCAAGTGGTAGCATGAAAAATGTTTTCCTGTCTAGTTAAGTGGAAAACAAGTCCTCAGCTGTCAGAATTTAATTGTGCCTCTGAGTATGACAGCAGGACTTGCTAGGCCGGTGACAAAAGAAGAAGAAAACACACAAACTTCCTTTCCTGGCTAAAGGAATTAATCAATATTACTTCTCTTGTTAGTCTGGAAAGAGGAACATAACACTGACAAATTATTTTTCTAAAAATACAGCGCTTACCTTCATCCCAGACATAATGGAAACATGGCCCTGCGACCC
This sequence comes from Macquaria australasica, assembly GCA_005408345.1. Lineage (NCBI taxonomy): Eukaryota > Metazoa > Chordata > Actinopteri > Centrarchiformes > Percichthyidae > Macquaria > Macquaria australasica. Next base: position 1,180,629 of record SEMN01000083.1, read on the forward strand.
GAGTAACTGCTAAATTTTAACATTTCATTTGAAAAAAAAAAAATACTACTTCAGCTGTGGTCAGACATCTTTCCAGCCTACTCATGCAGTTATATCTGTATAACTAGTTTACTAGTATGCAGTTAGTGATATATTTTATGGTTTTAATTACATCTGGGTTTCATTCTCATAGCTCATTAGTATGTAAGGTGGGGGAGTATGGCTTAAGACGTTTGCTGCTGTGGCAGGGCCCATTTCTAAAGGCGAATAAAAAGAATCAAATTAACTGATTCAAAATGGTTCTCTGCTGTTAACTGAACTGAATGGAGATTTCAGACTTACAGCAGAGGGAAGTGAACAGTGAAAAAAAAAAATCAAGGGTGAAAGAAGCATCCAAAGCTACAGGGTTTATTGGAAACGTGGTCTTCATTTTGAAAAAAAAAAAAACTACCACTAATAATGTTTTGATGTACTGAAGCAAAGATGACTCACCTATTTATGTGCAGAAATGTTAAGCCAAATCAAACTTGCGCGAGTATCCGAGCAGCTCATTTGCAAGCCCTCTGACAGCTAGGGTTAGAGCTGTAATTAGTCCTGTGTTCTTTGGATTATCATTTTCTGACCTGTACTGATATTAACTTAACCTTAGTTTTACACTGTGTGAATTATAACAGTGTACTCTAACAGGTTAAACATTGTGATTCAGTTTTATGTTATTATGTTTTATAATATGGAAAAATATCTCGTCAATGTGAAACCTTTGAAGCGTGTGCTTAGCATGTTAAGTGTTAAATTATCCAGCCCAACAGCATGAAGCTTAATTGCAGGGACGTTCAAATCAGTGCAAAACTAGACCAGAACATTAGCCCAATTCAGGGAAATCTACAGCAACATTAAGAGCATTGTTATTTGCAATAGCTCTTACCAAAGGCTGTGATTAGAAGCATTGATAGTGGCTGCAGATTTTTCAGTACCACCTTATCAGATTATTCGGCAGCCACATAATTACCTATTTTCATTAAGACTTTATTCAAATTCTGACGATGGGAGGCATTTATTTATTTGTTTATTCCTACTTGAGGTTTTGTTCCAAGTAGAAAAATAAAAAGAGAAAAAAAACATCTAAATCAAAGATAGCTCTATGTCAAATGAAATATTGTATGAAATCACACCATCCCCCTCATAATTCATGCAGTGAGCACCTTAAGCCTGCAGCTCTGAATGTGTTGCTACCTCCTCTCGTATCACATTAGACTTCATCAATCATTTCAAAGCAATGCTGTGTGACAAAAATCTTGGATTTATTCCCTGTTGTTTATCAGCAAAGCACAGCACTGAAAGGCTGGAGACAGTTTAAAAAGCAAATCAACTATAAAATGAAGAAAATTAACACTCACTCCAACTATGCTAGCTGACATTTGACCAGCTACACTGCATAACCCCGAATGAAAACTCTAGTTGATCCCAATTTATATTTTCAGTCTTTGGTTGTCATTAATGAGCAAAAGGATGCAGGTGAGCTGTGGTGAATAATTATGTGAATAAACCAAGCTATCACAGCTCACTGCGTCAGGCAATTTATCATCATCGGGGGTGGGGGTCGAGGGGGAGCAAGTGGACCGCATCCCATCCCCCCTTATTAGCACACGATCAATGTTTAATAGCACGGCTAAAGGAGAAGTAGAGCATGCTACAGCAGAAAGGTCTTCACCATGAGCACAGTCCTCCTATGTCATTATACATTAATACTATGATTCACTACTGTTCAGATAGATAGAGAGCCAGGGACGCCCCATTAGGCAACCATGCATCAACAAAAAGGACAGGATGCCTACTGAAGGACTTTTGTATTGAACTAAAAGGTGCTACTGTGGTTTAGAGGGTGTGTCAGAATCACTCCATTGTTTCTAGAGACTGACTCAGACCCTTTTCCTGTTAAGCGGGATGGGGGTTTATGTTGCAAACTGAGTTGGAGATTACAGAGAAATCGAGCGCAAGGCCAGTTTTATTATGTAGAAAGCTGCATATTCACAAATCGTGCTCTGAATTTTAGCCACAGGAACTCCACTAATTTTTCAACCTGGTCGAGCTCCTTTGTTCAGAGCTTCTGCCACATAATCGAACTTGTCCCTTGAGAGTGCTGTGACATCAACCAGGGATATCAGTTCCCCCACCCCCACCCCCACCCCCTTAACGTTGTTCGGGAAGATTCAGGGAATACAAATGCCATTGTTAAGTTTCAAACAGGAACAGGGTATGCAGCATGTTTTAAACAGCAGCCTCTTTTCTTCATAGAAAATTCTGCCACAGGTGCCGGCACACTTCAAAGCTCTCTGATAGTGGAGCTTATGAATATTTTAGTAACAGGTTACAATGTTAAGCTCTGAGGATGTGCTATCAAACTTCAAAACTGTACAAGCACTAAGGAGCTCCTAATTAATGTGCTGCAGCCAAATTAACAGTGACAGCGTGGTGCAAGTGCAAGCAATTAAATGTGACTAATATAACTAAAAACACCAACTGTGAGATGTTACGGCTTTTCATTTTGTATGATTTAAGCAGCATCATCCCCTTATTATTTCCTAACCTCTTCCTTCCAATAAAACAAATAGGAAATTCTTATAAAGGATGTTTGATAGTACTTGAAGATAATAGATATTTGAACTATTCGGTGTTATCATTTATCTTCCATTACATGACCTAAGAACATGCACCGTGTAAAACGTTAAATTCCACTTGGCCTAGTCATGGCTGGAATTTGTTACAGTTGTTAATACTGGCATTTATGATCCTATAATGTGCAGAAATCAATCATCGATCCATCCATTTAATGCTGAAATTATTAGTTGACTGTAAACCTGTCTGTCCACACCAGGAGTCACAGCTTGATGGTTGCAGTTGATTAAAGAAAGACATAATAAGGGCAAATGTCAAATGAGGAAGATGGACTGAAATGGAGATGTTTGTCCCCAAAGGTGTATCTTTTTGGCTGTAAACCAGCCATTTTGCCTGTGCAAGTTTGGCAAATTAGATTTAATTTGCAGTGTACATGTGGCTTACATAAACAGTCGAACACACTCACATATAAACCTATTGTCTTCACTTTATTTTCACATCTTTGAACTGTAGGGGTAAACCAGTGCATCTCCAGGAAACCCACATACAGAGAAGTAAACTCCAGTCAGAAAGGACAACAGCCAAGATTCAAACCCAGGACAACCTTGCTGTGAGTTGACAGTGATTAAATTCAGTAATGAATATTATTATAAAAATTATTTTAAAACAAAATGCTACTCCATGTTTTATGCTGAAGAATAGTAATTTCAATTCTATATCCGGTTTATTATTATCATGTTAGATATCATACTAAAAGCTATTAATGGTTCCCAAGACTAAATATTCTGATTAAAAAAGGGGAAAGCTTCCATTAGAAATTTCCAAATTAGTCAATTTTTCATGTCACACATTTTTTGCTGATGATGTTAATACAGAACCTGAGGAAAAAGAGCTGACAGCATAAAACTGAACCCTAAGCCATTATTCGCCTTCCTAAGCATATTGATTAATTTTTTATTATAAGTGTATGTAAAACAATGTAAATATGTCAATAACCCTGCAGTGGCAGCTGTTTGTGGACAATATCTCATTAGCTGTCAATTTCCACTTTGGAAATGTACATTAGTGTATCCAAGCAAAATCAGACTAAAGCCTTTCACACGCATCTATTGGATTAAACTGCACCGAGTATTCTGAGATCCTGAGATATCAGTCAGTCAGCACTTTCAACATCCCCCAGCCCTGCAAGTCTACCAAGAAACTAAAAGTAATTTATCTCATTGCCAGTGACATTTAACCAATAACTCAGCAGGCTGGCCAATCAATCCCCCATACAATTAGTTAGTTTAACATTAAACAATTGGCTTCCTGTGTCAGTTAGGGCCCCAACATCAAGACACTACATCTACAAGACAATTAGGATGCTGCAAATTATGTAAAGTTCTACAAGGATTACCTTGCGATCACACAAGATCACATGAGATCACGTGAGAATCCATCTTGTCAGGCTTCAAGTTACACGCTTGTGGCTGAACCACAGTGATTCAGACCAATCAGCGTCCTATGAAGAACTACTGGCAGCTATAGGCGTGGATTAGGTGTGACGACTGCGACTGTTCGTTCAAAAACAACAATGGCGGCTCCTAAAGAGGTCAGCGTAGCTGCTGCTATAGCATCAGTTATATCAGAACTGAAGAGGATTTCTTCATTGAAAGAAGAGCAAAGAACGACACTGAAGGCTTTTCTCGATGGAAAAAACATTTTCGCTCTTTCCCGACCGGCTTCGGATCTCCTACTACGTCATATGGTTCGTTGATCTGATTGGTTGAAGTTAGCCCATGATAGACAGATGGTTCATCCAACCACCTGCCAAGTATTTTTTGAAAGTGCCTGCCTTTTTCCAAACAGTTTCCAAGGACGACTTCTCAGATGGTTTTCTGTAACAAACCAGGAGGGAAAAGAAGACAAAAAAAGTTAGCTGCCATAAAACAGGACACTGGTTATAGTTAAAGTGTGCACTACTCTGCACACGCAAGAAGAAATAATCCAACATGTGTGACTCTATGCAACAAAATAAGCATACAGCAGGAAATCATTTTCTCCATTGGTTTGTTCATTGATGAGTAGCACTTTCAGTTCAGTGAGTGCAATCCCAAGCAATCAGTATACAAATTCACTAATCAAACAAAATGTGGTCAGCCAGCGTCAACCAACCAGCCTCCCTGCTTTCCAGCCAGCCAGTCAAGAGTTCACTCACAGATCTGTGGCACCTGGGGTCACGCAGGGCAGCCATTTTGTCTGGCTGATCTGAAATGTGCAGTGGCCGGAAGGTAATCCCTCGTTGGGACTAATTATCCTGAGTCTCTGGTGAGATGGCAAATTAGACTGAGGATCAGACCGTATCCACTAACAGCATTCCAGCGGCTCATTCCTACGACAGCTCTGCACCATGGGAAGTTTAAAGTGATGTTTTAGAAGATTTAAAGTACAGAAAAAACATCCCCTGAGGAAACCTGAAGTGCAGAAGTAATAAAAAAGTCACCTTCAACCACATTCAAGAAACGAATAAGACTTAATTGTTAAGAGACTACAGTGTTAGCTGTCCTGCTTGTGGCACTGATACTTTATCTCTGAAGGTATCTAAGCTATGTTTGGTCTTAGAGCTCTTCATCCACTTCCTCCTCTGCTTCCTTTCTTTCTTCCTTCAAGGTCCATCACTTGTTGTGTTAAATTAGAACAAGAGGAACTGAAGCACTGCAAAAAATGACAAACTTTGCAAGGTATTTAATCCTCTATTTTTACCCTCTGTCAGATTCTCTGACTACTGTGGTGGATAAACTGAGGTCAAAACTTTACATACGTTTTTTTTTCTTTTTGTTTTTTACACAATTCAGGGAATTTTTTGTGACATTCACTACAATAAACACTTCTATGTCACAAAATGTTGTGTTCTTTTATAAATGTATGGTAGGCTTTCTGAAGAGGGGGCAGCTGTATGCCCAGTGGTAAACTGGAAGGCCATTAATCAAAGGATTGGTGGTTCAGTCCCCAGCACCTCCTGTCCACATGTTGAAGTGCCCTTGAGAAAGACCCTATAATTGATTCAGATGTACGTAGCAGTGAGAAATAAATATCGCAAAGTCGCTTTGGACAAAAGCGTCTGCCAAATGAATGTTGTGACAAAATACCAAAGCAATGCATACAAAAACTTCTCTGAATGAAGTACTTGTTCTGGCCTCTTTAGGAAACATGACCTTTACTTTAAACACTACCTTAAGGTCAAACTTGTCAACTTTTACGCAAGATATCTCACAATATAACCAACAAACTGATTAAATTAAAGAGCACACAGAGGCTCCGAAGAGGGATAAACCCACACCACATGACCTTTCCTCCTGCGCCACCCTCAGGAAAAACATCACAATTTTAGAAAAGGAGGATGTCAGGTGACGCAATACAAAACATCAGAATTTAGTTGTTGGTTTTCTACCAACAGTCAGTGTTGGTTTCTTTTTAACCATGACTGTGGTCATTCCCTGACCTTAACAATTCGTTACTACTGTAACCGTGACGGTGAAGGTCCCCTAACCTTAACAAAGTGGTTATTTCAACCCTTTCCCAACTCTAACCAAGTGGTTTTGTGCATAAACCTAACAAAACCTTAATCATAGCAATGTAAACACCCAAAAACGGTTTTATTTTTGAAACAGCAATGTGGTCCTGTCAGTAGTGGCGTCCAATCAGAAAACGCTTATATGTGTCAATCTGGAGGGAACGGACCAACAACGAATTTCGTTGTTTAATTTGGAAGACGTGTCTGTCCATTCCATCAAAGAATTTCGTATTGTGAGGTTCTAATGGACATTGCAGCGTTTTGTGGCCACAACTGGGACTTTCAATTTTAGGTCTTGTTGCAGGAAAATCTTGGAGGGCGCTGCTTTAGAGCCCGAACACAAGAATTTCTCCTGCTGGGTGCGTCATTTTTTGCAGGGCAGTCAGGCAGCTCACTGCCCCACTGACCAGACTGTGCTACACTGAGGCCAGAGCTATTGTTCTCCCATTTCCCCTCCATAAAATCTCCTTCCTGAAACCAACATATACTTCCAGTACACACACAGGGTAACACACTGGCCAACTATAATAAAGCTATCCCAGAATTCAACAGAGAAGGGAGGGTGAGTGGAAATGTTGACATTACAAACATCTCAAGCATGATAAAAAACAATTCTACCTGCACTCCTGTACCCACAACAGATCCCACCTCAACACACACACACACACACACACACACACACACACTATATACACATTCCCAGGGCATCTTGTTATGTGCACAGTGCGTCCTGCCATGTGCTGGTATTTGCTCAGCATCCCATGCGAGTACGAATTTTCAACATCTTGTTTTATTCATGCTGCATAAATACCACATAACATAGGTCAATTGATCTCTGTTGATTTATGGTAATACTCTGACATGTTGTTCTGCTGGCTTACTTTCAGCATATTTTGTTTTCCATCTGTTAATATGGGACTTGTCTCAGGGTAAACATGACACCAAAGTGGTGCCAAAATAGAACAATGCGTGTTTAGTTTTGTTCAATGCTGACTGAGAGAGAGTTTTTGACACTAACATGGGGTTCTTAAGCAAGGCAATACCGATCTAAAAGAACAAGATATAGTACACATAAACTTTGTTTACCTCTCCACGGCTTAATTCTCCATTACTGTGGTAGAAAAACATGCTTTTAAGCTTTAAAAAAGGTACAAAGGGTTGAGACTGTAGCCTTCATTTTCCAGAGGGTGTCTGTATAATTGCTGTCTAATGATGCTGTGCTACAAAATCCAGAATTGAAACCCACGCACACCTGAGAGCTGCCTTGTATATCCAGCCTAATCAGAAATTCACTCAAGAATAGTGCTGAAACAAGCAGTCCATTAATCTGTTAGTAAGTCGAAAGAAAATTGAATAACAACAATTTATTTATTAAGCAAATCTGCTAAAACATGCTCTGGTTCTAGCTTCTCAAAAAGTGACAATTTGCTAATTTTCTCTATTTTTATACTATTTAAAACTGAATACTTTTTTGGACAGAACACACAATCGCAAGATTTTTCCCTGGGCTCTGGGAAGTATTTTGCTGGTAATTGCTAAGGTATCATTACTCTACAAGACTCTGTTTGTCTTCTGTCTCACCAATATGAGTAATATTTTTGAAAACTTGTCTTGAAGAATCAACCCATGACTTCCAGTCAAATCCTCAACAGCAGAAGAAGCAGTTCTTTGGTTTACATCCTCATTCGTTCACATGTTCTTCTTCATTACTTTCTCTCTCCTGCTGTATATGTTTTCCTACTTTCCCTCCCCCTTTTCTTCTTTGGGCATATTCTCCTTCTTGGATTTTCTCTCCCTCAGTGGCAGGCGTGAAGCCATGATCTCCCCTCTAACCGGCTCTATTTCACACACCCTGCTAATGAGATAAAAAACCCACATCACTGAAACGAGCCGCCTTGATCAGTGAAAGTAAATCAGACACACAAACAGAGCAGCCATACATCTGTTAAATGATTGATCATGCGTGTTCCTTGTGTGCATGGGTGCTGCGATGTCTGCTCTCTGATGCTGCCTTATCAACGCAGCAGCTGGCCTCTGATGACTCAAAATCCACAGCACAACTTGATTCATTAGACTCAGTTTTGGAAACTTTGCTGAGGTTAACCGAGTGCAGTCAGGGTCTGAAGCTGCCCCCTGAAGTTATTCTAATTCCACGACAGAATGCAGGGTGGGGGTGGGAGAAATCCTGATGAAATTTAATCATACTGGTTTGCAAGGGCACTTTATGTGACAAGTCTGAGTTGGAAGAGTCACAGCAGACCCAGAAAATGATTTCCACTCAGACGGAGTTTGTCTGTCTGTCTCTGAAAACCTGTGGGACAAACGGGAGCTGGATTGCTGGATTTGTGTTTGAAACTTTCACAACTTACCGCACGTCAGAGAGTCTTCAAGTTAAACCACACATAAGTTTCACGCCGTCAATGTCTGTTTGCTTTCACTTCTTTACTGTTCTCAGCATCAGGTCTGGTAACTCATGTGTCTTGAGAACACTGTGTTTTGAAATACTTTAGAGTTGATTTCCTGCATTCAATTTGTTTGTTTTGAGCCTAATAGGAACAACTGGATAATTATTACTCACCTTTCTGTGAGTGCACTCCAGTGATTTAAGAAAACTGGGGGTCCTGGATATGGAGGAAAAGCTGCGTTTCCAAATTAAATATTTTAAAAAATCTGCTGCAAATGAAAAGCACTGTGCAGAATGAGTTTTGTTATTATCGATCTGGTTGACACATGAATATCAACGCCAGACAGGAGCTTGTTAACAGGAAACAATTCTGACCTCCACTCCTGAACTCATGTGAAGACGGCTGAAGGCAATGCTCTGCAATGCAGCATATCAGCAGGAAAGGCGCACAATGTCAAAGGAATATTCAAGTATGCGGGAAGAGACAGAAAAGTCTGGGAATGGATGAGAGAATGGTAATCACCCATTGTAAATGAATGAGAGTTGTGAAAAATGACAAGCCTGAATAATCGCTTACGGCTCAGGTTCAATGGCGATGGTAAGAATGAGATTGGATCGTTTTATGGATCTCGTGCTGAAGAGGTCAGTGCCTTCCAATAACAGATTTTTTTTTTCTGGAAGTTTCCAATTATTGCAATGGAAGCTGCAATACCATCATAAGCCCTGCGTTTTCTCTCCAAGTATATTAACCCATAATTTTATCACCATACAGAAACACCATTTCATTGAGCTCAAAAACAGAACTTTGCCAGCCATTTTCTGCATTAATGTGAGATAAGAAATGCTGGCAGCTGGCCAAGAAAGACTGCAGTTTTAAAAACCTGACCGGCATGAACTTAACTAAAAGTGCCAAATCGACCCATTTAGAGTAAAACAATATTCAGCAAACTGTGCGGCCATGAAACTAATCATTTCCATAACACTAAAAACTGAAAGGCATCCCATATGGGGTTGCAGAGGGCTGAATCTTAAAAAATGGGGGTTTGTGGCTTACAGCTTTTCATCAGGATGTCTGTGACATGAAAATATTTGAGAAATCCTATAGTTAAGTGAAAGTCAAACACCATATAGGTATATTTTTAAAACCCTTTTACTGGATCATTGCTTTCTCTTTTCAGTACCTGGCAAAGAAAGAAGAAGCAACTGTGACATATTCACATAATTAGAAACAAAAACTAAGCCAGTATTTAAGCTAATTCATGCTTAATTACTCAGTAATTTCTTTGTCAACATGTTTTTGCACGACATAGTATCCATTTTGCGCCTAAAGAATTAAAAGGAATGATCTTTGTTTGCAGAAAACTTGTTTTTCCTCACACACAAAGTTACACAGTAAACGAACATGAAAAGATGCCACCATGTCAACATACATGGCGGAGGAACATACTCATCTCTAAACAACAAACTAAAGATCGCTACTCAATAAATTTACTCCATGTGGACCTGTGCCCTCAGAAGTCTCATTGTTTTTCTAATGCATATCTGACACCATAATTTAAGGCTGACACGAGTCCCTGGCTGCTGCCCAGCACGTACTCCATGTGTCACTCAATCTCTAAATGAAATGCTATTCTTATGAGTGATTCTTCAAGAGACCAGGTGAACCAGCGCAAAAAATGCCAATGATTCAGAAATTTCCAGCACAACAAACAAACAAATTTGGGGGGAAAGAGGCAACACAGCAGCTTGGCTGAATGGACAGGAAGCTAGCTGAACCACCATGGTGAGGAGAAAGTAGAAAATAATTCAGCGTTCAGGATCCTTCAAACTGCATGATCCAACTCTTTACCAACACAGAAAAACAGTGTTGGATAGGAGTGGTGGAAACTACAGGTGTCTCTGGTGTGTAGCAGCAACTGGCTTCAATGCAGAACTCCACAGTACCCTGGCCAGTCAGCTAACACCACAAAAATGCCCAAAAGCTATTGAACACAGGGGGACAGCAATGTGTATTCATTGTTTACTAATTGCGGGTTCTCTGTTAAACAGATATACAGCAGAGAGAGAAAAAAAAAAACAGGCAAAGGGGAAGGTGTCAGCAAGTTTCTGATAATTTAATGCCCATTTAAATGAAACTCTAGACCCATTTTGCAACTGAAAAACTGAAAAATGTTTCAGAACTTGTTTGCTTGCTGTAATCCTCCATGCGGTCTTCTCATTTAGAGTCCAACATGATCAGCTACTGCTAGTTGGCTGCAAGAATAAATCAACTTTACTGCCCAAAACTACAGCATCAAACCAAATGACTCAAATTTACTACATCATTATTTGGATATATGTGAAACATCAAAGAGCTGTAGTTGGTTAACACAACCTGTAATGCCAGCCAAACATCTATTTAAGACCTCTTCAGAACTTTAAGAGACCCTGAAGACAGAGGGGAGAGAGAGTGTACAAAATGTAGACAGGCTGGGAGGAACTGAAACGGCAAGAGGTAAAAGATGAGACACTGAGTCTGTGTTTCTCACCTCTTAACTATGAGCCTTTACTTGTTTTTAATCCTTTCTACCTCCAGCACTGCCGTGATGGATGATGATGACAGTGATGGAGGCCTCCATGCTACTTCACCCCACCAGACTAAACTACAATCAATAAAGAGATGTGCTCTCATCTGAGCTGTGAATAAGACAATCAGCAAGATATACATCATCTTCTCCCCGTTCCCCCTCTGACACCGTGTACGGCAGGGAAAATGACGAGCATGTCAGCCGAGGTGAAAAACCACAGTGAAGAGCAGGCAGCGAGACCACGGCGTTACAGAGATAAGTGAGTGGGACGATATTTTGGGCCGACACCAAGATTGATATCAAACCATGGAGTCACTGTCGTCCATCATTACAACGGAGATAGAGCTGCAAGGGACGATTGTTTTCATTATCAGTTAATCTGACTATTTCTCTTTTTCTTTTAGATCAGTTAATAGTTACATTTATAAAATGTCAGCAAATAGTAAAAAAATTGCTTGTTTGCTTGATTGCTTGTTCTTATACCACCAACAGCCCAAAATCCAAAGATATTCAATTAACATACAGATATCCACCTTATTCCTAGCCCCCATGATACCTTGCGTGAATTATGGGCGCGACTTCTGGCGTGTCCTGTCACTGAACTGGAACCGGCATTTTCCACGGTAACGGTGGGAAATAAAACATGTGGGAACACTACCTGTTACACCTCAAACTGGATGATGTGATCATACCTCTGCCTTCTTCTATCAAGAGATGGGGGGTTGACCTGAGGAAGTGGCCTCAGATAACACACACTAGCATATTTAGATACTTTATTGACTCCGCTGCTACAGACGGCATAGCGATGAACAATCTGAAAAGCGTATCAGTACTTCCACAGGAATAATCTCTTCAAGTTTAGGTTTTTGAGACACATTATTTTGGATTCCTCGTCTGTAGGTAGGCGATGGAAACTGTAGCATTGGTTACAAGAACAATCCCTTTTTGTTCTGGGTGCATGATCAACACACTGTTGTTGAAGCCACAAATTAGTCTGGTTGTTAGTACAGCCGCAAGCAGCACAACAGGTACCAGAGCTCCGCAAGGACATTTTAGATAGGGCTAAATTAGTTAAATATCTGTTAAAAAACAAAAGTATTTACTAAATTGAAGGCGAATTACTTTCGAAAGTTAGCCACTGGGACTAACTAGTTTACTGCTACTTCCGCTATCTCACCAGAAGTTACACCCATAATCATTTCTACAGTTGCACCGCAGAGAATAAGGTATATAAAACAGAGAAAATCAGCCAATCTTCACATTCTAGGTGCTTGAACCAGCAAGAGTTTGATAAATGGCTTAAACCATCAATCAATTATCAAAATTGTTGTCAATTAATTAATTAATTAATTAATTAATCAAGTAATCGTTTGAGCACTAAATATGATGCAGTTGGTTTGTTTACCTACAGTACTCATTATAGAACTGATTAATAACACATAACACAACACAAATGGGAAACCCTTAAAATTCTGAAAAGATTCCATCTTTAAAGGATGCATCAATACGTAATCATATTTTTGGTGTAATTATCATTATTACTAAAAGTAGTAGTAGCATTAAGGGTTGCAACTGGGAGACAGAAGTGTCCTGTGGTTTAAATGGTTTGGACACAAAATGCCAAAGCAGTTGATTACATAATTACCTCTAAGTGCTGGTATATATCATTATAAATTCAATTTAATTACAACTTTAATTATAAATGGAAATGTTTTGCGCTATTATACATTAGATGTTTTCAAACCATATAATCATCCCAATATTTTAACTGTAAAAGCTGTTGATTTTTACAAGAGTGGCTTTTTGTTTGCATTGTTCCTCATACACTGTTTTTCCAATTAAATGTTTGAAACAGACAGAGAATGAAATTGTTAGAGGGGAGGACAGCAAGGAATGGAGAAGTAAATGGAGACAAAACAAGCAATACAGTGTTAGAGAGAGTAGAAAACAAGTAAGACAAAAGACAGGAAGAAACAATAATGGAATGAAGAATGTTTTGTGGGATCGGGGGTTTCTGAGGAGGAGTGTCTGTGTAAAGGAGGGCTGACAGCAGCAGCCTGCAGCTTTAATGAAAGTGTCTGTGGAGGGGAAAGGCTTTCATTAAAACCATATTGGAGGGCAACATTTCATCCTTCCAGCCCCACACACACACACACACACACACACACACACACTCTGGAGAGCTAACAATCTCTGTAACCTCCCTATCATCGCATTTCCTTGACTCTCTTTCATCTGTGCCAATCTAAAAGGCAGGGGAATCATTTGAAGCAATGCTAGGCGGATGTGCTCTGATACTCTCTCCTCAGCTTGTCCAATTTTTTTGTGCATAAAAATAAATAAATATGACAGCCCATGTGGCAGCAGTTACAGCCGGAGGAAACCTTCACAGGAACAGAATGAGTAAAGCATACAAGACAGCTGTATAGCATTTAATATCACTATTGTACCGTGGATGTACGGGGGATGATGGTTATTAACTTTGCTGTCAAACACCGTTATTTCCTAAACTTCCCATGGCAAAGAGACGTCTGGCTCAAAAACGCCTGTGACATTTTACAAGGATTAATGGAAGTGGGGATCGTTATTTGGCAGTCTTGAATTTGGCTAGAGGAAATGCAAAAGGAGTCAAGGAGGTTAGCTGGAGCATTTAAGTTTAACCGAGGACAGAGGGGGGCGAGGGCCGGGAGTGCCGAAATACAACCGAGGTTAGGAGAGGTGTTTGGATAGGCTGCTTGCAGCATTAAGATACAGCAAAGGGAAGTAGATAAGGACAGGAGGGCCGACTGCAGGATTGAGACGCAGCCGCCGAGAGGAGATAGGAGGAGGGGTGGTTGCGGCGGTGAGATAACGCAGAGGCCCGGGAGCTGATATGAGGGCAGCTCCAAGGTCAGCCTGGGAGCGGAAGATGACTGCATAGCATTATCACTCAGCAATGTGCTACTGAGTTTGTGCTTTCATATATCCATATCTGTGAGCGTACAGGATGAACAGGTATCAATCTGTAAGTATTGTATGCAAACAATGCTTTATGTATGTTTTTCAGACATAAAATCCAAGATAAGAAAGCAGCAGAAAGGCCTCGACTCAGACAGAGGTGACTTTAAAGGAACAGTTCACTCCAAATCAAAAATTCATTAATTATCTACAATAGGTTACCAAGAGCAACTCCAAAATAACAAACTAGAAACCAGCCTGAAAGGAAAGGACCATGAAAGGACTCCAAAAACATCACCTCACGCAGCAGAATCCAAGTGTTCTGAGGCCAAACACTGTGTGTGGAAGACCAATATTTATGCAATAACAGTATGTCCTTCTTTACCTTCAGCAATTTATTGGAACATAAGCCTTTATGTGCTTTTAATAAGCTTCAGCTTTTGAAAAATCTAAGAAATAATGGAGGTACATATTCATCTGTTGAACTCAAAATGAAAAATGAATATCAAATCATTTGGCTTCACAATATCTGGAACTGTTTGGAGTAGTTGCAGGGTCATTTTTAGGTCTTTCTGAGCTTTTATTGAGAACCAGTTCTTGGCCTACTAACATGCTAAATTTACTGTTTTCATTCACATGTTGAAGGGTAAATAATAAGTGTTAATTACCCACTTTGGATGGTCCACCCCTTTAACAGAAACATCATCATACTTGCAACATCAGACATTTACCAATAAAGATCCGATTTAACTGATCACGATTAAAGCACAGAAAGCATTTCTGAAGCAATTCTTAGCTTATTTTAATGAAATGTATAACATGAACAGCATAGGTGACAAACAGTGCTCATTGTTTTCTGTTAAAAAATAAAAAATATTGGTATTTATATAAAAAATAAGCTCTGTTCATAAAGAAGAGAACTTAATTGGGTCCATTCATCTATAATCTATAATATCTATTTCCAGACCACTATTACAATGGCTGAAACAAACAGTCTACAGAAAATTAGGCAACACATTTTGAATGAAGACGTGCTGCTTTTCTCTTGTTTTTTTAAATCACTGTAAACCAAACGTTTTGGACTGTTGTTCAGGTAAACAACCACTGTGAAAATGTCACCTTGGGGTCCAGTAACTTGTGGAGTTCATTAATTTATACCCAATGTATTATTGTGTATGAATTTGGGTCAATCATTGCTTTAAAATGTCAATTAGCTAACCAATCAGTGCACCTTAAGTTAACACAGTAATAAGCACATGCTCTGTGTGTATAGAGGGGAAGAGTCACTCTCGCTGAGCTGAGCTATGAAAACCATGCTAAGTATGCAGGCGGTATGCAGGGAAGACAAGCTCTCCAACAATGCTCGAAACTACGCTGGAGGGAGGGAGGAGACGAGGCAGATGAGCATAATGAAAAGTGAAGGGGCAAGATGAAGATATGGAGGGGGGTGGAATGAAGAGGGAGGAAGAGAGGGACACGAACAAGAAGCCAGATGAATACAAGGGGGAGGAGTAAAAGGGGAAGGGGTGGAGGATGAAAGAGGAAGGAAAAGAGGAAGGAGGCAGTGGATGGAATGGTGGAATGGAAGGAAAGGAGGAAGGGAGACCCTGACAAACGGAAGGGCCCGAATCAGGAAGGATAAGAGGCCAATGAAAGCGGAGGGGAGCAGGCCTTGGAGGGAAGGGCAGCACCGAGACTGAGGGGCTGGTTGTCAAAGCAATCGTGTGTGTGTGTGTGTGTGTGTGTGTGTGTGTGTGTGTGTGTGTGTGTGTGTGTGTGGTCTGTCGATGAGCGGTTTGTAATCCTGTCGAACTGTTGCTGGAGGTCCTAAAACCTCATTGTACACTCTGTCTGACTGCTTGTTTTCCTTCAATCTTGCCTTTCTTAGACTAGCCACACTTTAGTACAGGAGAACTGCAGAAGAAGAGCCAGGGTCTGCAGCTTTAAATTAACTAAAGAATCAGGTTGGAGGTCATCTCGCCAACACTGGGATACACAAGACAGAGTGAGTGCCATGAAAGACAGATAATCAGGGGGATGAGGTGGTAGACAAGTGCAAGACACCCCCGAGCAGACAACCACACAGCTATCCAGACAGCCGTTAAACACCAGCCACCAAAAGTCTGCATCCTCGCACCTCAGCAGGGACACCTCAGGCTCCTCTGGTCTGCCAGACGGACACACACACACACACACACTGACTCACACCCATTCTTCAGACCACCATGGTTACTGAAAGGACAGTTACAGGACAACCTCAGTCCCCACAGTGGTTGAACTGGCACTGGGGATTATTTTCATTATCAATCAATGTCTTAATTAATTGTGTTCTTATTGTTTTGAATGTCATTCTAATGCTTTTCTTTGCCTATGTAAAGCACTTGAAATGCTGTGTTTGAAATGTTCAGTTGGATTTTTTTGTGTCCAAATCATAATCAGGTCTAGACCACACTCTTAATAATATTATTTACAGAGACCCAACAATTCCCACCATTTACTAGGAGTATGCTTGTGTGCTGTATAAATAAAGCTGCCTTGCCTTATTTTTTTTTTCAATTAATTGATGAATTATTTAGTAATAAATCCCCAGCATTGTCTTCAAAACGCTTGTTTTGTCCAACCCAGTCTAAAACTCAAAGATATTCATGTTACAGTATTACAAAACAGAGAAAAGCAGCAAATCCTAATATTTGAGCCAGAACCAGAAAATATCTGGTATTTTTGCTTGATATGACCAATATGATTATGCACCGACTTTCACACTACAGCATGTAAAATAAATTGTACTTAAGGTCAACAGCACAGAATGAATAAAGAAACATCTTCCAGCTTCAACACCCTCCGGTTCCACAATAATGTGTGAAACTCTTGGTAAGACACTGACTCTGGTAGGGATGAAGCTGCTGATGGCTAAGGTCTTGTGCCAAAATCTTTAAATTTGAAGTATCAGTTCAGTATTTCCCCAAGTATTCTATGTGTTGGTGTGGAAAAAAGAATTAACCATCCAATGAAAGTCCAATGAAAGTCGTACATATGACATGATGTTTTGCTATTAAAGTCAGGCTGGGGAATGTCTCAGGAAGATTTCATCACATGAAATATATGTACTGACTGAAGTCAGGAATAAACCCACATCATACCATCACCACCATACAGAAGTGCATGACAATGACTGGCACATTATCTAATATTAAAGAAGTAAAACAAAATTATTAAAAAAAGCGACAGAAATCTCCTGCTCCACTACTCTGTAAGGTCCCGTTCAGACTGTGAAACATGAGGTGCAATGAAGATGTTAGAAGTCTCACAAGAGTAATGAAAAAAATCACTCACTGGTTGCCAGGTGACCTGCGCTGAATCTCTGCAAAAGTGGCACTACTGTCAACTTTTTTCACCTCACAACTTTATGCCAAAAACACAGGTGGGGAGGTTGCAATTCAAACATATTTCTCCTGGGGCGCCCCGGTAGCTCACCTGGTAGAGCGCGTACCATTAAGGCTGAGTCCTTACCACAGCGACCCGGGTCCTTTGCTGCTGTCTCTCTCCCGCCTTTCCCGTCTCTCTCTCTGCAGATGTCACTATCCAATAAAGGCAAAATGCCTGAAAAAATAATCTTAAAAGTTGCTCAGTTCTCCTGAGCAACTTGCCTGTGTGAAAAGGCAGTAAAAATTGAAACTTTTTTAGCAAATTAAACATTAAGCCACACCCAAATCACTGATGTCAAAGCAGGTATTTTACCATTGACAACTGATGGACAACATGGTGATGTTCCTCTGAAGTTGACCACTCCTCTACCTTTGAAAGCTCTCCTCTCTGCCAGGGGCAGCATCTTTTCCACCGAAACTTCCCATGTTGATATGTTGATGCTGCAGGGCAACCATGTCAAAATTGCAACCGACTCAACATCCGCCTCCAAATCTCCTAGATCACCACCGTCTCAGGGCACAACCCACTCATTCCCCAATTTTATTGCTGACATTTACAGGAGGGAGTGGAGAGTCAGGTGGTGCATGAGGTGATGCTTGTATGTCTGTGAGGGGTGGGAAGAAGATTCTAAATGAAACGCTGTGAGGGAATCCTGCAGTGTCTGTGTGCTATTACATTACATTATCTTTTAAGAGAAGATGATGAGCAAGTGAAGCAGCGGGTTGTAAACAGCGGCATCGGAGTGTTGCAGAAATACAAGCAAAAATGAAAAGATGGAGGGAGGGATCAAAGGAGGTAAAGATGTAATTGGAGTGCAGTTAATACTGCTGACAACTCAGTTTGAGACTGTTTGCCTAGTTTGTCATTGCCAGCTTGGAGGCTAAGGAGGGTGGTGCATGAGTTCTTAAAAAGGAGGATATCTTCATCATGCACAAACATTCAAACTCACTGGATCAGGATTAATTGTCTGAATAAACAAGCAGCAAATATACTGTACAAGATCCTCTAAAACGCTGTTGTAAAAGGTAAAACAGCCTAAAAGTTTATTTCATTTATTGGTTACATATCCTCACAAGGTTGAAATAAATAAAAATAAAAAGGAAGACGTCGATTTCTTGTCAACCGGAACATTATCAGAAGCACCATCCCTCCTCCTACGACCAGCAGGCAAGGACCTGGTTCTTGGATATTTATCTCTGAGTTGATTAAAATGTTAATAAAAATTCTGCGGGATGAGATATATTTTGGTGGCAGAGCAGACGTTAATTATGAGAAGGGAGGGATCAAATTAAGTCTGTGTCTCCATTAGTTACAGCAGGGGCTGACAAAGTTCCCCCTATTTCTGAGAAAAGAACCCGTGAATCAGCCAATGTTTCACTCGGCCTCTGATGAAGGGCAGGACAATGTGAAGGGCTTAACAGATTGTTCAAGGAAAAGGACAGAATGGGGGGATGGAAAGGAGGGGCGGCACCATCGA
Organism: Macquaria australasica; assembly: GCA_005408345.1. Classification (NCBI taxonomy): domain Eukaryota; kingdom Metazoa; phylum Chordata; class Actinopteri; order Centrarchiformes; family Percichthyidae; genus Macquaria; species Macquaria australasica. The sequence goes on from SEMN01000083.1 coordinate 1,199,588, forward strand.
ACGCTACCGAGAGGGGGATAAACTAGAAAGGTGATGGAAAGGGAGAGAAAAGGTGGGATTGGAAAGAAGAGAGATAGAGGGCACGATGAAGAGTATTTGCAGAGAAAAACACAAAGCTGTGGTAGGGGGAGATGGACCGGTCAGGAGCGAAATTTATTGATGCTTGACTTACAGTCCTGGGCTTCACTGGGGAAACCAGGCAGGAGGTGTGTGTATACGGTACTACAGTATGTGTGTATATGCAAGTACTGAAAAGGGAATGGGTTGACTAGACAGAATACACACATACAAACACATCCTTGAAAAAGGGTAAGAGTTGCCTGATATTGAGACTGACTTGCCGCTTACTCCGTTTCAGTCCGACATTTTTGTTGTGTTCGCAATTTTCTGAGTAATTTTTAGTCGACCCTGAGACTGTTAGCCAGCATACGTTAGCATACATAACAGCATATATGTTGTTATTATGGTGATCAAGGAACTGAGCCTGAAGGTGAACCACCCGATTTACAGGTTGATCCAACCCTCGCCTACGGTCATGAGCTCTGGCTCCTGATGAAAAGAGTGAGATCACTGATACAAGCAGCCAAATCGCAGGGTGTCCGGACCCTTAAAGACAGGTCGAGGAGCTCGGACATCCAGAAAGAGCTTGGATTAGAACCACTACTCCTTCATGTTGAAAGGAGTCAGTTGAGGTGGTTTGGGCGTCTGATAAGGATGGCTCCTAGACACCTCCCTCTGGAGGTATCCCAGGCAGGTCCAACTGGGAGGAGACCCCGGGGCAGACCTGGAACACAGCGGAGGGATTTTTTATATCCAATTTGGTCTGGGAAGACCCCAGGATCCCCCCAGAGGTGCTGGAATACATGGTTGGGGACAAGAATGTCTGAACTACCGTGCTTAGCCTACACCCAAATAAATGGAAGAAAACGGATGGATGGATTTTGTCTATGAAAAGACAATTTCCTGGTTAAACAGCAATAATGTACGATGGAGGAGGCAGAGATTTATACCCCTGAAAATAAGGTGTTCTGTCCACCAGGTCCATTGTTTATCTGAATGAGGACACTTGGTTACCAAGTAGTAATATGAACATGACCTTTAAAAAAAAAAAAACATTATCACATAAGCTTTTCAATACTGGTTACAAAGGCCAACATGCAGCAAGTATTACTAACGTAACTGTTGATGTTCTCCTGGTATAGTTACCTGATCTTCTTCACCTGAGTATTTTTGAGGGTTTTATGTCTTTATTAGTGAGTCAACAATAGAGAGATGACAGGGAATGAGAGGAGAGAGAGAGAAAGGGAACGACGAGCAACAATGGTCCCTGGTTGAAATCGGGGACACTGTGGTTCATGGTCACCCAAAGGCCACCATGCAGGGCACCCCAGCTAAGTGTCTGACAAAGACCATTACATAATAAAAGAGCATCTTAAACATTAAATTGGATGTGAATGACTGACATTTTTCAACTCTGACATCTGACTTTGAATAAATCGTTATTCTGTTTACAAATGAGTTACTTAACATTAAGTACGCCTTGCATACTTGTGTCTTTTGCTGTAAATGATTTCCATAATGCATCTTGTAAAAGAGAGTCGATTCATAGGCAGTTTCCACTTTGACTCACACTCTACCAGGCTGTACACATGCCATCTCTGAATAGTCAGCAGCTCACCAACCCATTTACTATCTGGCGAACAATAAAGCTAGTTAAGCATTAGCCACTTTTTAAATACACTCGGCTTATGTGGGGATTTACAGCCTTCCTCCCAAGCACTCCACTGACAGCAAGTCAGTACAGGAGAAAGTGGCAACTGTGTAGATAAACGTGACACTGGGCAAGTGCTGAATAACACATTAACATGATCTACACAAATACCCATCATGCTCAATTGATCCACCAATCCAACCCCCTCAGTGCAGAAAATCAGAAGTTGAGGAGTAGCAGGAGTCAAGGGAGGGAGGGTAATGAACCATGCATGGGTCATTATTAGCTCACTTTTTGACCTTTCAACTGTGACCTTAAGAGAGAAAAAGGCTTCTGAACAATATCTCTGAGCTCAGGGCAGAAAAGAGAAAGGGCTTGAAGAACACAAAGAGATGCTTTAAAATGCTCTTCAAAGATTTTCATACATAAAAAAAGAACTTTAGCAAGTATATTTACCGACTTCAAAACAGCAGGGAGGAGGACAAACAAAATATTCTTCAGGAAGAAACATCTGAGAGCATCTTTCTAGACAAATCCCTCCATCCCCATTTCCTGAATCCATGCTTCAAAATGGCTTTATTTACAGAAAAACACATTTACAAATTATGCACAGGTGCTAGACAAGCAGGCCCATTCATGTGCTGATGGGCTAGAGACTGCAGGATTTCCAATAGGACTCTGGTCGTCATCCATGTCTGAAAAATGTGGTGATAACCTTTATAGACTAGCAGATGCCCCTGCTCTCTAGTTTCTACTGTGAGGTGCACTGCAAGACAGTCCTCCCTGTTTTAAATGTCTCTAGAAGGGAAATTTATGAATGAGGCAGCAATGACTCACAAGTCAGAGCAGAGGACAGTGAATGCATCACCTGCCATCAACGACAACTGTGTAAATCCCATTTAGGAGAGAAACAGTTTGGCTCTTAACTTTTAATAACATGGTGAACAACATGCCTAGAAACCAAGAACTTCCTAATGTTGCCCCAGTTGTCAGTATGTCAGTATCCCCCAGTTTCCTTAGGTCAGATGTCAGTCTCTCTATCCAATATTTGGACTTCTGTTTTTAAATCACTTTCAGCAATAGGTGGTGAAACAGTAACTCCTAACCATCTCACTGCAATTTTTGGCATAGTCAAGAATGTGAAAGGGCTTTCTCATCTCCATAAAGATGCAACTGCATTTGCATCACTGCTTGCTCGCCCTCTTATGCTGCTTAATTGGAAGGGAAGGAGTCCTCCTACCTATATTCAGTGGATCCGGGAGGTGATGCTACTACTGCATTTGGAGAAAGTTAGGTACTTAGTATGTGGATCACAGGGTTACATTTATTCAAACATTCAGATTTGTGATGGAAAACCTATATAAAGTTGTTGTCCAAACTTGCATTTTTTTAACATTGTCTGTTTTCCAACAAAATCATACATGGCTGAAATAATGCATTTTTATCCATTTTCCCCCTTGAGCTTGGATTTGAGGCACAAAAAACACACACTGCCAGACGAGGTGACCTTTTCTCCATTTTTTTCTTCCCATTGTCTGTTTCTCTATCAACAGCATTCTGCTTACAGTTTCTGTCACAGTACACACAGAGGGCACACCAGGCTCTAAAATGCTTTTTTAGATTGTTACTGTGTTGTTGAGGGTTTGCCTACAAAGCAAACCATTGATCACAACTTTTCTAGAATATTAATAAGTTGCATCATTTTGCAGTAGCTTGTTTGATGCCGTTTGTTAGTTCGTTTTGATGAAGGTGGACTTTACTGTGGTTGTGGCTGTAACATTTGTGTATTAGGCCTTGCAGGGTTTCACACAGCATATTATAGTGGAGGCACATCGCCACACCTTAAATAAAGAGAGCCACTGCTAACATCAGAAAAAAATATTGCATCTTTAATGAAAGATGTAATATTTCACAAGGACTTTTTCTGGAGTTTTATAACCAAACAATGACTCATAAATCAGCAGATTAATCCATGATGAAAATAATCTTTAGCTGCAGCCCTAATTAATTGATTTCCTAATTCATTGTACATTTGCTTTATGGTATATATTCAGATTACAAGATGGGTTTTGACAAATGACACACAGAACCGCTGCTGGACGGGGTCAGTGAACAAGATTTAATTCAGGGAAATTAATAACATCTCTAGTTCTGAGAGAAGGGCACCTTCATTCAAAGTACCATGCACTTAAAAAGGAAATGGCAGAGAGCTACATTAGTCAAGAACAAAAAGATGATACCAAGTGTGCTGAGAAAACCCTAAAACTGTTTAGAGAGCTTTACACTCCTCTACCTAAGCCGGGAGGGATGCATGCGAGTGTGTGTGAGGCAGATGACAGTTACAGACAGAAGCAGCCAAAGAGGTGTGTGTGTTTCCTCTGACCCGACGTGACAGTGTTACGTCTGCAGCATTATTCCTCCGAGCGTGATTCTATGGTGGCCGACAAGGGCAAACGCGCTACAACGGCTCAAAATATTACTATTAGGAGAAGCGTGCTGTAGCTTCAAAAACGATGCAAAGTCAAAAACACACACAAAAAGCCAAAACAAATACAACAACGGAAACGTGCTGCAAAAAAGAACACACAAACCCCAAAAACAAATGCAACAGAAAAACGCTGCATGTCCAGTCAACACAACGGAAGTTCTTCAGGACTCAATAGCTAAGTTAGATTATTGCAATGCACACCAGAGATGCAATGGAGGGCCAAAAATATAATTACGTCAACGAGCGCTTGAGCAACACTTCAACGGCGACTCGGCAACAACAGCTTTGTCGCTCGTAGCGTGAACATACAGTAACAGACAGAGCTGCGACTCCACTGTTGCTGTGGTGAGCGAGGACTGTACACTGGCATGTATGGAGGAATGTTTGCCAAGTTTGCCAAGCTCTTAATAAACTGGGATTGGATGAGTTCCCAATTGGTTTTTGGCCACATGAATCGTGGCTATGGATATATTTCACAGTAAATGCTGGTTCTTTAAAGACACTTTTTCTGCTGTAACTGTTTTTAAATGGATGAACCCACTTTTCTTTCAGCGAGCTAAGGAGTAAATTAGTTACTGTGCAACTTTCTGCATGTCATCTACTTTTATATATAGGCTCACACAACAAGGAAACATTTCCATTATTATAAAAATACCAATCACCCAGAGTTCTCGCTAATGTCCATGCTGTGGTGAATAATTATAAAGAGGCTGCAAAGTCTGAAAGAGCAGTGTGCTGATGAAATGCATTTATCATAAAGTAAAGAAAACAGCAGCATAAATAACTGATAAAAGAGTGTTTGGAGGTCTTTCTTTCTTAATGCAAGACATCTCTGCTGAGAAGCACATATATTAATCCGGGTAGATTAACTGGACAGGCATTGAGCTTCTACATCTTGTTAACGTCAATCAAACTAAGGCAGGTTAACTCCAGCTGCCACTAATTAAAAGTAGATATTTGAGAAAATGGCCAAAATAAACAACACTTCAGGTGTCATTTTCATTTTATTATCTATTAAAGATTGTCACTTAAAAATCATCATTATTACCATCTTTCATTTTTGTGATTATCTGTCATTCTCACCTATTACCCACTGGTTCTATATTAAAACATCCCTGTGAGGACTTAGCCTATAAATAAGGATGCTATTATAAGTTCCAGACAAAGCCATGACAGGGGAGTGGGAAACAGGCTGAGGCAGTTCTTAGGTAAATACAGCCACCGCTACATTATGAGTGTAAATAACTGTATGTGTGTATTTTTCTGTGTACACAGCAGATAGAGCACAATATGCAAAGTCTAAGCCAAAGGCACTGACAACCATGTGATTACTTCACTGAGTCATTCAGCTTAGCTGTAACAGGTAACAGCGCTGCCTCAACACAATGATTACAGCTTGTCCATGTTAATGTGATACTGTATTGATCCCTGCGAAGACAATTTGACAAGATGGATGAATTAAGTCGTTGATATTCAATCATTTGAAATTTCAGAAATTCCTGAGTTATCAGTGTTTTTCCAAGGAGTTTTATTCTTGTCGTGATGAAAAAGCCTCTGTGTGGACCTGTATAAGTATCTCGTAACACGTACTGCTGAAAAAATTACTCTATAAATAAATCAATTGACAAAAAACTAGGTGCTGACAATTATGAATTTCACTCCAGTCACTTCAAGTAAAAACACCAAAAATTAGCTTGTTACAGCTTTTTTAAATGTGAGGATTCTTCTGCCTTTTTTCTTTTTTACATCCCTAAATAAATCCCTAATAAATCAGTTACCGTTGTAAATAATCATGCTCATCAGTTTTCATCAGTTTCAATTCTAGCAAGTTAAAGAGTCATTATTTTTGACATTTTATAAACATTATCAATTTGGATTTATAAGATTCGGTCATAATAAAGTACCCTGATTTGTCAGATATTTACATGATTTATTGGATCAACCAAATATCATTCACAACTAGTTATTTTATCTACAACAGTTTTACCATTTAAATTTCCAGATAATTTACAACTTCAAGATGTATATCAATATTGTGATTAGAGCTGAATCAATGAGTATATCATGAGAGGATTTTATCCATATTGCTCAAACCTAGACTTAACTGTTAACATGTATATGATCCTGACACTTTCTCCTGAGAACACAGTTAGTTGTGTGGGTGAGAGCAGGCCTTGGGGGTAGGTAAGTGTACATTACCAGAGCCATAGGGGCATATGGCAATCACAGGAGCTCCACACAACCTGACGCAGGTCAACACTGTACAGATCATGGCACCAAACCAGCCACTTCACTGACTCTGTGCATGTTGCTACGCTCCAGTGATGCAACATTAAAATGCTCCAGATCTCACTACACTGTACAACTCATAACGGGACACTAAAGTGTAAACTAAAACCCACGCTGTGTCTCAATTTGGAAACTTCCATTAGTACACTTCCATGTAGTACACTGTGTACACTATGTACTTACTTATGTAGTGCATTCATTTTGACAGGGAGTGTTCGCAACATTTGACCGCTTCTTCTTATCCTACTTCTTTTTAATGGCGAATTGCAACCAGGCGGAGCTTTATCACCAACATTTGACCGCGATTGTCGCCCGCCAAAATATCTGCTGGCTTGTTTGCTTAACTGACTTCAATTCAGTTTGATTAAAAATGAACGCGCTTTCACTTTCAGCGCGATGTTCACCGTAACAATCGCAACCGCGGCCGCCATTTTCATAGGTTGGTGGTCCCTCCCCTTCCCCTACGTAGCCAAGATGGTGACCGTTGAGGGTGAGAAGTGTGCAGCGCTCCACACTCAGCTTTTTGACTGTTATGACTACACCATCCGGCTACTCACATAGTGCACTGCATTTTGCCATACTTGTCAGTGTGAACGCACTTATGCACTTAAAATAGCAAGTGTAAGTACGGAAGAACGTGAAGTGAGACACGGCGCCAGATTAATGAACTTCCACTGTGTTTTCTTACCACCAGTTAATTGAGTTTAAAAAGATGCTTGTTAGCTGCCCAGTGAACACACAAAAGGTCCTGGTCCACACTGTTCAGCCTGGCAGCTGGAGGGATGGACAAAGGATTTCTATTCCTCTCTTTTTCCCACTCCAGCACCACCGCTGTGCTCTTTCAGTTTCCTCAGACACACCTAATCTTCTCATTCCATGCTGCTCCATCTTCCTACGGTCAGTTAACCCAGCAAAGGCAGATTAATGAGAAACTAATCCCTTTAATTCGCTGTAAAGGTCTCCTCTCCTTTTAACCAGATAAGCTGCTACCAGACTTTGCCAGATGATGATAATAATACATTTAATTTATAAGGACCTTAGTATTACACAGCATGTTTGTCTCAGTGCGGACTTCAGATGACAACGGGAAAAAAAGCGAGATAAGATGGCTTAATGGTGGTTGTTCTCTCTTTCTAAAGCTCATTCAATCCATATCAATGATTAACATCATTTATCTACAATTCATGCATAGCCAAAACATGGCCAGAACTGCTGCTGAAATGATTAGTCCATCAACTGATTTGTTTGTTGACACCTTTTTAAGTCATTAATCAAACAGAAATGCCACACACCGCTCATCTCAGATTCAACAATTCTTCTAAAACATATGATAAAGACTAAACATTTAATTGATTCATCAAATAATCGCAAAACAAACAAACAATCAAGGCTAATCAATAACGAATAAATAATGGTGAGTTGCAGCCTTGAGAAAGAAAAAGGAGCAATTCAGATACACTTGATTAACTAGTAAACAAAACTTTTTAAGCAATGCATTTTTCTGCTTGCAGGGGAGTTTCACCAAGTGAAGCTTAAATTGTTTTTCCATCTGTGATAAACTCTGTTTCCCCATTTATTTCTGGGACAAGTAATTAATCATTCAAGAATAACATGCACAACACACTGTGTGTGTGTGTGTGTGTGTGTGTGTGTGTGTGTGTGTGTGTGTGTGTGTGTGTGTGTGTGTGTGTGAGTGTGTGAGTGAGAGAGAGAGAGAGAGAACACGTGAGACTGACGAACCACACCAGGTCCTGCAGCGCTGCACGTATTGCTCCACTGTAGGTGGCCATTTCCTGCTTTGCCATGTGATTAGTTTGTTATCAGCTACTGGCTTACAGGTGACTCATGCACACACAATGAACAATGACACCATACATCAGCCGGTTGCCTGGCAACCAGCATAGTTCTGACTGACTCTGCAGAAAGAGAGGCTGATAGAAATCTTGGAAAAGAGCAGACAGACTGTGGGGAGCATCATTTTACAAAACTTTAAGAAACTCCACGAGGCATCAAAAGATACACGAAAGCGCCAGATAGAAAGTAGATGAGTCTGTTGTTGCTTTATTGTCCCTGAAGTACTTTTAAAACAAACAAAGACTGTGCTTCATGCAACCTAAAGCAGTGTCACGGGTGATTTTTTTTTTTTAAGTAAAAACGTTTTAAAAAACTTTTTGTGGCTACATTCAGACTAGCAAGACTGCTGGACTAAATGACTGAACATCTTTTCTGAATCCAAATGTTTACACCAAATTCTCGTTGGGAGTGGAGTGTGGATATCTTGCTATTCACCATTATACATTAAGAAAAAACCTGCGTACGGAAACTGTTTTCCTGTGTGTAATGTAGTCTAAAGTGTCATTGTTTTGATGTACCTGTGTATTCCCGCTCATTCAACAGACAGAGTAGAAGCCTCTGATCTGTGCTTCATGCTTTGTCTGCAAACACTTCCCCAGTACTTTCTGTAAATGCTTCACAGTAAAAACATCCAGCAGTTTGGGGTGTAAAAACAATAATTTATCCAAGTAAACCCTCTTTTTTTGTTTCTTTAATCCTTTATAAATCAAGATCAGGATACTGATTCACAATGTTTTGGTTAAACACCCAACTCAAACCAAACATTGTGGGAATTTTAGGAAAATGTAATAAACTGCATGAATCATAGTGACACCGCAGAATAGAGTGATTTTGATTTCCCTAGTTGTAGTCATAATGCCACAGAAAGAGCAAATTGTGTGTGTCCAATTCAAGTATAAACCAATGACCATTCAAATTGTGTATGGCGAGACAGATGGTTTATATTTTTTTGCTTATTTTACCTTTTTACCAAAAATAATCACAAAATACCTCATAAAATATGATGGGTGGTTTCTGCTTTTTGCTTTTTTTCCTTGAATCAACATTCAGTTAAGGTTGCTTTGGCCTACTTGCTATCCCAAGTAAAACAAATGCCTTCAGAGCTACTTCAGCAGTCCCATGCTTTCCAGTGTGACCTCCCTTCCAAGTTAGATACCTGTGGTTTCCCTCCATTGTGTTGTCAAGCCAGTGTCAAACCATTTTCACACTGGAAGAGCCAAACCAAAGCCTGTTTTCCTGCCAACAACAGCTGCCATGGCAGCACACTAGGAGGTCCACATTATAGGAGCGGGTCACTTCTCTGAAAAGGGCAATAAGAACATTTTGCACCTCATGTTCAACTGTGTGTACACACATGTATATGAGAGTGGGGGTCCTGCTGGAATTAACTTCATCACATAACAACATGCAGATAAAGACTGCAATCCGACCGCCACTGGTGTTGCTAACCTACAGTCAGTTTAATGGCAGTTACTTTAAATAAAATGTCAAAAAGTGAACTGATGGTGCACTCATTCCTTATAACCCTTACTTTACCCTGCTGTTTTGCTGCAAGTTTTGCTCTCAAATTCCCTTAAAATCATAATAATAATAATAATAATAATAATAATAATAATAGGTAATTAGGTAATAAAACACAAACAAAATGTGTGCTTGTGTAGCCGTGTGTGTGCGTTTGGTTTTGAAGGAATCATCGATTAATCGCAGCACACCTACCAGTTCATCACCACAATCCTCAAATACCTCTACACCACTGGCACAACCTATATTAGGTTGCTAAGCAAACCGCTGCCAAGCTGGCAGACACACTGATTAAGATTAAGCCTACTTTCTGGAGCTGAAAAAGCTGTAAATCTTAGGTTTACACAGCAGAAAGAGGTAGAGAGAGGGGGAGAGATCACACTCCAGTGCATTGCTTCAAAGGAAACTTCAAAACAGTGACAGAGCACATGGGAGACCAAACCAAAGTCTGAGACAGTACAAAGTCTGTACGGTTAAACTCCAAGGTGCTTTCATAACTAGCATTCTTACTGTCTATGTCCAAATGATAATGCTGTAGTTAGTGTGTCCACTCATCTATTTAACACTACTTTATGCCTCATTTTTGGGGATTTGTCATGCCATTCTCTGGGGTTTCAGTGGGAAAGGTCACCAAGTAGTCTAACCATTATTCAAATCATCAGTTCGTGCATTTAACATACAATTATATTTATTTATTTATTTATATATATACACACATATACATATATATATACACACACATATATATATATTCAGCATCATAAATAAAAAACAAACCACAAGCACTTCAGTAATGTTTAAATTCACATAACTTCATAGCACAGCTCATATTCCCACAGTATTCTTCAATCAAAATTAGCTTCACCAGGGTGAACAGTAAACCAATTCAAAAAGTTGACGCTTTCCTGATATAAGTTGCTGTTTATTCAACCATACATATGCCGAATGTAGCAATGGACCACAGTTGATCTTAAAACACCTCGTGTCGTATTCCACCAAATATGCTCATTAGCTGATAAGCGAAGATGTGCAAAAATTGCAAGATTCGAAGGGGAGTTTGGTCGAGATTCCACTCACCCGTATTCTTCTCATCGCAGCCACAATCTCGACTCGGCTGCTCGGCCGCGTCACATCCAGACTGCCGATGTACTGTTGTCAAGAAGGTAAAAAATGACAGGTACAAGACATTAATGAAACACTAGTTGGTATTCACTTGATTTTTATTTTCGGAAACATTTCCAAGTGCCCACCTAAGTTAATAATTAACTCTGCGCAACTTCAATTTCTCATCTAGCTAACAACTTGTTTTACAGTTAACCAAATCTCTCTGAATTAGATTTCTATCTATCTACTTTCCAGTTGCTTGTGGATTTACCTTCGCCTCGAAGTTGATCCCATGCTGGAATGCTTCCTCGTTGTGCAACGGGATCCTCAAATCATGCCCATCATCAACGAGGTTGTACTTGGTTTTTCCAGGCATTTTCAAAGTGTTTGCTCCTCCACACAGCCAGAGGAACCAGTGGGATATCAACGGGAAACGAACCGGGTCGGTTTAACAGGGAGCAATCCAAGAAAAAACAACTCCAAATCCGGTTAGTAACGTTACATGTTCTCCACCGCAGCGCACCGTCTACTACACCGCCCTCCACAGCGGCCAAGTGGCGGCGGACTGCTGCGGACTGCCCTGCTAAAATTCACTGGAACAGCACCAAAAACACACGCAGGCCACCAGGAACAGCAGCAACATGCGGGGGCAGATGTGTTTTCACGACTTTTCCTGTGGTGAGTGTGGAAGTTGGTTGGGTCCTGCCTCCTGCCCTGCACCCCCACCACCCGCATGGAGGGAGGGTGTGATTGGAGGAGCCCGGGGATCCCACCTGTTTCCATTGGAACAGAGCCGCACCGTGGCTCTGGAGGAGGGGCTCAAAGTCTGGTACCTGCCCCCTCTCTCCCCTCCTACCCTCCACACACACACACACACACACACACACACACGCCTGGGAATAACCTGAACGCCACTCACGCAAACAAAGGAGTGGTGTCGCCTCCTGTAGCTACATTCACATTTCTGTTCTATAAACTTTGACTTTGTTATTAACAGAGGTGATACATTAACTTGCAATGGTTTTTTGTTTAGCACAATATGCATACAAGGAAAATAAATAACCTGTTGACTAATGCAAAAGGAACCTGTCAGAAAATATGTAGTTTAATCATCACCTGTGATAAAATGATCAAAGATAATGGCTAGAAAATTAGATGGTAATTTACACCCTAGGAATTAAACTCTCATCCAATCTGTTGGCATGACTAGAAATGTTAATAGGGCTTTACAGATGGGGTTGATGTGTAGTAATCACAAATCTCCGCCTCTGAATAAAATAAAAAAGGCAAGGCTACCAACTAGTGGCCATACCTGTTAGCACCTATAGACACATTTGTAAGACGAAATTGTAAGAATCAGAAAATCAGAAATACTTTATTGATCCCTGGGGGGGGAATGGGTCTCTTTACAGTTGCACCCAACAGAAACATACATAATGTTTCTATTGGGTTTGTTCTATTGTTCTATTAAATTATAAGTATGTACAAATATGTGCATTCGACTACAATAAAAACAACAATATATATAGAAAGGAAGATAGAAAACAAGAAATATATGCATCATACTGCAATACATAACAACAGTGTATATACACATAACATTTTAAAATACATTTTTTTGTAAATGAATCATCGCTCCTAACATCAGAAATAAGTTGACAAAACCTGCCCCAAGGGCAAAATCTTACCAAATTCTTACCTTTTTAAGTGATTTTAAATATTGTCTCCCCACTTTTTAAATCCCATTATCTATACATAAACCCCTTAATATAAACCTAAGTCCCTTAAATCTTTAAATTGAATTACTCGTGTTTCCCTTTTTGCATCATTAGTGGACAGGCTGCTTAATAATCAAACATATAAGGACAGACTGAGAAATCTAAAAAGCTTCAGTTCTGTCTTTTAAAGATTAAATGCAGTTTTCTAACTTTAATTTTAATATGAAAAGTGGGTTTTAGGTAAAAATCAAGGATTTCTATTCATTACTGTATGTAAAGTGAAAACAGCAAAACTGACCTCAGATCTCATAGGTTCAAACAAGTATGCTTATACAAAAATAACATAGATTAATAGAGGAGAGGTGTGTTTAACTGTCTGCAGGTCCAGTAACATCAAAATGGGACACTGATTCAGACTTGCATCAGTAAGAGTCAGAACATATTTAAGATGCTGAACAATGCTGCAAAATATTTTAGGCTTTAGTCTAAAATATCAAAAACATTATCAGCCTAAACACATCTGGTCAAAACATACAGTTTTAAGACATGTACAATGATAATACGCTGGTATTGTTGACCATTTAAAAAAGATCCTTCACATTGAGGATCCTCCACACGTTCTGTTCAAGCATCTGGATTAAAAGCATTTCCAGTACGAGAGACCTTCCATAAACCACGGTGATATGTGGTCAGTAGAGACAGGAGAGCGGTGTTCATGTTTAATGCAGTTGTCATGTTGTATAATGCACAGACCATCTGTGTCACCCTGGGAGTAAAGATGCAGCGCTCCCCTGAAGGTGGTCCCAGGCGGGGAGGGAAGGGGAAGTGGGGCAGCAGTAATTCACATTCTCATCACCTCTTTGGAAATATATAAAGTACTGCTGCTAATGGTGTCCTGAGGGCTGATACGGTAGTAGGATGACGTTGCCTCTGATTTACTCTGGATGTTATGGGTTCAAAACTGACATCTGGCTGCCAAATTTTGTCACGTATACCATTCGGCCCTCCCTTCTCGATTTTCACACAAATTAAAACATCATCATCATTCATCAAAATGAATTCCCTCATATCATTTCTGAAACCTTCTTGCATCTCTGAACAGAAAGATTAGAAGCAATATGAGACAATCTCCAAGCTTTAAATGACTAAGCCTCAAGTTTTCAAGCACAATGTTGACATTGAGGCCCATACAGCACTCATAATAATGACTCATTTTATTCTACATGCAGTATTTCGAAGGATATCTCCATAAGAACTGCTGTGTTACGCTGTTTTTCTTTAAAACTCCCAGAGGTCATGACCACCTTGCTCTCATGACAGCAAAACAGCTAGACGGCAGACAAGAACAGCTGCTGTCTCTGCATGAGGAATTATTACTGAATACAACCAGTTCCCCTCTGCACTTAAGGCTCTTTAAAAAGGATAGAGGGCAACCTAATCCCTGCCAGGTCTTCAAATACATGTTGATCTGTTGATTAGGGCTTTGGCTTTTAAATCAAATGCTTCCTACACGAAGTAGGTTTTGGAGATCAGTGCACAATAACAGCATGGTTCCACTTAAAAGCCAAAAGGCGACATGTAAGGCTTTCACAGCCCCATAGCAAAATAAAAGTGGCTGCAATACTGTAATCTCTCCCTGCAGAGAGCTGACAGAGTGGGTGAGCTGTACCACAAAGCTTTCTACAATTTAGGCAGACCTCCGCCTGCTAGTCATGGAGGTTTCTACACAATGCCAGTAATCCTACATAAGAAGTGCGTGTTACATGTATTAGACGACTCATGTAATGATGTGTTTGCTCTCAGGTAAGGATATGCTCACAATTTGAGGTGAATTGTGTTGGGCCTAACATTGGTGACCGCCGCTTCTTGCCCAATGCATGCTGGGATAGGCTCCAGCCTCCCAAGAGAGTAGAGACTGAACAGAACAAGTGGTTCAGAAAATGAAATGCATGGCTGCAGTTTTAAAGTTAATGTTCACAGGTGTCTGTGTTTACAAGGAGCATAATCTCAAAATTTCTATTAGTGTCCACAAACTCTCAAATTTTCTATGGCAGACCCAAAATGCATTATTTGCTAAGATTTAAAGACAATTTTACATGATTATAGCATCTTTCCAAGTATCATCATCATTTTGCATCATCACTGACAGAATCAGAATCAGAATACTTTATTGATCCCCTCAGGGAAATTAGGCGTACAGCTGTATAAAGTTGCGCAACTGTAACTTTGGCATCTATAAAATATCGGGCATTGCATTGTGGGATTATAAGCAGAAAGTGTACATGCCAGGGACACTACTTTTTTGAGGGCAACATATAGTGGACACATTTACACACTCAAAGAAAATGGCGGAAAGTAAATGTAGTGCACTATATACTAAATAGGGAGTGATTTCGGACACATCCTGAGAGATTTTCATACTAATCCGTCTATTTCCTCTGTCCACACTAAGATGGTATTCTTCGCATCCATAAACTGAATTTTTTGAAAATGCTCTCTTGAGTGGATTACTGAACACACCAGCCTCGTGTTTTGGTGCGAAATAGAGCTTTGGTTTTCTTTTGGTGCCAACTCCATTCAGTGTGAGGTCAGTGTGTCAGCAGGAGCCCTGAAGCTTGGACACCTTCTCTCTGGCATCTATCTCAGCCACAAGCAACAGCAAGCACACACACAAATGACTGCGTGTGTGCAAGACTGCCTGCGCATACATATGCAGCACACGCACGCACGCACACACACACACACACACACACACACACACACACACACACACACACACAGAGCCTTACACATCTTGAGGGCCTCTTAAGCTGAATTAATAATGGCGATTTTCAAAGAATGTGGGGCACACATCTAGAGGAGTAGATCCACTTCTCCTAGGAGAATTTCAGTGAAGAAGACAGACAAGAAGGGAAGCAGTGAGACAAATGATGACCACAATACATGTATAATTGTGCCTGCAGCTGTGTCACTACATGGAATAATAACAGAATAGAGAAACTGCAGCTCACACTCAGGCGTGACAACAAAATCCATTATCTACGTACACGCAAGGCTCTTACAACCCAGAGTTAATTTAGTAATTAGCTCGGACTGCAGTTAAATGACTGTTGTGTTTGTTGGAAAGCTGAGTACACAGTCAAAAAGGAACATGTTCAGTGTAGTATTCATTTGAAAACTTCCATTTAGTCATGCAATTAACACTGAGTGTTTAGATGGCTTAGATATTTGGTAAAGAGGATCTCTTCATAGAGATGTTTGGTTAAATTAGGCTCTCAATGACTCCAGAGGGCTCAGTAATAACTTTTTAGAAAGTGCAACCAAAACCTACTACTATTTACACTATCTGAATGCTTTGTTTATGACATATATGCCATAAAGTTTGGAACACTTTCAGTACATCTAACGCATGTGGCATGGTTTATAGAGCAGCACTCTTCATGGTGGCGCTGGATGAAAAGTCAGGGGATGTCTCAAGTCAGTAGGATTTATCTTCTGGGCACCATAAATGTGCAGCATTGTATGGCAATCCATCCAATAGTTGTTGGGATATTTTGATCTGAACTGAAATAGTGGACCGACCAGATGACATTGACATCACTCATAAGCTAAAGGAAAAAGTCCTGGTATGAAATGGCTTTTTTAACAGTACAGAAGTAATGAAAATGACCAGTGGTTTCCTACATTTTTGACTTGTGATGCCTTAAAATATAATAAAACCTACAGTTAAGGCCTTAGTGTGGACATGAGCTGTGAGCACTTCAATCAAAGAGTGATTTTCCTACTTCTTACTAAAAGGACTTAAAGGATTTTAACAAGCCTCAAGAGGTGAAAGTATCCAGGACTTCTCAGAAGAAAAACCTAAATAATATACCTTATTTTGTGTAACAGAAGTATCTGATGACCCATCAAATATTTCTTGAGACTCCCTGATGGTCCCAACCCTAAGTTTGATAACCACTGAAACAAACTACTGAACATGGACAAAATATATCAGGAACTGAACACCATGTTTGCCATCTCACGTTTTCCTCTCAGACACTTCACCTAGTACACTTCAGAAGAAAGTAAAATTAAAGATATGTTTAAATCATGACTCTCTGCTGCAGATTGATGGCAATGTTGTAAAGTGAAAACAGAAGTGAGGGTGACACCATGTGGACACATTATGAAGTGCAGAACACTTCTCTGGCCAAAATAATCTATTTATGTGGATTTGCAAATGAAAATCACATAAGGAAGAAAAACTTTATTTAGAAAAACATGTATTTGCACAATCAGATGTTTAGTGTGAATGACTTGTACAAATAATATCAGTGAAATTGAGTAAAGAGGTAGGAAAAACTTCACAATGTTATTATTTGAATGAATCCACTATTTCATAATGTATCCTCTTAACTGACTGGTATGTCTTATTATTTTTACAATGTCAGTATTACATCCAGAAAACACAATTTAAGTAGCACTGATGACATATTTTCTCACAAAGGCTTATCTCTTCAACTACTTGCCATATCATGATTTAATTTTATCATTTAAAAGAAAACAAAACATGTATTTGCACATTGCAAACAGATGAAAGTGGCTACATCTCTGTTGCACTGCAGTAAACATTAGTCACTTTGTTGCTTGGCAGCCAGAGGACTCTTTTATAAATGAGTAAATGAATCTGTATTCAACCAGCTTCCCCTGGAGACCGAGGTCCCATAGGTTTGTTCTTCACATTCTCTCAGTCTACCAAGCACATTGTGTGCTTCGGCCTTAACGGGGCCTATGAAACTGTCGCCACAAATCACAGCAGTGCTCTTCTGTTGTGGGCCTCTTGACTCAGTCCGGTGCCTAACACAAAGCAGTAAACCTATCAAGGGCAAGAGGTGTGATTCACTTTCAGTCTGATATAATGGCCAAAGAAAAAAAGTCTTGATGAGATACGTCTGCACACACACACACACACGCACGCACACACACACACGCACGCACGCACGCACACGCACACACACACACACACACACACACACACACACACACACACACACACACACACACACACATGTTGATTGGGATTCACACAATAGCTCCAGCACAGTTTAGTTGGCCCGGAACACTGAAACCTGTTGCTGTTGTTTTCTTTTATTGTGTATTCAGTGTGAGTATGACCAACAAGTGGAAAACTGGAACATTATATGAATTATAAGTAAATAATCTAGACACCCTGTGCCAGCCATGCAATTTCAACAGCTTTTTACCATACTGAGGACTCAAAGTGCCCTGGAGATTTCTCTCTTTTTCTATTTCCTGGGGCCCTTGACTGTTTGCTTCACAGACATTATGAGTAAATAAAATAAACAAATATATATTTTAAAAGACAAAGTCACACTGTAACTTCAAGGCCAAAATCAGTTTGACGACGTCTGCAGTAGATTGTTGTGGTTGTAGATTACTGATGTTTAGGTTGTGGGGGTCATGGAGTTTTTCAGATTTCATTCTGCTAATCATGAACCCAGAGGTGTGTATGTAGATGTCACCATCTTGGAAAACTGGAACATCATCATTGTTTTTCACACTTGACAGTTCCTGCATTCTTGTCAAGTGGACTAAGCTATTACACATTCAAAACCATGTTCACTAAAGCCTATATGGGTTGGCCTTAGATTAAAGTGGTGTCTGAATGGCAGTCCTGCCATAAATACCAACTTTCTAAAACTCATGTTGTGTCATTTCCCCCACAGAATAATTGATTAAATATTCTTTATCTTCAGCCTATGCATTGTGCTCGACTTATAATACTGTGCAGGCCTCAGTGTTGGAAAAAGTATTCAAAACCTTTACTATATAAATGTAGCAATATTGCAATTTAAGTCCTACATTTAGAATTTTAGTATTAGTATGCCTATTAACAACAAATTACGTTAATAATTACATTAATATATTTTCATATATTTTAATATATTTTAATGCTGTAGCTGGTCCATGTGCTGCTAAATTTAAACACTTATAGATATTGTTGGGTGGTTTCTGTATCTAGTAGTTCTTAAATGCACTAAATGTGATGCAGTAAAACGTACAATATTTCCCTGTTGGAGCACAAATATAAAAAATGACCTCAGCATTATATTATTTGTATTTAATCAATTTGCGGCAACCCTCTCTGCTATTCTGTGGTGAATATTTGTTAGCAACAGATTCTTCTTCTAAGCCTGAAATGATTTTTTTTTTTTTTTTGCAAAGCCTAACCTGACCTTTTATGACGTTGTACAGGAGCCGCAGTGGACCTCAAAAGACTGCCGTGACCCGGATTCGAACCGGGGTTGCTGAGGCCACAACGCAGAGTACTAACCACTATACGATCACGGCGAGCTAGTCCGGGGACTGTGGGCGGGAAGAAGGCACCAGATTGAGAGCAGCCTGAAGTGATAGAGAATAAATGTGTTACAGTACTACCGTGTTAATATGTTGAGCTATAATTACTCATAGAACATAATCATCCATCTCAGTGTGCGGGTCTTAATTGAGCCTCTTCTGTTCGGTCCATTATGGATCCATTATGGTGGTGGCAGCCTTTAAGGTAAGAGTCTGGACTTAACATCAGATGTAGCTATCTTAACTGTAAGAAACCTTAAACTTAAAGTTAATGTTGCGTTTGCAACACGAATCACAAAAATATCAAAATATGCATGTAAACGGTTAAAGAAAAAAGTGTTTAAGCAGTTATAGTCTATCAGCAATAATTTGGTCAGCAGTGTTGATTCAAGTTACACTGGGTGGTAAAAGGGTGACAAGATGGACAGGGCTAGAATAGGATTTTTAAAGAAAAGTTTCACACCCTAACCTCAGCTGTGTCACACACCCAAAATAGATGCCAGTCTTACAAAGGGTAAGTAACAGCATCAGTACATCAATATTAAATGAATGGTTCACAAAAATAAGGAATGATCCTTCCAGATGTGTTAAATCAGCAACATGTGACTCAGCTAATTAAAATGAGAAAAAAAAAAGTTTTCATCAGAGTTTCCTTATCTCACTAGTCCTTCTTGGACATGATGTTTTTGGTGCCTCACCAAAGATTCATTTCATTGAGTCTTTAAATTACACTAAATATGTAAAATTACAGCAAATATTGTTAAATGAGTTTTCACTTCTCAAGGTTTGAAACAGAACAGAAAACAGAAAATTCAACCGATCAACTGATTAGTCAATAACAGGGACGTATTTACACAAATCTTATCATTTACAATCAGTCTTTGGACAATAACAAACAATATGAAATAAACCTTCGGCAAACAAATGTGTTTGCCAGCTTCATTTTATTGAAACCGTATTTAACAGTGATTATTTTTACTAAGTTAACAAGTAAATGACAAAATATCACTCTCGCAAATGATTTAAAACTCTTTAAACAAACGTACAATGTGAAAATTATTCATCTTAAATTAGTGATGCTGAAATTACTGAAACTGTTTTGTGTTTCTGAGAAATACACCAACAAGTGCTTTATAATAATCAATAAAACATTAGTCTGACACTGTGGGACCTCCCTCAGATAAAACTGAGACAACAGCGCCCCCCAACCCCCTCTGCCTACTCTAATGTCGATATATTGATGGTATAAGATTTAAAAAGTAAATATTAATGGATTTTGTCACTCCTGTTCTTTGTCTTACTCCAAATTGGGGGATATAACACTCTTACATTTGGAATTATGCTTCTCATAATTCTTTGGGAGATGTAAACATGAAGTATGCAGGTCAGTTAGTTAGCTGTGGGCTTCACGTTTTAGCCTATATGTGTTTACATTTTGGCAAATTGGCACCTTTAAAAGTATGCCGAATTAGCTATTAGCAGTTCCTGTTTGCAATGTACCCATGGATACACAGACAACTATCACTTCTTAACACACTTATGGACGTTTATTCATGGAGTATCTTTGTCTCACAGCTTGAAAACCTCCAATGTACTACTGAAGTATGTGCACTGTAAGTAACCTTTTATGATGTATTAAATTATCATTAACATGTAATTTGAGGTGGTTTAAAAAGTTTAATTTTTAAAATGTCCTAACAGAACTCCCTCCAGATGTATTTGCATAACCTGCCAAAGAATTCCCACGTTATGCCAGAAAATTATACAACTTCATGTTATGTAATCTGATTATTTACAAGGATTATTGTTGGTATAACTCACTGCCCTGCCATATTTTACTTGTAGGTTACAATTTATTGTTTTTCTTAACTAATTACAACATGCAGGAAAAATGTAGCTGAATAGCTGATCAAAGATCAACCGTCCTGATCCAGCCAATCAGAGCTTGAGTCTGTCTAAACCCAGACTGTGTCTGTGTGGCCCAGGGCAGGAGCCGGCTGCTGGGGAAGATCTGACAGGAGCAGGCAGATCCACCACAGTCCCGAGGGAGCCCCGTGGCTTGGAGACAGTGAGGTCTGAGCTGGGTGTGACTGAGTGCATGTGCTCGTGGGAATGCAGGTGTGTGTGGTTGTCGTGGTGATGCCCCGTGTGCCCACTGTCTGCTTTTGCGTGGGCCTGCTCCTCCACGGCGGCAGCCTACAGAGGAAGAGAAAAGAGAAAGAGACAGTGTGGCGAACTATTTCAGCTTCTACTGATCTCAGGAAACTGTAAAGGAACATGTTGATCAGTGCTGAGACTGTACCATAAAGCTCTTTAAAGAGACTAAAAAACACTGTAGAGCTGCACTTTACACACTTTTTTTTATTCAGTGTTAAAATAAACTATATTGATTACTGGAACTTTGAAGAAATATCTAAGAGCCTTCATAAATCTAAATTTCAGATATCAGGATATCAGAGATGCAATTAATAGATTGGTAGATGAATTAGAAGAATTAGTTTGTTGTTTACGCCCTAAAAGTTTGAAGATCAGGTATATTAAGTCCTATATTTTTTGGTGCATCACTGCGGTTGAAGCAGGTACCTGAGGTTCGTAGATTTCACACTTCACCTCTACAGGCTTCTGGTTCTGAAATGAGCTGTCCTTCTTTCCGACAGGGAGTCTGGTTTCAAACAGGTCCTCGTGGGCCACGTGTGAGCCCAAACAGAAGCCTCGATGCTGCGAGAAAACAAAATCAAGAATAGCTGAGCCTGGATTCACAACTTGTGGTGGCATCTTGTTTGGAGCCAGAAAAGATTCAGCAATGGAGTGGCGTTTGGGTGGAACCAAGGTGGTGTTCACAAGCAACAACCACCACAGCTGAGACAAGACACGTAAAAAGATTTAAAATGTACATAAATTAGCTATTGAGGCCATAAGTTCTTTTGTGAATTTACACAAGAGTGGAAATAAATACTGAATATAATATACATTTTGTATTTCCATTTCCAAGTCTTAGAGCTGTCTTCCATCAATACAGAGTTTTCTATCTAAGAAAGTTTGAAGAACCTGTGCTGTGTGAGTGCAGTAAATCATGTATTGAAACACCCTTAATACATTTGTGTGTGTGTGTGTGTGTGACTCACAGCAAACTGACAGTCCATAGGTGGGCAGTTGCTCAGTTCACTGGCATCTGTTTTCTTTGAACACACCGTCTCCAGAATGGTGAACTCCACAAAGTACGATGGGCCAACAACCCACTGACAAAACACACAAAGACATAATGCATACACACATACACACACACACGGCTCAGTGTACTACACACCTGTGAACTGCTTACCAAAAAAATTAGGTTGGAAAGTTTTTGATGTAATTCAGTCAAGATTTCAACATGTATACTTTCTCACTCAGCTAGTTAATGGCCAAATATAATCAATCTGATAAAAGTGCCACACATATAACATCACAACCCGTCCCTGATGCTTTTCAAAATAAAAACACAAGCTGTGTCACATTTAAGTGGCCAACCCTTTTAAGACCACAGAACAATAAAAGGTGTAGTCTCAGGAGGATGGAACCTGATAACAACCAAAGAAGAAATATTTTCTTTGCACAAGAGACTACAGAAGCAGAGAAGGCCGTGTTTGCAATTTTTTTTATTAATGCCGTTATCTTGAGATCACAAGTTAGTTATTTCGTTATCTCGAGATAACAAAGCTCATTTTCTCGTGATAACAGGTTTATTTATTTCGTAGTCTTGTCCTTAAATGACAAAGACTAATCTGAATGTTATCTCTAATAGAAAGACACAATGCAATTTCTGCCTGTGTTAGACCTTGATTGAAGTACAGTTGAATGCCATGATCAATAATGGGTACTCCTTGATCTGACGTTTTCAGCTTAAATCAGTTGCTACAGTTGTCAAGACTACATGCTGGCATGGCATTCCTGATCTCTGAAACATTGTAAGTAGGCTACGACGAGGAAACGACCTCGTGATAACGGGTTGATTATCTCGAGATGACGAAATAATGAACTTGTGATCTCGAGATAACAGCTTTAAAAAAATAATTGCAAGCATGGCCGTTCTCAGCTTCCGTAAGAGACACATTTTCTGTCGGAAATGTAGTCTTCATTTTTGAAAACATTAACCCTCATCTCTGTACACAGAATCTCCACTCGTAACAAATATCCTTTATTTGATTACTTGATTATTTAGTTTTTTTCTTAACCTGTGACCTGGCTCTTGTAATGTTCTCCAGAGTGAAGTAGTTGGCCAGGCGGCTCTCTTCATTGAACCTCTGCAGGGAGAGATTGGCTGTCTCCTTGACGACGGGCTCATTCAAGTTGTCAGCTGTGGGACAGTCTGGACACACATCCACCACTGCAGTGGCAGGAACTAGACACAGGAATTAACAGGGTCAACAGTGACAGGCATGGGCACCTAGTTATAGTTAAAAGTGGGGGTGCAAGAGTATTGGCAGGCAAGGGGAGGTATGGCAGGAAAATGAGACCGCGCTCTCCGGGGAAAATATTGACTAAATTGAATTATTGAATTATTAAGATAATTGAATAAATGACTCCATCGATCTACCTTCACGAAGCGCGCAGGAGTAGCTTTGAACTTTGACTTGAGAGTCGACGTGGACGGATACCTCACACTCTCCATACACCTGAAGGACACAAACACACAGATGTAGGTATAGACACATGTACATATAACCAAACTGATAACGAGGCCAACAAAGAAACAAATCTCAGGGGTTCCCTCGGCTGACTGAATGAAAATTATCTACGTAAATGATCTAATGTTTAAAAAAAACACAACATATGCAAGCCATAGACTGTATATAAAGATGGACGACGCGTCTCTACTATTTCCCACTGTTCAAAAATGAAGTCAAAATATCCCAGATACGGGTGCTGCCATCTTGCGCTGGTGATGTCTTTTGGAGCCAGAGTCTGCACAGTAGTGATCTGTATCGAGGTCCTGCCCACACACCCGCCTGAACCAATCCTGAGCACACCACAGATTGTCAATCATGACATCACACCCCCTTTTTACAGCATCAAATAACTAATTAAAACCAAACTTATCAGAACAATTAAGACTTGAACAAAAATCAGATAAAAACTGCCTAAAATGACAGAAACCATCTTTGGGAAAAATGTATTTGACGTGTACTTTGATTTTTCAGTTTGGCCCATGTCCCGTCCGCTAACATGGAGGCAGCGGGGTTTATGACCTATACTGCAGCCAGCCACCAGGGGGCGATCGAGATGCTTCACTTTTGGGGAGCTGTCCATCTTTATATACAGTCTATGATGCAAGTGATAAACAAAGCATCATTTAGGCATCAGTCTAAAACTATATTCAAAAAGCAGATTGAGTTATAGTTTGGCCTTGGGTTGAGGTTAAGTCTGTTGTGGCCCACAAAGAAAGCACCCATCGTGTTTATCTTGAAGAGTGAAGATACACCACCGGTGGTACTTACTGGAACATCACCAATATTTCTGACTTTACATTGTTTCCATGGTTTCCTGCTGGTGATGTGGCATTTGGTCTCCATGACATCAATGGTCAGTTTGTAGAGTGACCCACCTTTCCCCTGGACACACACACACACACACACACACACACACACACACACACACACACACACACACACACACACACAGTTAGTTTTCTTCTAGGCTCTGCAAACAAGGCTGCTGGTCTATCCACCCTCTTTCTGCAAATGCTGTTGCATTTTTCAAGATGCAAGATGGTGCAGAGCCCTGTTCATGTTTCTGTGCATGCATGTGTGTGTGTGTGTGTGTGTGTGTGTGTGTGTGCCTTCACCTTTTCCGGAGTGTGAGAGAGGTCGTACAGTCTATTGAGGCTCAGGACGTATCCGTTTGTCCGGTCCTGGTTGATCTGCTCCAGGGCTTCTTCCGCCACCCCCACCACCTCAGGGCTATTGCAGCCTGGAGGGTCTGGCCTGGCTATTCCCTCCTGCTGCAGCAAAGCCAGACACAGGACCACCAGGTACACACTCATCATCTAACACACACACACACACACACACACACACACACACACACACACACACACAGATTGGGCCAAATAAAAACCTTAATTTTTCCCAATTTAATGTAAAAACCTATCCTGGTAGATAATTTAACATTTATACTAACACAGGACCTGGTCTGTAAATCTTCCTTTGCAAGACCTGTATTCCTAGGTTTTCCAGACAGGGTTTTGCAGACACATGTGAGGCTGATGCTGGACTTTCCCCTCTTTCCCAAAGGGTGAGCAAACAGCTGCTATCTGCTGCTCTCTAGGCCAATGGCTGGCTCAGACTGACTGAAGGGTCATAGTGCACTGGGGAACAGGGGAAATTAGCTCAATCAAAGGAAAACTCATTGAATACAGTACACCAAATCTCATTTCTTCAATGTGACACTATCATCGTTGAAAATGCTGCAACAAATTCCATAGAGTCTCAAAGGAACACCTCATCGAAAACCTATTAGTTTTGGTTATCAGGTACACTGTGAAAACTTCGTAGCTCCTTCAGTATGGAAGCTGTTGTCAGCTTGGACTCAAAACAGTTGCAAAGGAATTACAAGTCATGGTGAAAACAAGGATCAAAATGTAGAAACTTTGCAAACGGCTTCCGCAGCATAAACCACGTCTCCACTGTCCGTTTGTATGTATAGCTAAATACATAGCTTCCTTTTTGTGCTAGCTCAGTTAGCTGTTTACCTTTGTCAGACTTAACTGCTTACATTGAGTGCAAATGACAAATTCAAACAGCTAACCGCACTACCAACAAATGCAACCAGCTAATGTGCTAGCAATGATGGAGCCAAACATTTTTCATAGGGGCGACCAGGCTAAAACCAGTATCTACTTGGGGGTATCAGTTTTTTTCCATGGGCCAAATATTATCTTGGGTCACTTAGTCTTTCATTCACTCAGTCACACAACAGTGATGGAGCATTTAGCATATGGAATAGTATTCAGTATAAACATTTTTTTATTTTATACAACCCTCAACAGATAGCTTTCTTTGTAAGATGGCCATCCCATTGGCTGTGTCTGGGTACGTGGCGCCTGAATTTACCCCCTAACCCTAATCTCCTGAATTTACTGTGTAATTTTTTGTACTAACGGTGTACGAGTACAGTACGTACTGATACATACATGTAGGTACAAGGGAACAACATACGAAGTTGGGAATAAGGGGGCGATACTCTGGGAACTGGGTACTGTAGGTATTTTTTAACTACTGGGTACCTATTCTATTATTACAGGGTAATGTGTCATTATTGTGAAAGCAAAGCATGTTTTTTTTTCTTCACTTTTGCAACTAACTGTTGTTAGCAGTTGTCAGTTATGTGTGGGTTGTGTTTAAGGGCTACAGAACACAGATAGGAGCTGAATGAAAATGTCCACAAAGATAATGTACACAGAGTGGGTGAGTGACTGTTCAAGATCTACTGTTGTTGTGAAAGCTACAAAAAGGTAACAATTATTTCTGCCTCTGAGGTTATGTTTGTCTATTAGTTGGAGCTCATAAACTACTTTGAGCAGGTGTATATATTGAATATACTATTGCAACCAAATGTAGTTGAAACACAGTCTCGGAACCCATCGGCTATCATCTGATGACAATTCAGCCTCTGGGGGCAACAGCCAATGTTTTGGGGCTTCCGGTGTAGCCAGCAGATATCCGGATAATGGATATTCGGGGCAAGACTTCCTCTTCCGTGCGCTGGTCATTGTTTACAGTCCTATTAGCAATCTTGGAACCCATCAGCTATTGTCTAACATTAATGAAAAGCTAATAAAAAGCTAATTATTAGATTAATCTCTAGGGTTATGAGATTAATGAAAAGCTAAATTGTCGTCAGACGATAGCCGATGGGCTCCGAAATTGCAATTCAGCCAATGTGCCTCTTTTGCTCTCCACACAGACTGTTTACCTGCATGCAACCAAAGCCCGCTCAAACGTGATTGGTCAATACTACTTGGACTACAAATGGACTACAAACCCTTGCCTACAGATTCTGCATTCATATGCAGAATCTGTTTATAGCGATTAGTTAAAACATACAAATGTCAAATCAATGTTATCCTATGAGATTTGATTTTGAATTTCACCCCTAGGTGGTGATACACCAACATGATGAATTTAAATGGAATAACTCAGTCGTCATGAGTCTAATTCACTTGACTGTTTGCCAATTATTCCTTTATTTAAATTAAAGATTATTTTCATGGCGTTTTGTTTGACGACAGTGACACTAGTGAGATCATTGACAGGAAACACAGGGAGAGTTGGTTGTGGGGGAACAAGTGCATTGAATTAACACAAAATGGAGTCCTGTTCAATACAAAAAACACTGATTATTTTCAATATTTGTGGTATTATTTATTATTTTTTGCAGTCAAGCATACATAGAAAACGTTCATGTCTGCCGGCTTGATTGTACAGTGACTCAATATGAAAAAGAATGAGGACAAATGTGTTTTGTTGTATCTGAGGATTGTACAAAAGAATTTACCTGTTTAGTGGTTTTATTGTTTTATTATTTACAACCAATTTCCCACCAACAGAGAAAATGGGTTAAAAATGGTTGATGTTAATGTAGTTTTTTTTTTTTATGCACTCTGCCTTTATTAGATCATGGGAGTGAAGAGAGACAGGAAAGGTTACATGTTATAAACCACCATTGTGCTCAAGAATGACCCAGGGAAGCAGTCAAAGTGTGTGACATTGTCTATCAATGTGTTAAATGTTTTCCTGTCTTCACTACACTTCAGTCTGTATCTTTGAGTTTTTTAAGATCTATTCAAGTGAGTTCCACGGGCCACCTTATGCAGCTGGCTTGAACATGGGGTCTTCAGTGAAGAGTTTCTCCACCAGGGTGGCTACTGCCGCCGGGGCACCGCACTGGGCTGAAACTGAGGTGGGGAAGGCCTGGATGATGGGTTCCATCACTCCGGGGATCTGGGGGTCAGGCTTGAGGGGCAAGGTGACTCCCACCTCAGGGCCGCCGGCGGGGACATCAGGGAAGGAGGGCAGGGTCATGGGCTGGTCCATGGCGGGCAGCATCCTCACCATGCCCTCTGGGTGGTCGTGGGCTTCGTTCTCGTGGTCGTGTTCGTGGTGATGGTGGTGGTGCTCGTGGTCGTGCAGGTGAGCGTGCTTGTGGTCGTGGTCCAGAGCGAGCTCGTGGTCGTGCTCATGGGTGTGCACGGCATCAGTGTGCTTGTAGTCGTGGTGGTGAGTGGGCGAGTCGCCGCTATGGTTGTGTGCCTTGGCGTGATGAGTGTGCACGTGATCGTGGCCATGCCCGTGGTCATGGGAGTGGTCGTGAGCGTGCCTGTGGCCGCTGCCCGCGTCATGGTCATGTGTGTGGTGGTGTTCGCTGTTGTCACCGTGCTTGTGGGTGTTGTCGTGATGAGTGTGGCTCTTGGTGTGGTCGTGCATGTGGTCGTGTGTGTGTGTGTCGTCGGCAGCGTGTGCATGGTCATGTTTGTGGTTGTGTGCGTGTGTATCGTTGTGGCTGTGGTCAGTCTCTCCGCCCAGCAGGTGCAGCCTCTTCTCTCTCTCAGCAGCCTGGAGAACACATAAAGATAAAATGAGCAATGTGCGGTACATTACAATTTGGGTAAATTGGTAGGATTTAAGATGTGTGTAACCCCTACTACATCTGACATGGTTTTAAACTATAAAGACATTAACTGCGTAAGAAGAATGCAGAGCTGTCTTTAAGTCTTTTGGGGCAAGTCAAGTCTCAGGTCTTCCAGAGCAAATTGTGAAGGAGAATTCCACTTTAGTACAACTTGGATCTTATTTTTGTAGGTTTGGCCATTGTTTCTGTATGATAACATTGTTATCACCAAAATGATTTCTGAGATCATTGCTTTAAAGAAGTCAGGCAGTGCAAGACAACCTGTCTGATCATTTGAATGAGCAAGTTTTTGCCCCATTGGATGTCACCGTGTTCTCAAACTACAATGTTATGATAGAAATGATTTCCAAAACTATGAAAATAAGACCTAAGTTGTAATAAATCTGAATTATCATTTAAGTTAAGACTAACATCTTTCAAGGCACCCAAGTTAAGTCAAGTCTTTAGAAGCAAATTGCAAGTGAAGAAGTCTTTCAAGTGTCTGAATGCTGATCTTTAAAATGACACATTGTCCGTTCAAAGCTGTGTAAGTACTTGAATTTTCATTCTTGAAACACTAGTTTGAGCAAAAAGAAACAACCTTAACTCATGGTCCACTTACCGTACTAGCTTATTTCCTGAGCTTTCAACCACATCTTTTGGTCTAAATAATTCCAAATATTTACACATGGTGTTTACATGGCTGAGACCATGTCATTTCAAAGCAATAGAGACTAATAATTAAATCTTCAATAACTGCCTGTAACTGTCTTATTCATATTTTATTGTTCTGGTATTTTACCAAGTCAAAACTTAACAAACTTAAATGTTTTTATCCAAGTCTCAAGTCAAGTCAAGTCAAATCAATAGGACATATTTATGTCTTCTTTTTTGTTACTTGAGTCCAAGTCTTAAGTCTACAGCTCTGAAAGAATTACATTTAATTATTGCTATAAAAGTTCTTATACATTGAATTCTTTATTTAAAACAAAGAATAATTCATGTGTGCTTTTTTCCTTTTACTACATAAAGACATTCAAATAATACAGAAAATAAAACAAGTATATCAATATGATACTGTGTGTTTTTTCATGGCTTAGCGAGTCTTACCTCAGGCTCATAGATCTCACAGTCTACACTTGTCTGAGCATCTCCAGTCTTGGAGTAGAAGAGGGATGCCTTACAGAAGCCCTTGTGCTGAGGAGAGAAGAACAAGAACAAACAAGTAAGAGAGGAGAGAGCAGAGGGATGGTTATGCCTGTGGCTTTACTAGAGTTTAATAGTTAAACAAACTGAATTTCAGAGTAATCCTTTGCCATCATAAATGTACTCAGTGATAAGAACCCAAAACATCCTGATCCAGAGCTGTGAGCAGAAACAGGAGGATGCTTCTGGAGGTCTTTGGCTACAGCGTTAAAAACTCAAATAATCCCCTGATTTATTACACTTAAAACTGAAAAGCCAGAATGAAAACTGGTCTTCAGTTTCATTATTTTATAATAGAGACACAGCCTTGAGATGTAGTAGATGTAATTAATGGACTGAAGTTTTAACTGAAGGACCAAAGCACTAATTAACATGAAGGACTACTATGTCTCTCTTCAACATGCAGAACAAATCCTGGAAATTAAAATAAACAATCCATTTGATCAAGGTAAAAAGTTAAAAAAATACTGTGAAATAACATAAATTCGTCATGACTCACAGCGAACTCGCACCCCATGAGGGGGCACTTATCAGCCGCTACCGCTTCTGCGCTCTTGGGGCAGGTGGTCTCCTGGATGGTGTACTCCGCATTGTAAAACATCCTCATGGCCATCTGAACACACACACACACACACACACACACACACACACACACACACACAAAGGAATAGGCATAACAATATGAGATCTTTGGTCAGGAGTTGGTCAAGTAGCCAGTAAGTGAGCTAGAGAGCTCCTGACTGATGGAAGAGCAGGAGGAGGGCGCACAAACCATTGACAAACATAAGATGGGAGTTCAAAGGGGTCTGGAAGCAGTGCACTTAACAAAAATATTACTGTTTATTACATAGTAAGCATTTGGATTAACCACAGAGAAGTGGATTTTTTTTGCAGCAGTGGTGTGAGAGATTCTCTGGACAATTTGATGCTCATTTTATGGCAAAAACTTGTCAAGTTTTAAATCCACAACTGATATAAATCCCAGCTGATCACAGGAACAAACTATTTTTTTGATACTCAAAACATTTTGGGACAAATTATCTTTTAATTTAGTTCAACTTTACGTTATCAGTTTTAAGTTTGTCCCAACTTCTAGTATGGTTATTTCTGCGAAAGTGTGCACCTGCTGCATTTCGTTTGCTCATCCAATCCTGCAAAGTTTTTCAATGCTAATTATATTATTGCATTAATCCACAATTTATTAACTCTCCAAGGGTTTAAATATTTTTTTGGAGTACTGGCCTCAGGAGCATCCATCCTCCCCCTCAACATAACTTTCTGTTGCAAACATTTAGTGGAATTCTGCATTGGTTGCCATATTCTCTGTATTGCACATGTGTTCAAAATATATACAATATACTGAAAGATGGGACGATACAGTATGTCACATGATATCTTGATGTTTTGGACATGTGGAAAACTTACCCCGGCGGCAGCGCGGGTGACGTTGAGCAGAGCGAAACGATTGGCCAACCCGCTTTCGTTGTTGAACTTCTCCAGTGACAGAGACACAGTCTTCTGAATCTCAGCGTTGTCCATGTTGATAAGAGACGGACAGTCAGGACACAACTGATTCACTTTAACTGCAGGAACTGAGCAGAGAGAAAAGGGGTTTTGAATGTGTACATATCATAAGATTGTTTTGCACTGCACAAAATCTTAGCCTTAGACGTTGTATTTTATTATTAGTATTCTATCATATATTTCGCTTATTTCCAAAACAAAAGTCCAACTAACCTGAAAAGATGTGGAACTGTTTCACCCAAATTTAAACTTAGTGAGAGGGGGACTAGATGTCTTATTTTATTTGAATTGAAAAGACAATCATGAGTTCATGTATTTACTTTTATTATTAGCATTTCTTTTTACCTGGTCTGACAACACAGTTGTATTTGTAGAGACGCACCACTCTGTGCACCTTACTGATGTAGATGACAGCTTTGCACTGTCCATATACCTGCAAAGACCAACACAAAAATAAGCACATACACTATTTTGTTGTGCTGCAGATATACAAAAAAAAGAATTTATTTTCATTCAACATGTCTTGTGAGACCAATGTTTTTTGGTTTCTTCTTCTGCTAACTTAAGAGCTACTCTTTATGGAAGAGCAAGAATATATAGTACTCGTTATGTTAATACAGTCAGACGTGCTGATTTCACTTCGGCATGCAAGCAATTGAAATTGAATAGAATTGAAAAGACTTGGTAATGAAAAGAAAAGGCAAGACAAAATAAGTATTTTTTTTTGTTAAAAATGGCCATTATGTGCATGAATGTGGACTTTATGAGTATGTGTGCATGCAAGAGAGTGTGTGTGTACGTGTGTTTTCTAACCGGGGTGTTTTCGGTGGGACGAGCCACACAGGTCTTCCAGTCCTTCTTGCTGAGAACACTGCAGTTGGTCTCAACAACATCCAGAGTCAGGTAAAAAACCACGCCAGCCTTTGCCTGTGACACACACACACACACACACACACACACACACACACACACACACACACACACACACACACACACACACACAGAATGTACACACATAAATAACACAAGCAATAATTACTGTCAATAACATCCTAATGAAAATTATCTTCCTCTGGGTAGGAACCTGTGTCATTGTGTGATGGTTCAAATGACTGATGATAAATGAAGCCCTGAAAAAGTTTTCACTATCAAGTTCTGACGTTTCCATGACAACTACCAATAATCCTTGGTATCGCCGGATCTTTCACACAGTCAAAACAGATCTGTCTTCTACTGACACGTCATTAGTCACATCCTTGGCTTAAACGTTTAATGTCTGATTCTTAATTACACTCATAATGAATTTATAATGAATTTCAAACCCGAAACAAATTTAGGGATGAGCTGCCAGATGAGCTCCAGCAGACTGAATCCTGATTTATAATTTTTGAACATCACCTTTAGTCTCTGTCCTATAATCATCTCTTATGAATTGTGCTTGCCTTGACTTCTCATGTTGTTAATTAGTTTCTTGCTTTGTTTTTGTGTTTTTCAGGGTTACACAGTCCATCCTAATGCTGCAAAAACACTCACTTTTACTTCCTTGTTGCTGTAATTTCATGCAAACACTACAGATTCACTTCATTTAAACATTTGTGGTAGTGGGTCACTAGAAAAAGAACTAGTGCAGGTTTCAATGGAGAGTTTTAAGGTCCCATCATGGGATTAAAAATCTGGATTATTTAATCTTGAATGCAACAGGTGACTTCACATCTTCAGTAAGAGAATACCTGCAATCACTTAGCACATGTCTGGAGAATGTTTGAAGAATAAAAACAACTTTTTTAACAACCTGGATCTTATTTGGATAGTTTTGGCCTTATTTGTTATAATCATCTTTTACTTGTCAGCTTAACTGTAGACATACAATATATCTTATAAACAGAGGACATCACATCAGACAGGATTTCAACATGTCCCCTTTAACCCACTTATCTAAACTCTTTATTTGTAAGTGAAAACAAGATGGAACAATATACTTACTGTATTACTCAACTGTCCATTTGTAGAGCTATTTCTTGGTTCAACTTTAACCTTCAGATGTTTCACACACACTCATGCACTTTACAGTGAAATAGACAAATGGACATTTTAGATTGTAGCACTTCAATTTCTCTCATGAATAATTGATAAATAATTGGCTTAAACTGTGGATATTTAATGGAATCCGTTGTAAAGCTGTTTGTCACCAGATCTCAGCAAAGAAATGCAAAGTGGTTTGACAGATATGGATGGTTCTAACTTCAATAACTTAATTAATTCTTCATTTTGTTTGAATAAAGGTCTGGCACTGGACTAGAAAATAACGGAAAGGAACGCCTCCCTAAATAGCCATGGTCTACTCTATAGGGAAACAATATACTACATCAAGAATATTAAATATTAAATGGTTTGTGTTCAGTGTCATGGTGGCGTGACTCACATGTTTTGTCATGTGGACGTTGGATAGGCGGTGCAGGCGGAAGATGTAGCCCTCCTGCCAGTCCTGGTTGATCTTGGTGAGAGCCAGTTCTGCAGCGCCCATTGCCGACACATCTTCACACGAGCCCTGCTCCAAGCCATCCTGCTCCACCGGTGCACCGTGCACGCTCCCCAACGCCAACAGCAGCAACAACAGCATGCAGTGCTTCATGGTAAAGGCCTGGGACGACTGGGACAACAGTAGGAGAGATGCCCAGAGAGAGACAGGGTGACCTTTTATATCCTCCACCTGTTTACTGTAACCACACACACTCTCTCAAACACACACACACACAAAATCACTGACCCTCCTGTCATCTCAGGTAAACATAACCATTGACCCCCCACCCCCTCTCAAAACACGTCCCTCTATGAATGCTGCATCAGTTAATTTATCTGCCAACCAATCAGTCACTGTACATTCTTGCACAATGGAGCTTATCAGTCGGGAGATAATGAGCCCTGCAGTCACAGTCTCTTCCCTGGGATCAATAGGGACACTCAGTGGGCTGGAAGTCACTTGATGCACTCTTTGCTCCTGAATTTAGGTTCAATGCGTGTTCAGGAAAGCAGCATTTACAAGATGCAGTAACACATGATCAAACTGAGTATTTAGAAATCCATTCAAACATACTCATTCTAAAACGTTATCTGCCAGACCAGCTGACCAAAGCAGTATCAGGTCACCATTGTCATCATTAAATGCACTGACACCTCACAGTGTATATGGCTTGATTATATCACAGTAAAGCAGAATGCAGTGCAGCTGTAGTGACCTCAGACTTTCCATTGACTGGTGCATTTCTGTGATTTGAAAAGGGGAATTTTAAGATTTAAAATAAAAAAAATGTAAATCTCCACAGCCACTGTTTACCCACAGCTATAAAGCCCCTTTTATTCTACAAAACATCATATAATACAAAACATAGAGTAGGCGTAGAGTAAGTCGGGTCACCAGTGTTTTCAAATACTTTATGAAGGTTACAGTGGCATATACAGTACATATTTTACTTTTGATACTTTAAGCACATTTTGCTGATAAGACCCGTGTACTTTTACTTAAGTAAGATTTTGAACGCAGGACTTTCTTTTAATGAAGTACTCCTTCCATCTCTGCATATTACCCTAGTAGATCACCACACAAACCATCCAATGTTGAATGTCTTTGGTAACCTTCTTTGGTCATGCAGCTACCTGTAGCAATGTGAATTTTAATTAGTGTAGCCAAAAGTAAGTGTGTGGAAGTGTGAGTGGTGGATGGGTGCATGAAACATTCAGTGGCCCAGGTTTGTGACTCATTTCACCCTGGACTTTTTAGATATTTGACCACAATCCTTCCCTTCCTTCCTTAACCAAGTACTTTCCAATTGCCTGACTTGAACCACACTTCAATCATGCTTTAGTAGCCATGTGCAGATACTGTAAGAATAACTATTTGAAAAATGATATCACTGAATATGAACTGTTTTTGTAAAAAAAAAAAAAAAAAAAAAAAATGCAAACAACTGTAGGAGGCGTGGCCTCGTGGCTGCGTAATATGTGGGTCAGGGGACACAGGGGAGACTGACTGACACTGATTAGAGATTGATTCTTTTTTTATATAAATGTCATGACATAGATAAGTTCCAACCTGTGTTGAGCTATTTTTAAACCATGAATTTGGTAAGAAATGTCAATATTAATACCAGTATTGATGTGTTTCATCACAGTAGAGTCATATCATTTAGTAAACAGCACAAATACCATTCTTTAGACTGTTCATAGGAGGTTGTGGGGATAAAATGGGGTAGATATAAGCAGAGGGCATGAACAGAGACATATTACACTTCAGCACATTCCTGAACTTTGACCCAAAATCCCTTCTAAAGTTTTTGGTCCTCATAGATCAGCACTGTACTGAAGGGAAAGACGTCTTTTTTTTGTTGTTGCTGTAGGTGCAGGCGCTGCAGTGATAGTGAAACATTTGACCTTTGTCATAACAAAATAAACAATCCATGGAATCACCAGGCTAAAAATCTATATTTCTTGTGCAGCTGCTGTGTTGCAACCTCTGCAGGTACACTTACGTAAGACACAGAATTGTTGGGACATGACCGCGCTCATATGCACCAATCTAACTTAAGTGAATTAAATTGCAGAACTGATAGGGGCCGTGATGGACGTCTGTCTCTGCGAGTGAATTCATAAAATGCAAATTATATGTTGTGAACATGATTATTATGAACTGGAATATAGAGGAATATCACAAACTGAATGAAATGCTTTGTTATGTTAGCTAATGGTTACATTAGATGAGTACAACTCATTTGACTAACTTGAAAGTTAAGGCTAAGCAACTAAAACAAATAAAACGTACCTTATGTGCAGACATTTGTGTGTGAAATGGATTCCAAACCATAAGTCAACATGATAACCGGTCGGGCACTGATCTTTGAGTTTTTGGTATAGCATGTTTGTATGTATGCTTGCATGCAAAAACAAATATGACATAGTTTTAATTCAAGCTGCAAGCACAAATACAACTCAAAGTATTTTAAGCTTATGCAAGGAAATGCTGTGCGCCAAATGTGCTCTTTTTAAAGTGTATAAATATTAAAACTAAAGTACACAACTGTTTGACTTGAAATTTGCAATCTGTTTCAACTGCAAATGTCTGCATATGCAGTTAAAGTGAGGTGATAATAAAAAACTGCAGTCATAGTTTAAAAAACCTCACAAACTGAGTTCAGAACTGAACCCACGTCAGTGGAGGTGAAGGTTGAAATACACTGTGTTTGGCCATTCAAAGCCAGCATCTCCACATAGTTACCTTCCAAAGGGGCATAACAGTTCCATGGTGGAAAAACATACTTGTCACTTTGATTTGCATGACTGGTGTTCATTGCATTGGTGAATAGCATTACATTGTAAAGGTGTGTTTGTTTTATTTGTCAGAGGGTGAAAGGAGTGCAATGACTTCTAGGGCATTGATATAGAACAAACAAAGCAACAGCTCAGTAAAAAACTTCAGATGAGAGAAGTGGGACTTGGATCCAAGAGCCTTCATTTTTCTTGTCTTAAACAGTTTTTCCTTTTGTAATTGTGTTAATATGGCATGTCAGTCGCCCATGATGATGCAAACACAGAGCACACAGGCAGAACTAGTTTGCACAGGGACTCTGTAGTGGGCAAGGGGGGAAATGTAAAAGGACCACCTCTACCCTGCACAGGTGAATATTTTCATTTTTAGCCACCCTAGTGATTCTCGGTCGATTTGTTGAATTAACAGTTTGGTCCACTGGTCCAGAGTGAAATATCTCAAGGAACAATTCTGAGGTACTGTGCTCCTTTACTTTATGCTTCTTATACTTCTACGCCACAACATTTCAAAGAGAAATGTATTTTTTTTCATTTATTTGACAGTTATTGTTATTTGACAGATTATGCTTTTGAAACCCCTTAATGACCATATAAATTGATGCATTGTTATACAATAAATTAAAGTAAAATGCTGCTTACTGCATCCTTTTAATGCTTGAATATTAATAATAATAATAATAATAATAAAGAAAGAAGTAAGAATAATGTTTTGGCTTTGCAACCAAAAAAAACCATATTGCTTGGTCTGTGAGTGCATCATCAGGTTAGGATTTAGATTCAGTTTACGAACATGTATATATAATTATGACAACATATGACAAGTACATACAGATGAGGTTGAAAATTAGCCATGTGTTCCTTTCACTTCCTGGAACTACTGTGTCAGTTCTCAGGGATTTACATTGAGTGCACACTGTCTTATGTAAGACACAAGGTGGTGCTACAACGTCAGACTAACAACTGACCCTTGGTTTAACTCACACACAGAGGTACTTGTTTACAAGTCTGAGGTAATGCTAAGACTGGAAGTGGCATGTTTCAAATGAATAAATTGAGAATTGATCAAAAGATCATCATTATGTTCAGAGAAAGGGATTAGGATAACGTACATATAATACTACAGCAATGTAAAATAATACTACAGCAATGTTAAACTGAAAGTCAAAGCTTCAGGAGATACACAGCATATATATATATAGACAAAGCCACTCAATCATCACTAAATATGACACTATTAAACTGCTTTTGTATCAATGACCACATGTGAGGTCATCACCTCATGCATTCAGAGCCTCCACAGCAGAATAGAGACAGATCTCTGACGTCACCGGTCAGTTGATTCATCAACAGTGATTCATATCAGACGGCTGTGACCAGAGCAGGAGAAGTTGAATGAGTTAAGGGGAAGTTGAGAAACTTCTGTCATGACCGAGAAACAGTTAATCTCATCCGACTTTCAGGTCAAAAAACCACCGCAGTGTCCCTCAGACCTGGATCGTTTTCACTTTCACTTCCTATGGTGTAAAGCATGATGCATTTGGAATTGACTGTTCTGTATTCAGTGCCAAAGTTAGAAAAAACAAAACTCGACAAATAAAGAGAGGAATGCAAATGCTTAACGGGAAAACAGTGAATTTGTGTTTTGTGGCTTACTTGGAGCTGCCTGTGTATTCCCAGCACCAATAGGTGGGTTTTCTCAAAGGAGAAAGAAGAACTTTTCAACTTTGGTCCTTCGTCATTTCCTCTACTCCTCTACTGCCCAGTTTGGTTTTGCGCAATAAGTGTTTGAACTCCTGCTTTAAAAGTTCCTTTGTCTTGTCCATAAATGAAATAAATTGATGAAATAATAGAAGTGACGAGCACGACAGAGACCCTAATATATTCATTCTTGTAAAGGAAGATGTGACTCAGATTAAGATTGTACTTGAAACTTATATTTTATAGACATACTTTAGCTTTCCAGATAAATCTATTCCTGTTATCAGCTTTAGTGTTCAGACCCGTCCTCTGCCCCCAGCTCCCCATTAAAAAATGACATTGTAAAAGCATATTATGTAATGTATTTTATCTGTAAAGAGACACTCACCTGTTTCCTGAGCAAATGATTTGTGATATAATAAATCAAAGCAAGCAAGTATTATAAACACATATCTGCCACACACTTCTACTACACAAGGTAATAATATACTTAAAAATACTAGTTAACTGACATCAGCTTAATACTACTACTACTACTATCACTACTATGTAAGTGGACACACAGGATGAGGTAACCTGTTTAAAGACAATAATGAACCAGCCCTCTCCATTATTTTCTATATTAGGACTTAACAAATAAAAATAGTGAGGTTATGTTTCATGTGTTTGTAGTCAGTTTAACTCATGGTTAGGCTGATTGACTTAAGATTGACTTAACCGGTGTAAAGCATAAGTGCTGTTGCCATGGTGATGTGCAATTTAATATACATTGTGCACTGATTGAGAACACCAGTTAGTGTTGACACCTGCCTGCCAAGAGGAGTATTTCCCATGTTTATCCTCAATTTCCTATTTATAATGTTAAAGAAAAAATACATGGGTAATAATATGTGGTTTATGTGGGTTTATTTTAATACACTAAGCTGTACATTAGATTACAGTTGCTGTTGTTTCCCATCGCTGCTCTGTGCTGACCCTCTGTTCACTGAGCCGGCGGGCCAGTCCTCCCTCAAGGAGATCCAGCACAGTTCACTGACAATATGTCAAAACCATCCCTGACACACACACACACACACACACACACACACACACACTCTTATGGGTATTACATAAGATGTTGTTCTTTTTTGATTGTTTGTGACAAATTAATATGGTAATTGGTAAAATTGATAAGAATGTCATGCAGATGTCTTCTACTTTTACTAATTACTAATTGGAGTTTGGCCAGACATGTTTGAACGTGTCCAAAGGTGGGAGACTACCAAATACTGAAGTTCTTCACCAAAACGCATACTGTAGGTACTGGTACTTGAGAAATTCCATGTTTGGAAACTTCTAGTTCTAAAATTCAGAAGCAAATATTGAGTTTTTCACTCCACTACATTTATGTGAAGGTTGACCATGAAAATGAGCAAATTTACATTGTACATTCAACATAATATATACTCATAAAACTAGCTGCCAAAAAAATTGTATCTTTAAATTGTCAACTTTTCAAAAACCATGAAAAACTTCAGTCTCACCAGTCTCATCAACCAGTAGCAGGCAGCTGTTTAAGTCAAACGTGTAGCAACTGAAGAGCCAGACATTTTTCTCAGGAGCTGTTGGAGACCAAACTAAGCTAAGCTAAAAGATGAATATTGGACTTAACTGGTGGACAAAATACGAATCCAAATGAATGGTAATGTTGCCCTGTGTCTGCAGGATGTTCCTACCACATTAGCCATAGCAACTTAAAAAGGTGATAAAATGTTGGAGCTGTGAATCTGTTAACTTGAATTTTTCTGCCCTCTAGTGGATGAATATTGATTAATGCACCTTTAACATGTTAACAGTCAACTCTGACAGAAGCCATTCCTTATATTAAATACTTTTAATTTTGTCACTTAAGCACATTTTATCACTTTTTTTTGCTGAAGTACATTTGAAATGCAGGACTTTCACTTCAAGGATCAAGGATTGATTTGAGTGCTTCTTTCACCTCTGAAAGTTTCAGCCCATAAAAAACAGTGCAGCTGCAGGTTTCTGCCATGCGATTCTGTATCGAAGTACCTTTAAAGTAGCAACAGTCGGATTTTAATGAACCTTGAATGGAGAGAACAGTACATGTTGGTACTGACTGGCCAGAGAGTGCCTGAATACTCCATGGGGGATGGAAAAATTTACTTGTGGACTTAAAACATAGAACACAGTTGTTCCATCCTTAAATTGGATTACTGAGACGTTCATGCTGAGTAACAACAGAAATTTATATACACACACACACACACACACACACAACTCAACAATAACAATAATGATTTTTCATTCAAATATATATTTCACAATTGGAATTGCAGGAGGGGCGGCTCGCCACTGCTTAAAAAACAAAACAGGTTTTTCACCTGCGTAAATCAGCCAGTTTTCAATCCCAAATTACGTCTACACATTTGTCTTTTCCTTGCGATTAAGTGTGAGGTTGAGCAACAGTTTAGAGGAAAATGGCCTGAAATAGCCTTTTCCATGACACACAAAGGCAGACGAGCTCACTGACTGCACCCTAATGCCCCAAATTACACACCTCATAGCTGGCTAATGGAGGGCTTGGTGTGACCATTTTATTGGCAGTGAATGGACAGACCACACACATGCACACACAATTACACTATCAGAAAGTGTAACATATTCACACACAAGCACATTACAAAACACATTTTACAGCTTTTTAATGCCAAAATGATGACTGATAGACATTGGCTACTAGACAGAAATGCAGAATGTATTATACACAAAAAGGCCAATTCAAAAAGTTTCAGTTGAAACGGATCTTTATAAGTGGGTCAGTCCATTAACAATCACTATGTGAGTAAAGATGATTAATGGGAAAGCATGACATTATTCACACATAGACAACTGATGATTATAAACCATCAGTATTTACTGGACTGTACACTGGAGTATGTGCATTAAATGAGTAAGTGCAAACCAACACGGCCAGTAGCTCCCTCTGACTTCGCTGCATATACATTTTCTGTGTATATATATTTGTGGATATATGGGACGTGGCAGACAGACCACGATAGGGCCCAGAATACACAAGGTAAATACATGTATCACTGGGGTTGATCAACAACTCACACAGAGCACCATAAGTTGTTTACTTACTTTCAGGAACCCCGGTGATATTTACCACTGAGATATTGCACTGGAAAGCAGAAACACAAGGTTTGGCAGGTTGTCTACTGACATTAAAAACATGCTGGATGCGTAATAAACCATACGCACTCTGATATTATCACAATAAGCAGAGGTTCCCCTTTTTCTTCCCTGACGTTTATTATTACACAGACCATCCTCCAGTACAACTGCTGCGGCCTGTGGCTGCGACATAGGTGACTGCTGGTCACATTATGGCAACCGAATACACTCACAGGCTGCCTGCATACTTACAGTCTTAAAGTTTGACTCTAGAGGGGCCTGTGGTCAATCTGTCTCTGACTGCAGTTGTCAGTGTTTATATGACATAACCACAGATGTAATATTTATGGAAAGATGGTGTGTATGTATGTATGTCTATATATACTACATTACGCAGCAGTGACTGCTTTATGAACCATTAAACTGTAACCATTAGGTGAAGATGACTGGCGAATATCAATTGTGCAATATAATAAATGTAGCATAATACCAGTACAATCATGTCTTAATCATTATGGCAGGTTTCAAATCACCAACACAAATTATTTTTATGTAGGAGTATATTTATGTGTGATACAAAAAAAGTTAAATGGGATCAACAGTTGTCCTGAGAGCACTTATCTGATTTGAAAATTGTTTTTTTTTAAGTGGTAATTTTGACATTTCACTTAACCGATGAAGAGAGTTGCGGTGAATGCACTATTCTGTGCTGAAGTGAGGCTTTGTTAAACACAGAGAACAGATTTTAAATGTCGAGTGCTGTCCAACAATCTGTCAGTGTTAAAATATTTTGGTCAAAATGCAGAGGAGGTGTTTAATTTTTTTTTAAACTCCACTCATGTCTTTTTTTTATTTACCTATTTCTGCATTAATGTGAAGGTGGCAGGCAGCGATATGTTATCAATTATCTGGGTTCTTATAACTCGGACTTCTTGCAAGATTTTGAAAATCTGACAACAGCAAGTCCAGTAAATGTCCTTTTTAAAGCTTACTGGGCCTTACTGTGGTTGACTTTCAAACTTTAATCTGAGTATCAAGCCAAAAAAGGAAAAGTGTGGCCTTGTGTGCATGTATCTATCAGCGTTACATCGTTTGTCACACGGTCAGAGTGGCTCCCATTAAGCCATGTGTTCATGACTTCTAGACAAGGAGACAAAACACTCTGCAAAGCAACTCCACAGCCATACAAATACACAAAAATGCTTTTAAATTACACACCACTGCAAACTCACACATATACTAGGCGCCGAGCACATAAACACAACACAGATTCAAGCATGCACACAAATACACACAACTCAGTGACTCATCCATCATCCGCGCTGTCG
Organism: Macquaria australasica; assembly: GCA_005408345.1. Lineage (NCBI taxonomy): Eukaryota > Metazoa > Chordata > Actinopteri > Centrarchiformes > Percichthyidae > Macquaria > Macquaria australasica. Next base: position 1,242,533 of record SEMN01000083.1, read on the forward strand.
CCACATTAGATCAAAGCTGTGGATGCGGCCACCCAACAGCAGCAGTTCTGATTGGTATCTTAACCTGCATGCTGTTCCACACGTAGCCTCATCACAGCTCATTATGGCCCGCTATGTCCGACTTACTGACGAGGCCTATAAACAATCACAGCAGTAACCGTCTCTCCTCCTCTGCACCAGCACCATGAGTTCTGTGCTACGGGACATTTACAGAAAGCTGGGAAAGTCTACTTCTTTGTTTGGGTTCGATATGCTAATTGTCACAGCTGAGGGCGCATAAGGAAAACTGTCTTTGCAGTCATCTCTGAGCAACCCTTTATTTTTAGACCCAGCCGGTATTTAAACTGTCATGCCAGACAAAGCTCCCTTTAAAGTTCCCAGCTGTGACATTTTAATAAAACAACTGTTCTAGCCCTGTCTAGGTCTTTATGTGGAGAGGCTGGAGTGGAGGAGCATGCATAGTGTGAGAGTGAATTTGTGTTGACTAGAAAAATTCTAACTTCACTTGCAGCAATTGCAAACAAGAAGGGATGGATCAGAGAAAGCACAGAAAAAGAAACTGTAGTTAGCATGTAGTGTTAGACAGACAAGCGAAAGACATTCCAACTTCATCGGTCAAAAATCCAGTGATGTTACAGTAATGACGGACAAGTAATCTGTGAGAACAAAGTGTAGAAACACCACGACTAGCAGTGACCAACTAAGAGAGTGTGTGTGTGTTTTGCCCTACAAGCTAGCAGGGTCACCAAGTTTAACATGCTAAATTACTTATAAATTATCAACGAAAAAAAAAACCGTGGCATTAATGAATAGCATTACAGGCTCTTATACTGATCATTTATATTCCCAATATTACCACTCCAGCAGATGTTGGAATGCGCAGAGCAGAAGCTAATAAGTACGTAAGTTAAGTTTAACTTGACGATAAAGTACGTAACATGGTCTTTTCTGAACCTAACCAAGTAGTTTTATTGCCTAAACCTAAGGTCACCTGACTATGATGATGAAGGTCACCTGACGAATGTCACCTGACTTTGTCCTTTCCTGTACATCCAAAACTCATAAAATTCACCATCTCTAATGGCATTAAATGACACGCGAAAAGCTTAAAGCGCGTAGACATGACACGCGAATTGTCCTTAAAAGTGACGTGCTTTTTATTGGCTATCCCATGAGATCACGTTGTTCCTGGACAATGTATCCTAATGACTTTGGTGATTCCTTTGAATGTTCCTCTAGTGCCACCATGAAAATGCCACCATTTTTAGTTTTAAGGGAAATATTCAGACAACTATTGGATGGATTGCCGTAGAATTGAATTCTTTCCCACAGGATGATTTGTAATAACTTAGACTATCCTCTAAATTTCTGTCTAGCACCATCATCAAAAATAATCTTGTCATCAGCCTCAGCTGTACTTTGTGTGTATTGCTAATTAGCAAATGTTAGCATGCAGATGTTACCTGACATTACTTGCTAAAAAGCATGACAACATTGTCATTGTGAGCATGTTGTTAGCATTTAGCTCAAAGTACAGCCTCACAGAGCTGCTAGTGTGGTTGGGACCCTTGTTATTATTTATTGCACATGTAGAGTATAATCTCAGTCAACCCTTCAATGAATCCTACCTTTGTGAAGCTTATAACATTCAGATTATGTTGATACTCTACCAGAGAGGAGGAGATTCAAGTAATCAGTGAGGTGTTTCTAAATTTGTTTCCCCCACATGTTGCCAGATTGGATTGTACAGATGAACCTAACTAACTAGTAAGTCAGTGTAGCTGGTGCAGTTGGAGTGAAAGTTTTAGGTACTTATTTTACACCAAGCCAGAACTTTTCATCTGTATGTGTAAGCATCTTTTCTCCCTCACACTTTCTTTTCCCGGTTTCTCATCTCAAGAGGGCAAAGGTGTGGAATGGGAAGATGTACTGACCATGTTGTCACGTTAGAGGTGTCACCCTGGGGGGATGACGGAATGCATCCTGCTCTGCTTCACCTACCTGGTGAGTCATAAATGGGAGGACAGCTAAGGTGAATGGATCTCACCATCCTATTAGTAACTGCAGTTCAGATTAAAGTCATGTCCTCTCCATGCACTCTTCGTACGGAGTGTCACATCCACATTTTAAATATTACAGGAATAATCAGGATATTGTGAATGCCGACCCATATGTGAACTGTGATACGCTGCCAGCCATTGCTTTCAGTAAATGGAGGACAGTAAACAAGCCAAGTCAAAATGGAATAATGATGTCAGACTGGGACCGCTAGCTGCCCTCCTTTAATTTCCACATCTTGCCTGTCACGTTGAGTGTCTCTCATGATGACAGATGCAGCTCTTGACCATATGAGAGATGCAATTATCCTTCGCTAACTGTCCTCTACCTTAGTGCTGGGAATGAAGCATGTGGCTTATGACGGGCTCTGCTGTCACTCCTCTGAGGATCTGTGAGATCAGTGGTGATGAGGAGAGGCGTGGGTGGGATCATTTATTGAGACTAAGCCACTTCACCTGGTGTGGTTTATGAGGGTGCGTACCCACTGCCCTGATGCTGCCGTGGCTCCTCTTGACCTTTGGAGCCATTAATGAAATTGTGACTGATGTGACCCACACCAACACACATTAAACACACTGTTTTTTCAGCCTGTATGATTGCCTTCCTACTAACTTACCTGAAATAACTGTCTAATGCTGCTCTTGTTTTGGTCAAAACAATACTCGCAGCAACGCGTCAACTGTGATGTTTTGCTTTGGAAACAACATGCTGAAAACCTCGAGCGCAAAAGAAGGATTTCTACTCTGAATCTATAAATAAACACCATCAACACTGGAGGCTAATTCCCATCACATGACACAGACAAGGGTACAGACAAGGGTATTGTGGTATTGTGGTATTGTGAGGTAACTTACGGTCAGTACAATAACAGCAAATTAGGGGTTATTTTTTGAGTGGTGGTTTGGAAAAATAGACAAGTTTGTAAAAAGATAGAAAGGGAAATTAACTGAAATTAGTGTTAACTAATCTTACTGTTACCTTCCTGCAGACTTAGTTAGCATCATAAATGCTAAAATGACCTACATTTTCCTGTCAAGTGACCTCTTGCGGTTGTGCAAATAATGACTGTTCTGTGTGACTTGGCAGACCGCCTTTCCTCTCCTGTCTACAGTCTATATTGGTTTCTTTTAGCAATTAAAGCTGCACTTTTCAAATTGTTATACAAACACTGGGTCAAATGACAAAGCGTAATTGAAAGCTGACTCTGAATTACACATATAGTAATGTGAGTATGATAGAAAATCAGTAGGTCATTTTGGGAGCTACTGACCTATTTTCTCTTTCAGGTTTGAGGACTTGTTGGTCAGTGTGTGTTTTTGCACCCCAGGGCACCAAAGGAGCGTTATGCTATCAATCAATCAATCAATCAATGTATTTATATAGAACCTTTCAAACATAAAAATAGCAAAATAGTAAAATGTTAACAAAAAAAATGAAATAAATTATAATAATCAGCAATGAAATGTTGACAAAACAGAAATAGAATAAAATAAATAATAATGGTGATAGTAAATAAAATAAGCATAAATAATAAAACCATAAAATTATAAATCACTACATAAAAGCAAGACTACATTTTTAGTTTACATTTAAAAAATCTCAATGAGCTTCCATAGGGCCGACAGCAGCCACCCTATTGCATTTCTCCTTAGACTCCTTACTTTCAAACACTACTAATTTGCATTAGCTAAATATATTTGAAGGGAAATGTATTGCTGCTATATTTTGTAGCCATACAGCGGCAAGCTTCAGGACAAACTTCCCTCTCTCCAGCGCAAACAGGAACTGTCGTAACTTTACGTAACCATGGTTTTGTGTCTATTCGCTCTGCTGGTTATAAGCTGCTTGGTTTTGCAACATTCCTGTAAATATACAACACTTTGCAATCAAACGAACACGTCTACTGTTTTCTAGACCAGAGAACCACTTCCACTCCCTGCTAACTGGTTTGGGATGGCACTTAATGAATGAATGAATCCTATTTCCTCCAGCACTACCATGAGGTTGCCATTTGTGGTTTTGAGGGAAATTATTGAATGGACTGACATAAAATTTGATACAGACGTTCATGTCTCCCACAGGAAGAATTCTAATAACGTTGTTGATTCCCTTTTTGTACACCCAGACAGAGCAGCTAGTATGGCTATTAACATATCAACAAATATTCATATTAGTCAGTACATTTGTTCATCAAACACTTTTGATCCAGAGCAGCATATCTTAACAACTACAGGCCAGATGGTCTTGTTGTATGCATAAGTTAGCTTTCATCATGCACATCTGCCATATCAAATGTCAATTTTGCACACAGTATACTACATAATCTCTTAAAAATAGGTTTGGAATTCATGCTCCACAGTGGTTAAGGGATGGATGGATCACTACATTTTAGCACCACCACTCTCCAAGAAGAGCTATGCTGTTTGTTCTATCCAGTAATTTAATATTGTGGCATGTAATGAACGTGCCAGCCTTTATGGAGTTTTAAGGAAAGTTATGTTTTTATGGTTTCCTAATCAAACATTAGAGGTAATCGAGTTGTTCAGGAAACCTTTTGTACACCCAAGAGGTGTACAAAATCCTTTCTAAATACATTGAGGACATGATACCATAACCGTTCAAAAAAGTAAATACTTATTTTGTCTTTCATCTCTGTGATTTACACCAGAATCTTGGTTCTGCCCAGTTTGTACTGCTTTTCTGTGCATTACTTGCTGTCCATCAACAGGTCTTACCTAACGCCAGCATATCTGCGTCTAGCTGCTGCAGCGCTCGATGAGATGCTGTCGGGTTTGAAAAGGCCTGCTGAGAGATGGGGCTGGCTCCTCATGCGTGATGTGTGTGTGTGTGTGTGTGTGAACCAGGAACACACAGAGCCATCATCACATTGCTGCTGTGTCAGCCCAGCCTCTGGTGCTCTAATCATATCCTGCTGTCTGGATGAGCGTCGGTTAGCAACAGGATATTGCCAGGCAAAATCCATAATCAACCCCCATGTCGACAGAAACCAAATAGACCTGTCACACTGTTCTAGACCCGCTGAAATTGTTTTTTGTCTGTCACAGCATACATATCTGCTCTGTAAATCACTTACTTGGTTTCTGATTTTTTTTCCAAAGGAGAACACAGGACGAGGTGTATATTTTATATTTTTTGTTTCATGATGACACTCCCTAGTTTTGCATTAATTCCATGGAATACTGTTAGGTGTCCATTTACGCAGATGGAGAACTTGTTTCCACACAACTTCAGCGTTCTGTCATAGGCAGAGCAGACGGTCACACTGAGCCAGACAGCAGCCTGCTACACAGCACAAGAGCCACGGACTCTGAACAACAACCACATTAGCTTTTCCTTCTTATCTAACTTACAAACATGATCACACGTCTTGTCCTGCACCTTGGCTTGTTAAACGAGCGACCAAACAAACATTCACCGGGGAAAAGTGCACTGCTAGCGTCATTTTACAGGCTAATTAGCTGCAGCACATTAAACAGCATGTAAACAAACCTGTAAATGTCACTCTTAAAAAGAAAATCATTGCTCTATAAAATCACCACTAACAACACGCTGTCCGGCCATGACATGTCTGTTGCCAGCTGCTGTCAATCAAATATGACATCGACACGCCATGCAACATGCCAGCTGAGACAAAATACCTTTTTTCTTCCTTTTAATAATAAAAAAACATGTTGACATTATTTTTCACCACTTAAAAAAGGAAGACTAAATGTGATTTCAGTTGGACTTTAACGTCTTCCACCCTGCTGGTGGTGGCAGAGTTGCTGTCATCTCATTTATTGATGGAGCATAGAAACAAAGAAATAAAATGTACTGATGTAATAATTTGATAGATATTACTGATTCACAATGAATGAAAGACTTTGAAAATGGTGAACTAAGAGAAAGAAGAGCTCAGGAAGAGAACATTAATGTTGTCTTGGTTTTTATCTTTTTATGTATAAATATTAAGTTTAGACTCTAGCTGATGAGTGCCTCTTTGTTCAAGGGAAATTGATGCGCTTTATACAGTGTTGATGTTTTGTAAAGGTGTCTTAAAAGCCAGTTAAAAATCAGTTAATTAATCAATTCTAAAAAATGTTACGTATTTTTGGATAAATCATGTAAGTAACAACACATTGTAGGCATGAAATATCATCCTTGACCTTGGAAATAGTAGTTTTACAAAACAATTTCAACTTTTCCGGAGCTTTCAACCATATCACACTGTCTTCATCAGCAGATATTGAAGTGGGATTGTACTATTTACTGTTTTCCAAAGTCAAGAATGAACTTTGATGCTTAACTTTTAAGCCAACATGAAAGAGAAGTCCTAAAAGTGACAATTAAGCTAACGCCAACCACTGGTGAAGGCAGTCTCATATGGTTGAAAGCTTAGGAAAAACCTTGTAAGTGATACCTTGAGTTGGATTTGTTTTGTCAAAAATTTTTTTAACTACTTTTCAGTCTGCTGGCATAGAAGACAGGGTTGATGTTTATCCTTATTTACTGTTATTCTTACCCTAACTAAATTATTTTAATTGCGTGATCTTAACCATATCTCACCCATTTTAGTTTCCACAGATAAATACAACATCGACATTCTAGTTAAAATGTTTGCAGATACAATACATATGAACATTTCTTCTGATATGCAAAATAAAAAGAAATCCAAAGAAGCACCATGTTTCCCTGAAACTGTATTTTTGTTAATGCATAACATTTTCCTGTGACTGTAATTTGTAGCAGATGAGGGTGGTCTTTCTTATATTTCATATGTTACGTTTTTTTTATGAAAATGCAAACTGTGTAAAAATACTTGTCAGTAGATTACAGGGAGCCAGCACATTTATCATCAAGACCATTCGCCAAATGCACAAACAGCCATTATGACCCTCCTCTCTGAAGTCAATTTAAAAAAAATTGGCCACACTGTTTGAATTCATTCTTCCTTTAAAAAGGGAACCTTTGGCAGCCCCCCGTGCTTTAAATGCCTACATCTGTTGGCTACAAATCAGAAAGGTACGTTTCTGCTTCAGCTGCTCTTAGATCACTTGGAGAAAATAATCCAAGTTGCTTTTAGGCATCAGATAAAAGAAGAAACTGTTCAGGGCTACAGATTTAGATATGAGGTCATGATTAAAATAGGCGCCAGGAGACAGAGAGAAGTAAAGAGGGAGGTGATGCTTATTTTCATGCATGCATTTATCAGAGAGTTATCCACTAGACTTTGAACTTACATCTGCTTGCCTATAGCTTCATCTCGTTTGTTTATTACCTGGGAGTGAGGCTGCAGATGTTGAATCAGTTTGTCCTCTCAGGTCGAGACGAATGAGCACATCAAAGCAATCTGCACGGCTCGTCTCTGAGAGGCTTCACAGGCAGTCAACACTTAGTTTGTGACAAGGGATGGTGATCAGAGGATACAGCTCCAGTGCTTCCTAATTCAAAACACCTACTGAGAGCTAGGTGTCAAATTTAAGTTGTAATTTACGTCTATGTTGGGACTATTTAAGCTGGTGCAACCCTTAAAATGTTAGTAGCGCATAAACTCAGACCTAAGTTAGAAATTACATTCAAAATAGGCTACATTTGAACTTTGAATGCATATCTGGTGCAACCCAGTACAGTTCTTTTTAAGCTGCTGTGCCACATTCTGTTCATTTTATTGCTGTATTCATCTTTGTTTGACCAAGTTGATTATAGTTATTAGATGGCAAGATAATAATTTAATTTCAACATACTGTATACTGAAATATACTATGTCAGTCCCTAAAAACTTAAGAGAGAGGATATTTTGGACTGATGATGTCTATCAGAAATACCAAATACTCCACCATCAGCTTGAACACATTGCACCACAATACATTGCTGCCACAACATATGAGCTGTGCCCCATACTACAAACTAATCCTATGCAGGTTTTGAGTATGTTGACACTTATAATGTAAAAGGTACAAAATGAAGTACTCAAAAGAGTATGTGTGCAGACTAACTCCACTTGATGGGTGTGCTGTTGATGGACACCATTGTAAAACAATGCTACGCAAAAATGGATTAGCTACTCACAGCTGCAAATATAACATAAACTGCAGGTGGTGGTGAGACAGCCCCAGGAGAACGAAAACAAGAATCTGTTGTCCCCAACCACATGTTTTACATCATTTCTGGCTAGTTGAAAGCAGTGAAGTATATAGTACAGTATGTTGAGGATGGTGGTGAGACACGTCTAAAAAAGATGTCAGAAAACAACAAAGTACCAAGTCTTTGGAAAAACTCGAACAGTCACAGTTTGAGTGCGTTTGATCTGTTGGTGAATGTATTGGATAATTTTCTATTAGTACAAAATTAAAAATTAAGTAAAGTACATTGGTTTTTGTATGCTACAGTCAGTGTTCGAATTACACCGTGGCTTTCAGGGAGCCCTATTTTTTGGGGGTGGGAGTGTACTGTACACGTGCCGCCTACGTGCAAAAATGTCAACTATCAATACATTTCATTTCATACAGATAATGTTTAACCTGGGACAATAAAGAAACTAAAATTATTCACTGTTGCAATGTTTTTTTTTTCTCACTTTCCGCTGAGAAACAATGAAAATGCTAAAGCCAAGAGACGTACGGTGCATTGACTGCATTGAGTGCTCCCCCACACATGCATGGCCACAGCAGGAATAGACCCCCTTGTGTTTATTAGACACACATTATTGGAAATTGCTATGTGCAAATAAACACGCATGTTGACAAGTGCTTTACTATTAGCCTATTATTTATTTCAGGAACTTAAATATACAGGAAAATATAAATGTGAACAGAAAAAACAGCAGTGGCACCAAAAATTACGACATCTCAGAACTCCCCCTAAATTTCTCAAATGAGGTTTTGAGTGAGACGGTTCCACAAGACTCAGAATAACAAATGGGAAGCAAAATGTTCTTTAAAAAAATGTGCTTCCTTTTGTGAAGTTTAACTGGCGTTCAAAAGTCACATTTTTAATTCATGGACATTTAACCGCGTATTGCAATATGTCCCGTCACTGCAAAGCAGAAAAGTTAATTATTGTTTTGTAAACTGCAAAAATACTATGACACGTAGTATCAGTATACATTTAGTTCTTTAGTTCTTTTTGTTCTGTTTGAGGAAGCTCTCAGTTTTTTTTTCATGCTTTTGCAGCAATTCCTCAGAAGCTTGAGACACCCCTCAGTGGAAAACACCTTTGCTGTAAATTTCCCCCAATTTCTCTCTTCCTCTCTCTCTCTGGCTCTCTCTGTCTCTCTCTCCCGGTCTGGTGTGATTGGTCAGTTTCCTGTCATTGTGCGCTCTGGAGGTATAAAACCACTGCTGGGGGTGGAGACACCCGCAGCCTGCTGTCTAATACTGGATAAAAACTCTGCTGCTCGCAATCACACTGTTGCCTCCGTGTTGTCATTTACACCAACAGTACTGACTTTGGATCTTTAGCATTCAACCATGTGTAAAGGACTCGCAACACTTCCTGCAACATGCTTGAAAAGGTAAGACCAATTTAGTTTGAACAGGTGGATAAAAGTGTTTGTACATTCCTGTTAAAACAACTGTGGTAAAATGTAGCTTTTAAGTATCTCTAACTGTACATGCTGATTTGAGCTTTTTAAAAAAAACACGACATTTCAAACCTAAAAATAACAGTTAAATATATAAAAAGAGGAACCAGTTGCTACCACTTACATACAAGCAAGTCTTTGTGCAGATGTTTTTGCTGCAAACAAACTGAAATCTTCTAAAACGCATTTCGCTCACTGTCCTCTCTTCTGCTTCTCCACAGCGCCAAAGACATCAAGCACAAAATAAGCTTCTTACTCCAGAAGTCTGAACTCCAAGCAGCGGATCAGAAACAGATGAAAGAGAAGACCGCCGCCGCTGCTGCTGCTGCAAAGAGGTCAGAGGAACTAATCTGTCAGTTCAGTTCGTTAAAAATACTTGTGTTTATTCTTCAGATCCCACATCAAGCTGCTCTCCCAGGAGATCAAAAAGACAGTTTAACCACATTCACAAGGAGTATGATTAAAGCAACAAAACTCTCCATTCATGTTTCTTGAGGAGTTCTGTGCATGTTGCATTAAAAGGAATTCATGAGTTGCATTTCCATCTGGAAGCACTGCATAGGGAAATACTTGGGGAAATATGATGACGTTTGTGTTAGCAACCACTAGGCGGTTAAATGATGAATACTGCTTTACGATAAATGTCTACCATTCATTCAACAATTATCTTTAATCATTGCAGGTGGGGGTCTTTTTTTCCTTGGACAGACGCTTGGACACAAGACACATAACTTGATCACCAATCACTAATTAAATGACTTGGCAACTTGGCAGAGTTAATAGTCTCCCCATGGTCAAAGAGGACAATATTGGCTGGTGCCAGTGTTCAAATTGTAGACCTTCAATACTGACGTACCTCTGAATGAATCATTGGGACTTTATTGCAGTATTTAATTTCCGTTGTCTGAGGTTTGTTTGGAGAGGGATGAAGGGGTGATGAGGAAAGAGATGTAGGAGTTGATTTATAAAGAGAGAGAGAGAGAGAGAGAGAGAGAGAGAGAGAGAGAGAGAGAGAGAGAGAGAGAGAGAGAGAGCATTGATGCACTAAGTTGAAAAGCCATTTTACTGATTGGGAAATTGATCATTTCCTGCTTGAATTTTGAATGATTGATGATTTATATTACTTTGACATATTACTTTGACATATAATTACTCTTGCCAAAGTAATATAAAACACGTATATACACATTTTGAAATTGAATGACATTTGCTGAAGAACACATTATGTCTTCTTTTGGGCTTATTCCGGCCTTAAAGCTGGAGTGCGGAACTTTTGTCTCCCCCTTGTGGCAGTGAGAGTAATTACACAAACACTGTTGTGTGTTTGTGACATATGTCTACAAATTTCCACAGTTTGAAGACAATAATCCATTATTTCGGTAGAGTAAATGTAATAGCTACATAGCCTACTCCAAAATATTTTACAAAGACCAACCTGTCCAAGAGCAGTAAGGCCACATCCTGTCTGTCCTCAGTCCCTGCTCTTCTTTCAGCCTCTCCAGTGAGGAAAAGCTACACCAGTGGTTATCGTGTTTGTCCTCGCCGTCGGTCGTTTTCTTTTCGACTGTAATCCTTCCTCTGAACGCCGAGTGTGTCTTTTATCTGGAGAATCAGAAACTTTTCTTGGACACTTAATAGGTTTTTCCGCCATATGCGTACTTCGTCGCTACGGTTGCTTCCCTCAGCAAACCAGAGCCATGTAGAGAACTATCTGAAGTCTACGTGAATCATGTCACGATCACATAGAGAGAACTATCTGAAGTCTATGTGAATTTTGTCTTGATCATGTAGAGAGAACTATCTGAAGTCTACGTGAATCATGTCTTGATCATGTAGAGAGAACTATCTGAAGTCTACGTGAATCATGTCACGATCGAGCATTTTGAACTTCTGTTGATGCCACTCTCTCTCTACATGGCTCTGGGGGCAAACCAATCATTGCTGGTTGACTTAAAATGCATTAGTACCAATTATTACCATTGCACCAGTGAAACACAGAGAGATATACCTGCCGGTGATCGGCTTAATCAGCATTGTGTGAACTCGTCTGGCAACGGCTTGAATGTTACGGACGTTCATTTATATATATAAAAGTCCTGTACTGCAGCTTTAATGAGCTTCCCTCAGGAAGAGTCTTATTGTTTTTTATAAGCAGGTTAGCATCAGCAACACTTACCCTGACCTTTCCTCTACAGTGACATATAAGCTATTCAATAATCAATATTCAGATTTCCTGCTTTAATTGTTCAGCAGTACCACTCATTCCATTCCTCTTGTGTATATGAATACAGATTACTCTTTTCTAACCGGATAGCAATTCAATATTTTCATTAACACTGTTTCTGAGGCGATGAAATCTTTAAGGAGGCATGATCGTACTTTAGGTTTTGCTATGTAAATGTCAGCGAATCTAATCATGCCAGCATGTGTCATATACCATTATTGATTAGTGAATTGGTGCAGCTGGGATCTGGATGAGCTATACTCATGTAGAACAAAAGGAAAACCTCTTTACAGGGTTGTCTTATTGTGGCAGAAATACTTTTTAGAGACAATATTTCAATTTTCTTTTCTCAGTTTGTTTGGGTGGGACGACAGGAAGCCAGCAGGGTGGTTTCTCTACCTGTTCAATTGAGGACATTTTGCTGCAACAATTACCTTATTAAACCTTATTTATATACATAATAGCGATGGTTTTATGCAAAATTCCCAATGGAAATACATGCAGCTTGGGATAAAAATGATGAAACCAGATCAAAACATCCTGAACACAAATTTTGTGAATCTATGTGAAGTGTTATTTACTGTATAGTTTTACATATTGTTGCATCCTTTAGCTTTTCTTTTAAACTCCCCACTCTGAAAGACTGCACAACCTTATTTAAAAACCTTTTATCTGTGTTTTAGCGTGCCTACTGCAGCTGAGGTGAAGAAATGGAAGGAGTCTTTCAGCCAATTGATGAGCAGTAAAAGTAAGTGTTGCATTTCACACCAAAACAGTTTAACCTGAACTAGAACAAGGCTTATGGGGTTATGTTTAAATCCAAAGTAAGCCTTTGTCTGACACTAATAATACTGACCCTGTCAGGCGGATGCTTGACTCATTGCTTCTCCAGCAGAATCTCTCTCTGGGCTTATGAAAACTAAACATGACAGTTCTCATGTGACATGATGGTGCTGCAATCATGGGAATATTATCAGACAAGACCATGACCCTCACATTCCTCGCTAATGGTTGCCGGTAAGATTTTGGCAATCTCTTTCTTCACTCTTTGTAAAGGCACAAAGTTAGAAATAAATTAGCTGTAGTATAGAAGATGTGCTAATGTGCTAATTAAGTAGCATCACCCTGCTCAGATCCTCTGACATATTAATGCTGTGTTCGTGATGTTAAAGGAAAGTTAAGGAGACTTGGCTGGGGGAAACAAACATGCATATTGCGCACACATATACACACAGGCGCTCTCCGATGCACTCTCATGCTCTGGTCTTCTGCTACGTGTCTCGAGGCACTACTCAATGGCCCCTCAGGGCGTGCTGACCAGTGCTGAGTGTGCATAAGCCCTCTGAGAATTACACTGTGTGTAGACACAAAAGGGGAGCAATGGCCTTGAGGGAACCAGCTGAGATCTGACCTGCTCCATTCCATGACCTCATCCACTGACCAACAGCGTCATGTCTTCCTTCCTTCCTTCCTCTTCATCTGTCAGCTCTCATTGGATTGATCATCTTTTGTTTATCTTAATGTGGCCTCGATGGTCTCCTCGATCTGTCCTCTTAGTCATGCAGGATTTTGGAGCAGTAATGCTGCAGAAGTTAATCAGTTTGATAAAAATAAAGGCTCAGATGTGTGTGTGCTGTGCTCTTTCATTAACTTGGAATACACTTGTCTTGTGTATCTAAAAAGACAGGATGCAATTATTGATGCCATTTATTTTTTTTTTGGTAAAATGTAATAGCAGTATAATTACGCTGCATTCTTGCTTCCTGGCTTTGCTCGTTGAGTGTTTGTTTTCTCTTAGGAAGATGAACAAGTTCGAAGTGACTTTTCCATCCATTGCCCACCCAGAAAGAACAGCTTTAGGTCCATTCGGGAGGGGAGTTCAGCTCCCTATTTCAGTTTTTGTGCTATAAAGCAATCCAGCTGAAGTCCTGCCAAATCCAGTCCAAGGACACACAGCCTAAAACGCAGCTTAATGCAGCACTTTCTGTTAAATAAACGTGTTAATGATTTATTACTCCGCTGTTTTCTGGCACCTGTTGAGTAATTGGGAGCCGATTCAAACCCATATTTGGCTTTCTGATAGGCCCAGGGTAGTTAGCAGCATTTTGGCTAGCTTTTCCGTGTTGGTACCTGATATCGGACTGCCGTAACAGATTCTGCTGTATCCTTCATCACAAGTCTGGCAACCAAGTATGCCAGATTTAGGTCATTTTGATGACCTTTGACATGTGACAAGGCTGTACTTTCTTATTCTTTTAAAGGAGCATCAGTATATTACAACATTTGCACTCTTAATGATTCTTCAATACAGCATGAATCAGCCTTGCCAATATGTATTATCACAAGCCTCTACACCTGCACTCATGGGTCTGTGAGGTTCACTGGATATTAAAAAGAAACATATTTTTTCTGTCTGTGTTAGTGGGTCGTACGGTCTTCGCCAGCTTCCTGAGGTCAGAGTTCAGCGAGGAGAACATGGACTTCTGGGTCGCCTGCGAAGACTACAAGAAGACTGCACCTCCCAAGTTGGCGGCCAGAGCCAAGCAGATCTACCAGCAATATGTTGAGCCAGATGCTCCCAATGAGGTAATGACTTTTATCTGAAACATATAACAGTGGTGATATGAAATATCTAACTATCAGTGAGCTTGATCAGTATGAGGAAAATGTATCCACAAAAATGCTATTTGCAGTAAATTAAGCTTATTTATGAGCAACAGTTATTAGGTGGAAAATGTGGAAGACAAAACAAGCCACAGAGGATTCTAAAAAAATTAAAAAGGCTAAAACTCTATGGTATCATTATCCTGGGAAGTTGGATGCTTGGCATGGATGAAGGAAATTTGGCACACTACTTTGTTTATTTTATTTTCCATTTTATTTTCATTAAGAGTAAACCCAAAGGACTGAACTGAGAATATATATACCCTCACTGTTTTTGCTATAACAATACTTGCCAAAAAATTGTCAGGATTTTCAGTTTTATTGTCGTTTTTCTATCAAACCCTTATTACTTTTAGTTTTTGAAATTTTTGTTAGTTTCCCTAATGATGTTTCTTTGGCCGAACATCAACAATAATCTCTCAAGCTCCAATAATTTAGGTTTTTTAGATTAGTTAGTTAGAGGAGCAATATTGCTTTTCTGAGTAACTTCCCCCTTCCAGTGGTCTTTATAAATTTTGTTTTAGTATCTTAACCCTTTCTTTCCTCTCATTCTATGTAATTTAAGGTAAACCTAGACGCAGCGACCAGAGAAGAAACGAGACAGAATGTCGAGAATGCCTGCCCGTCTTGTTTCAATGAGGCTCAGAAGATGATCTTCACTTTGATGGAGAAAGACTCCTACAGGCGCTTCCTTAACTCCAAACTGATCCAGGATCTGTGTCAGACACAGACCACTGGTGCCCAGGAGAAGAAGGAGAAGAAAAACTGTGACTGTGCTGACAACAGGTGGCCGTTAACTGGCGGTGCCTAAATGGCAAGCAAACAGGGAAGACTAGAAGAAGGTGCCAAAGACTGAAAATGTATGAGAAGGTAGACACTGGTAAAAATCAGTTATATAGATAAACCAGTGGTTGTGTTGAAATGTGACATGTGGTGTATTTCTTTTTTGATGGGCTTTCACTTGCTGTTCCTGGAAGTCTTTGACAGTCATTTAAGGGTTTGAAGCGGCTACTGTATGTCCGCATGTGCATATACCAGAATTTTTTTTATTTTTTTTTATATTTCCCCATTTCATCATCAGCTGTCATTAATTTTTGTAAATCACAAAAGGTTGAAAGTAATTGATTAAATATTTAATATTTCAATGTACGATATAAATACAGAGAATGTTTAAATGTTTGCATTATGAAGCTCAGCTTTTGCTTCTGGTTTCACGGCAAAACACAACATAACCTGCTCTCAAAGTCATGGCAAGGTTATATTGATACTCACAACACATAAAGGTGAAGCTAACCCTAACAGGTAAAGCTACCTCCACCCAACAGACACACCTTCAAAAACAACCCTACTGCCAGTGGAACAGTGTGAAGGATTTGATTTATTGAAGCAATAACAATGTACTCTTGTTATAGCTTTAAAGTAATATATCAAGTTCTTTATAAGAATGACCCAACTTAACTGTAATTGATGAGAACACACACACACACACACACACACACACACACACACACACACACACACACACACACACACCAACATCATACGTTTAATGATATTCAGTAATGAGTGTTTTAAAAGTAAAGATGACTAATCTATCACAGTATTAAAAACATCAGTGTTTAATGATAATGATGATCATTAATCCACTATAAGTGATGTGGGCAGATTCTTTGGAGCTACATTAAATGAACCATCATGTATTCATCCACTGCAGTGAATTTAGGCTGTCTTTAGTTAGACCCAGTATAGTTATTTTTTGGGCACACACAATTTAATGTCACTTACCCATTAGCTTTACATTTGTACAAGTTCTTCTTAATTTCCTACTCACTAGTTATCACTTTATCATGTTCGTACAACAGCAGGTGAATGATATTGACATCTGTGTTCTCATCACGTCATGTAAGTACCTTGTTGATTTAAAACCTGCTGTATATCTCAAAGCGTAACCATGATAACAACTGGCTGTGCTGTATATTCATCTTGACAAGATCTCTGCACTGCACAAATGTTGGCTTTGTCTATGTCTAGTGGGAATTGTAAACATGCTTTTAATATTGCAGTATTGATTTCCTGTTGCATGCCATGTAGTTGCCGAAGGGTAGGAGAAAAGGCCAAATTGTGACTTGTGTAATTGATTTTTAAGAGTTCCCCTGTAAGTCTGTAAGACTGTTTTTGTTCAGATGGTTATTACTGTGATTTGTGCAGGGTACGTAATTGTATGTTTACTTTAATTGAATGTATTTTGGTGGCCTTGCATACTAAAATGTTTTATCAAAATGTATACTGTGATGCATAGAAAACTAGATACTGTATGTACATATTTATTAAATTATGTCATTGTCCTATTTATATTATATATGTGACTATTCACAAATAAAATGATGTGTTGGATAATCAGAACTTTGTGTGTGGTTAGCATGGATGTATAAAGAGAACTGGATTCAGCGTTGACTTCCGAGTGTAAAATGACCCAGATCTTGAGACGGATCTTCTGCATAGCTTCTGCATCAGGCGCCCATAGAGCAAGCATTTCCTTTAACGCTGTCTCCCAATCCACTAAAGTCGTACAGATCATCTGGGTACAGACGATCTTGGTATCGTCTGTACCAAGGTTTGTGCAAATCCATCCATCCGGTAGAGGTCACAATATTTCACTGAATATATTAGTTTGACCTGCTGGTGGCACAATATGAAAAGTCAGGGGATCACCAAAGTCATTAAGATGTATCCTATGGAGATCATGACTATCTTTACCAAATTTCATGGCAATCCTTCCAATAACTGTGGAGACATCTCACTCAAAACCAAAAATGTCCACAAATCCATACAGCAGGTTTGTACACGTCGGCATGGAAGGTCATTGTTTACTGTTATGTTTGAAGTGAACCAGCAACCTTTTCTAGTTTTCTGGCTAATACATGATGATCAAAACTTATTTAAAGGGTTGTAGAAATTTGATGCGATTTCTGATTAATGACCTCGTCATGTTGTAGAAAAAGTTGTCTTTTATTTCACTCGTTTTCATAAATTTGACGTAATTGCGACTGTCCCTTCGTAATCACAGTAATCATCTATAATCAACAGACATAAGGTGGTCTCTGCAATCTCCGGCAGTGACTGTGTGATATCTGCAGATTATAAATGATTACCACATCAGAATCTAATATTAGAATTTTAAATAATCACCAGAAGGCAGTGGCATAAGAAAACGTTTTTTTATATTATATCAAGACATAATTCAAATCCAAATCTTTTGTTGAGAGCTTCCGTTTTAACTGACTTGACATTTGACCAAAAAAACAACAAAAAAACAAACAAACGTGTAGCAGTATACATGTTAGCTGATTGGTTGGTTGACCCTGGTTAGTTCCCTCCCTGATTGATTTGTATTTTGAGCATCTTTTCATCTTCAGATCCCTCTCAAAATCAGTGTCAGACATCCCAGCATGCAAAGCTGAAAGAGAAGATTTGACCTTGGCAAGGCATGTTGACAACCTGAGAATTTAACGCCTTTAACATTGAGTTATTATTATTTGTCATCACACTTTAGGCCTCCTCTGTGTCTAAGAGTGGTTCACCCTGTGGACGTATTTGTTTCGATTTACCTCCATGAAGTTATGGCTGTTTACTGCAGATGTAATCACACTCACAGCCTAACTCCATGCCTATTTAAGGGCAACACATTTGGGACCATGACGCACTATACAGTAAATAAGCTTGCTAAAAGTTAATTTGCACTTCTGACTTTAACAGACAGGGAGAGGGCAAAAATGCCTAAATATTTAGTGTCCGTTAATTCTGTCTGCCTGCTTTGCAGCTTAGTAAAGGCACAAAAATAGAATAAAAGATGCCTAGATGGTTTTTTTAGAGGCAGAATCTGTAAAAGTGCTTGGGTTAATAATTCACCAACCTCCTTATACAGGCACATCAAAGAGGATTAGTACTCCCAGAGTTTTTTTCCCATGCAGGCCTAAAATGAAAACATCCCGAGTATGTTGAGCTGATGCTGCTATTCATTCTGTGTTGCTGATTAATTTGTCTTCTGAGAAGACGATTGCGATGACAGGAAGACTCATGCATACATAAAAGGAATTAATATCCACA
This sequence comes from Macquaria australasica, assembly GCA_005408345.1. Lineage (NCBI taxonomy): Eukaryota > Metazoa > Chordata > Actinopteri > Centrarchiformes > Percichthyidae > Macquaria > Macquaria australasica. The sequence goes on from SEMN01000083.1 coordinate 1,261,168, forward strand.
CACACACACACATGCTCATGTTTGCACAGACACACATTCTCATGTCTGTACTGCTGAATGTATGTCAGCCTCAGTATGCTTGGATTCTGCAGCTAAAACACGGGAGTCTACAAGAAAGTGATAAATCCACTGGGGCCGGTGTGCTTGTGTGAATTCTTATCTGTCATCTAAAATGAATTGAGAGTGTAGGAGTAGTTAGAGGGATTCTGTCAGGGGGCTAGCAGCTAGAATTTGGACCAAACCATTCACATTTTGGACTGGAGCTACAAATGAACAATATTTTTGTAGTGATATTTAGTGCCAGTACTTGACCATAATGATGGAAAGTACAAAGAAATGATGGATAGGTGTTTAATCAAGGATTTTATTTTCCATTAAAACCAAGAATGATTACATTATTGTTGGTGGTGTAGCAGCTTATTAAGGCAGAATGATGTGGTTTAAATTGCCAGACTGACACCCCTTAAAATGCTGAGTAAAATCAGCTTTTCATCTTTGTCCTGTCAGCAGCAGATACCCTGACATCTTAACAAGCCACAATACAAAAAACAAGCCTCTCTCTCTCAAGAATGATCCATTTCAAATTTGTATGTCTTTTGTTCAACACCTGAATACCTAATGTGTGAAGAAATATGTCCTCTTTCAACAAAATTTAATTGGTTGAGCATGAAAGTAGTAGTTTGGCAATAAAATGTGAAATGATTGAAAAGCTAGTAAATCAACCTTGAGTTCAGAAGTTTTTGTAAAACAAAAAAATTGCTTGTTTCATTGCATTCCCAAATGACCAATGATCATCTTGCTGATTTGGATCAGTTTAGGCAACTAAAGGTAGCTGGTTAAAGTAGCAATTAGTATTATTCATTGGTCACTTGGGAGCAGCGTCAACACAACACTGATAGATTATCACCTTGCAAAGTTGTTGTTACCAACAGCTGCCTATTTACACATCGCCCAGACACAGAGCAACATTAGCATTCATTTGAAGTCATGTTTCTGGTGAACTGAAGTCCAGTAGTCACTCTCATTTAGCTCTGTACTCCAGCAACTCAACAGAGGAAATATCTGGTGGTTTAACTGCAAAATGCTCCACTTTCTTCAGCCTGCTGCTATCTTTGTCAGCTGTTGGGCAGGTAGCATACAGTGGGTTCATCAGAACAGCTGCCGGTGACAGTGGTTGATAAGAACGGTATGAATGAACGAAACCAGTAAAGTTGCCGGCTGTAAAACCAAAACAATGAGCTGAAAGACGCTAAAATGCTTCATAGAGCTGCAGAGTTGGGTAATAATTATGTGGAGGTTTGTTATTATGAGCGACTCCTTTCACATTACGTGTAGTCATCGATTGTTAATACAAATATTGATAAGTGCAGCTTTAATGTTAGGGAAAGATGATGTTCATGGTTATAAACAAACTGAGGTGTTGTTTAGAGACATTACATGAAAATTTCTCTCTGAAAATCAGATGTTTTGTGCACCCAACCAGGTCAGAACCTGCCACACTTACTTCCTGTTTTGAACTGAACGTCTAATGCTGTCATATTTCTGGAGACGACAGTCATTATTGGCAAGACAGCAAGGGGTCACTTGTTTGGGTAATGTAAACACAAGTTGTTTTAAGCATTTTGAACAAAAGGCTGTTCTCGGCTTCCTGTTTGAGGACAGTCACGCCGTATAAGGACACGTTAATGTCACTTCGGCAGGTATGGAAACTGCACACATTTAAGGGATCACGTTTCAAGCCAAAATGTTTACCTAACCATTATTTTTATAATCCAATTCTTTGGCAAGTCATGAAATTATTTAAATTATTTTTGTTTCACTTTTATTGACAGGAGAAAATCAGCGTATCTAAACTTGGACATCACATATACTCCATTTAGGGCGTTTTCACACCTAACCTGTTTGGTTCGGTTTAAACGTACCTCGGTGCGTTTGCCCGGCTAGTGTGGTTCGTTTGGGCAGGTGTGAACACAGTAATCGCACTTGGGTGCGGACCAAAACAACCGCACCGAGACCACCGCCTCTAAACGGTCTCGGTGCGGTTGTTGTAGAGGCGGTGGTCTCGGTCCGGATGTTGAGGATGTGATCTGACCCAACTACCAGGTGTACTCTGCAAGTTTGAGCTAAACTTCTCCTGTAGCCAGGGGTGCTTTGCATTCTGGGATGCAGCAGAACACGCCAACTGTTTCTAGTAGCAGCTAGCTAGAGAATGAACCAGTAAAATGTTTCTCTCACAGAAGTACGCACTAGTTCAGAACACAGGACCTTCTTCCTGTATTTACTTTCTTGCTCCCGCCCCAGACACATCTGACCAATAAGCAGAGTGAACGTTCTCAAGTAGTGATGCATTTTTCTCTGTTTGAAAAGAAACCCAATCAAGAGGAAAATGCTCCAAGTTAAAAAACAAAAAACTCAACTGATTCGGACCAGAGCAAACTAACTATAGGTGTGAAAACACCCTAAGAGTCTACAGCCATGCTAGCGGCTCTCTGATGCTGTATTTGCATAGCGGTGCGTTGAGCTAAATGCTAACAGGCTCACAATGAAAATGTTTACCATGTTCACTTTCTTAGTTCAGTATGTTAGCAACCCAACTTCCTGTTTTAAAAAGGAAATACATCGCAGTAAGGAAGTAATGATCCTGTTTAAGTTTCGGCTCCTGTGTGTACAGAGGGATTTCCCTCCATTGAACACAGGATACTACAGGACATTACATTTTAATTTTGGAAAAGAGAAACACATGTATATCACTTCATATAGGGGTTTTGTTATACAAGGCTTGTGTTTGTGTGCTTTTCTTCGCCTGCAGATGTAATACTGGCCAGAGTCTGTTCAGGCTCCAGTTCTCGGTCCTGATCGGAGCTTTATTCAGCGCTAACCTGCTTATTGCTGGATGTTCTCTTCTGCTTTCCTAACGGCAAGCAGCACCTGCTAATTAAAACCCGACAGGAGGATCTGGTGCTCTAATGTGATCATGCATGCAAAGAAGCACGTCCGCGCTGACACACGCACGTGCAAAGCCACTTATGTCTACCACACGAACACGCGCATACACTCAGTACATACATCCCTGGGGCTGTATGTCTGCATCTCTGGTTTAAACTGATTCATCTCACTGTGGTGTCTGTTGTTGTGTTGTATTCATGTTGGTGCTGGTGCTGACATCGGTGCATGGCTTAAATATCAAGTTTGTGACAGCCTTGTCTTGTGACAATGCCATTCCTCTTGCTGTTGCCAATAACTATACAAATACTCCATCTCAAACATTTTATGCTAAATTATTTCTTAATATAAGAAGTCTACTTCCTCTTCCGCCTCCTCATCAAAACTGTCGGTGAAGATGAAGAACAAAAGGAAGCAACGAAATCAGAAAAACAACCTGAAGAAATCTCTACCACAGGGTAACACACACATACACACACCCATAACAAGTGCATGGATGCAACACTGAAGTCATTGGGAGCCTGTGTGTATGTAACAAGCATTACTGACCAGGCCTGTTTTGGGGCATTTGTACTTTACATACTTTACTTTTGTTTTGCTGTTATTCATTGGTCGATATACTCAAAGTACCTGGTTTGGCTCCCTCATACTTTGTAGGGATGAGTGATACTGCAGTCTCTGAAGTTGATACTTATATCAATATAAGTATTTAAACCCAAAGAGACTTCAGTTTGAGTGAACAAATATTTATTGACATGTGCATAATAAAGATGAGAAATGTTAAGAGTCTGGCGATTAGACCCCATCGTGACGTCATCATATTTTAAGGGGGGTAGAGAAGCCGTGAGCAGTATAGGATACCCCCCTGATGGAGTCTAGTGGTGGTGGTGGAAGGATGGCTGAAGATCTGGATGTGATGAGGAGTGGACTTCTGATGAGCTTGACCTGGACACTGAATGTGGTGAACTGGAGGTGAACAGGGTGGAGGAGGGTCGCAACGAATCCACATTGAAATGACAGCAAGCGAGAGGAGAACAGATTTTTGCAGCAACAATGTGATTGGCTGATCTTGGCAAAATCAGATTTTGAGAGAGAGAGAGAGAGAGAGAGAGAGAGAGAGAGAGAGAGAGAGAGAGAGACTTCCTGATTGAACTTATGCTGAGCTTCATTAAACGCATCAATAAAACAGATATGGATACTGATTCTGAGTATTGTGTTTGACTATGAATTTTTATGATAATGACAGTCATAGGTGCTGATTACATGGGTGCTTGGGAGCTTGAATATCCACTTAAAACTCATACTGTAGGGTGACCATATCAGGAGAACAGTCATCCTATGACGTAGAGGATCATACATTACGTCAAAACAGGGACTTTAACTGTGAGCTAACTTGTATCCATTCCTATATTTAAACTGTTGTGATGCAAAGTGCGTCGTTTTGCCTCACTTTGTGAAACAGTGTGTCTGACCTGAATGGCTCTAAACGCACAATAACTTTCAAACCAATGCCATTTAGCGGTATAACATCACATCTATTATCAGCTAGGCCTTTTGAAAAACAGAAAAACAGTGGGCTGACAAGTGACAGAAACAACACCAGTCAGTGGACACTTGTACTGAGTAGTGAGTGAGCCCATAATGGTAGCTATTAGTGTAGTGTCTGAGATGATTGCAGGTTATGGTCAACTGCATTACTTTCTCTCCTGTTTAAATAACTTCAAATTCAACCTGAGTATTTGTGTATGATGTGGTGGTCGTGGTCGTGTGCGTGTGTGCGCGTGTGAAGCCTGGTTGTAGTTAGTCAACCCTGATTTATGTAAGCTGATGAGTTTCTTTGGTATTGATTTTACTTAGTTGGCACTGGTGATGTTGCAGTCTTTTTGCAGTTTGTAAGCATAATATATAGACAGGTTGCAGACAACCTCCGGGAAAAAAACTTTAATTTGGCACCTATGATGAAAGTAAATTCTTTAAACTGATTTGACTTGGTATAATTAAATGATGAAAAAATACATGAGACAAGCTGGCAAAAACAACAACTTATGAAAATGTCACTAAAATCACCAATAAAATAAAGGTAACATGAAGTTTACCTTTAAAAGAAGTTTCTTAATCTGTGTAATGTTTGTACAATGTACACTTCATTTACAGAGCTACTTCAACTGATCCCTTCTTAACAAAAAAACAAAAAACAAAAAGAGAGATCAGGAGTTCTCTCTTCTTTCAGGATCTTTTCATGGCAAAAATGTGAAAATATTTAAGTACAGGCGAGCATAGCAGGTGTGTGTCTGGGGTGGACACGGGCCATTCCTGGAATCTGATTGGCCACCCCAGGTGCCACAACATTATCCTATGATTGGCTATCTGCCCGTTCAGAGGCAGAACCTTAGTTTGAACCAACTGAAGAGTTTTTTTGAGTCTGCATTGTTTTCTTTTGTATGTAGCCTACTTTTGTTGTAGGTACAATTTCTTACTTAAAGAATAAAGTATGGAAACTTTATATTACATTTGTATGGTGCCACTCTGTTGTGTTGTGATTGGTCGGTCTATTTATCTTTTAAATAAAAAATAAAATTAACACAGGAATGTAAGAAAATGTAAGATACTGTAATGTTAGTAATTAAAGTAGATATGAGAAATGGGAAATTAATGCAATTCTGACATGTGTGTGGGAACTCACACATACTTCATGTCACCACTGCATAAGTCAGCACCCCACTCGGGCCACCCCAGTCAAAAAAGTCTGGACACGCCACTGGAGCAGAGATGATTTTTATGAGCTAACTTTATGACCACAACAATAAAAAAACATAAGATATGGTTTAGTTTGGGCATATCTTTTCCCTTTTGGTCCTTTTAAACTTGCCACGTTACCTTAGAAATCACATTAACCAGCATATTGAATAGTGAGAGACTTTGGGGAACAGAAAGTGCAGTCTTGGCAATGAATACTCTTGTTTGTCCTCCCTATTTGAGATAAAGGGAGGACTCCCGTCTTATCTAACCTGCATTGTTGAGGCAAAACAGAAACATATGCCAAAAAACATAAACCCTTGTTCTGACTAATGAAAATCCAATTATGCTGCCATTCCCCATATAACTTAAAGCCTCAGACTCATTTGTCATTTGGTTGGTAACCTCATTATGTCATTGGGTCTCCTCCAATTTGCTGCTTTTGTCATATATTGATTTTGCAAGCAGATTGTTAATTATGACAAAGAGCAAGGGGGCTGAGGCAATCTATGACATAATCAATGCTGCCTCTGCAAGTGCTGTTTGTTCAAAAATGGGAGGTTCAATTTGGAGGAAATGACCAACGTTTCACACACCATTTTGCTCAAAAGATTGTGGGTGAAATAATCACTTAAAAACAGACAGGCAAGGTAACAAAGCCAGCTCTTACATGAGTCTGCTGAGGGAGTATTATACATATAGGAAGCTTGATTAGAAGACGAGGTGCAGCTGAACAGGCAGGCAGCAGGGCAGCAGGATGATTAGCTGATAAGGAGCAGGTGTGAAGGCCAGAGAGACAAAGTGAGGACAGCTGGTGGGCAGGTGAGACACGACTGGATCTGGAAAATACACTACAGTGTGTCACTCCACAGTCAGAATCACAGCTATGGGAGTGTGGGATGCACTCTCTTCATCCGTCACCATGGATACTGATGGATGCTTGCTTTTGCAGGTTGAGGAAATAAAAGCAGCCAAGATAAATTATATTGCATCATTTGTGATGCAATATAACTTGACCCTACAATTGGACTTACAATTTTGTTGTGTAATGAACAGGAAATTACAACAAACACATTAATGAAACTTTATTTTTGTTTTTTGCTCACAAGGAGGCATACAGGGACAGGAACACACGTGGATCACATGTGGTCACACATGCGGAGGCTCTCAGGCAGATGTGCCTGAGAGTCCATATAGTGGATTAATTTGTGCAGAGAGTTAATTGTGCATCTGATTGCGCGGAGTGGTCTTCTGGCCACTGGCACACTTCCTCTGCTGTTGTGCTGTAGCATGAGTTTCAGTGTCCTCACCTGCTACCTCTCTCTCCACAGATGCAGCCTGCTGACCCACCATTTTTTAATGCAGCTGTGAAAATTGTTGTCTGCTCTCAAGATTAAATGCACAGCTGAATTAGTTTTCATTTCTATTGTAATTATCAATCTTCACTGACCAATGCAATCTCAATTTAGTTTGCCTACGCTTATTTGGGATATAGGGATTAAACAAAAATTCCTATCCATGACACTTACTGTACTAGGCTGGCTGACCTGGACAGCACCAAAACCTGCTACACATACAGATGGCGTTGCTGAAGCTGCCACATCCTCTGATTGGGTCAGAGACTGGCAGCTTGGAGCACCTTGGTAGCCGAATGGTTACAGCACATGCCGGTTCGACTCCAGCCGGCGTCCTTTGTTGCATGTCATGCCCCTCTATCTTCCCCATTTCCTGTTTGCCCCTTCACTCTCACTCTGTCCAATAAAGGCACAAAAAAAGCCAGAAAAATAAGTAAAAGTTTTTTTTTTTTACAGTATTATTAGATATTTTGTTTACCTCATCATTCTCTCTCTCACCCTCTCTCTCTCTCTCACCATTTTTCTTTTCATTTTTAAAAAGTGAACAAGTCAAAGTCCATTTTCATTGGCATTCACATAGCAACAGTGGTTACACAACTTAAAACTGGATGCCAGGCATAATGTGTACTCCTCATGTCAGGAAAAAAAAAACATCACTTGAGGGCAGAATGATTCTGATTGAGTCATGCTGCCCTTGATTTAAAGCAGTGAGGTTAGCTTCACTCTTAAAGTTCCCCCCCACTCATAAACATGTTTTTCTTCTTGCTCCTACAGTTGAATGTTCGAGCTTCACTGTGCAGATTGATGTCTGTGCAGAGTTTGACCCTAGAAGGATGTTTTCACATTCATCTGCTGAAAGTGGATAGTTTCTATGTGCTCATTGAAAATCCCATTTTCAGGGGCGGGCCTACAAGCATGATTTGTGACATCACAAATAGTTTGGAGCCAATCCTGTCCCAATATTCAACTTGCAAAAGTTTGATGTGGAAACTTGTGCACACACTGAGAATGGACTTTACAGTGAAGCAGGAAACACCTGTTGTCCTGCAGTTCAACTTCTTGTGACGACCCTCTGAGTAGACCCCTCCCTCCTGAAACCTGGTGGGCAGAGTCGGGTTGTTGGGGAGATGCAGCTCACCTGGTCTGGCTGAAAGATATATAAGCCAATGGCAGTCAGCCAGTCTCTCTCGCCCTTGGCTTCCACCCTCTTTGGTTTTGTTGTATTTTGTTTGTCTTGGTTTCCTTTTAGTTATGGCAAATAAACTTATTTTTAGTTACAGCTCTTGGGTGTTCTCCCCGTCTTTGTCCAGCCTTGAGCTGGGTTATTTATAGATTCTGGATTTTTAATGAAGGAGAAGGAGCAGATATCATTTAAAAGATTTTAATTTGTGAAAAGAACACATCAGATACAAATTATTATTCAAAGTAGAGCAATCTATATACTTACAGACAGAAAACATGTCTGGAGGGCATCTTTAAGGAGTTCATGTGTGTTCAGTTCTGTCGACAGCTCAAACTGCTCAGACCTTGACAAAGACACGCTGTGGGTGGATCTCGCTGCAAGCCGCAGATATCACTAGGGAAATGCTAAATGTTCTTTAATTTCTCACATGAAAACAGATCATCCTTTTTCTTGAAAGTGTATAAAAAGCTCTGGAGCTATGAGAACTCTTCGCTACAATGCTGTCAATGACTTGAGAAGCATTGACATCTTTAAAGGGAAACTCCAGTATTTTGCAATGGCAGCAATGTAATTCCTTTGGGGCACTTGCGGCTGTCAAAGTCTGTCCACTAAAAGTCCTTGTTTTTGCCTCTGACAGGCTCAGATTGTTATTGTTATATTATGGAAAGGATCCCTACAGAGAAAGACCTTTTTGTTAAACAGTAAGATCTTTTTAATGGACGGACTTTTCACGGGCGCAATTGCCCCAAACGGATTACTTTGAAAAAAATAGGGCCCAGGTTTAAAAATACTGGAGTTTCCCTTTAATGAGAAAGTGAGCAATCAGCTCCCTGTGTGCTAACTGATGCTGCAGCGTCCACGCTCTCTGCCCTTTAATGAAGCTTGAGTGAACATATACGGCACTGCATAGTTTTATGGTCTTAATCCATCAACACAGATTTGTACTCCCCAGAGTCTAAAATAGTCTGTTTTTACCCAAGTCTAGATCTCAACATGTCTCTCCCATAGGTTGAAACTAAATCCCAGAAAGAGATGACCATATTAAACTTACATTCAGATATAACATGAGGTTTCTTATCTCAAGTCGGATCACTGTTTTTGCTCCAAGAGACAGATTTAAAAATGTCTGCAGGTCTGCTTGTGCTTAGAGGGCTGATCATTACTGCTGGCAAAGTAGACGAAATGAATCTTTATCATGAAAACCTTATCACACACTCCTATCAGAGTGCAATTCTTGGCACATTTGGAGGAAAATCAGGTCGTGTACCAGGTGAAATAATAATATAAAAAAGAGATTCTTAGGTTGTAATCAGATTCATAAACTTTTAGTAACGGTATTCATTGTTGTTTTTTTAACTGTTTAAACCTGTATTAGTTATATTAGGACATGGTTTCAAGAACAGCAATAGATACTTGTTTGCATAAAAAATGACTTTTGGGAAACAACAGCTCTGACTTATTATGTGTGCTCACACATGCTCACTTTTCTGAGAAGCTACTACGATACTTGTACAGTGTAGCGTACACGTAAAAGCAGTGAGTTAAACTCAACAAAACGTTTGTCAGAAATGTCACAAACCTCCTTTTGGGACCCAAGGCATCTGACCTTTTCCATCTTTTTCTAGGAACTGCGGAAGTAATGGATGCATCCATGCAAGCCCCTGACAGTGTTTGTGTTGGCAGCAGTTTCCTCAGCCGCATCTGTTTCCGCTCTGTTTTTCACTCATGACTGATGGTTTTAGTGGCATACTCCTCACATGCTGTTTTGTTCTTTAAAACAATCAATTTACTCTGAGGAGGAATTGTAAAAGGACGGAACAGATTAATCACACAATCTGTTTTCTTAAAGCTATTTTCCTTTGACAATTTGAAGAATTTTCTCCATTTGTTTTCAGTCCAGTTTGTGTGTGTCTGTTTGTTTGATGGTTACAAAGATAATTCCAGAACTACTTAACAGAATTCATTAAAAGTTTGTGAAATATTAAACCCCACCAAACTCTTTGTAAAACAATTTCTTTCAATTTTCACCAGATTTGACATATTTTGATGAGGCTCCAAAATTGGTGGGAAGCCAGAGAGGGACCATGTCCTTGTCACTCCATTATAGCAACTCTGGTTGGGCTGCTTGCATAGATGGGGTGGTATCTTGGGGGACAGCGTGAATGTCCCATGTATTACCCCTCCTGGTGAAAAAGGTGCATCTGGAGACACCAATGTTTCACAGAGGTAGTGTTAAGTTAGTAGTATCAAAGACTGCAACGATTGGGTATTCCAAATTAGAAAATATATAATAAGAAAATAAAAGTATATTCATTAATTTTTGCTTTGCATTTTAACAAGAGTAAGAGTCTACAGCCATGCTAGCAGATCTGTAGGGCTGCTCTTGGGCATAGCGTTGCTTCAAGCTAAATGCTACCATCAGCATGCTAACATGATCATACTATGACAATGTTAACAGGCTGACCTTTAGCAGGTAAAATGTTTCAGATGTTCACCATTTTAGTTTAGAGTGTTAATTAGTACTGAACACCAGCTGCAGCTGAGGCTGATGGGAATGTCATTATCTTTGCAAGTATTTTAGTTATGAACCAGAGAATGACAAATTTGTGACCTAGAAACATAATGGTTTCTTGTGATATATTATGAAAGTAGCACTATGGAGCTGTCCCTGCTTTGTTTATCTCATGCATGCACACTATGTGTTACACAGTCCCACTAATGGTGTCACACTATTCCACTCATCAACAGGTGGCGGTAACGCTCCCAAGATATGCTTCAATGCACCAAGACAGGAAAGAAGAAGACTGCTGGCAAGTCAACATGGATGTCAACAATGCAGGATTTAAAATACTTTAAAAAATGGACTTTGCAAATGTTTTATGAGGAAGGAAATGCACTTGACACGTTTGTTAGAGCTCAAGGACATAGCTACACATTGCGTTTTGGTGAGTAACACTGAATGTAAACATAACTTTGTTTGTTCACAAGAAAACTCCACAGGGCCCTTTAAACATTTTCATCATTGAAATAGCAAATTTGGAGGATTTTGTTATGGAAGCCCATTTCCACCAGTATGATGAAAAAAAAACTATCCTGTAAGTCATTATATTAAGAAACTTTCTCAAAATAATGAGAAACTTTGACTTAGAGGATGTTTTTTTTTCCATCATACTGGCGGAAATGGGCTTCCATATTTTGTGGCGTCTGCATTGGTATGCGTTTTCTGTTCTAGTTTTTCATTGCAGTCTTAAAGACTCAATCTTCTTATACACACACATATATTATAAATAGTTATCTAATGAAGAAAAACAAAGTGACAATTGAAAATCAGGTGTTTCCTCTTTTATAACAGTGAAAAGACTCTGGGAAGAACTCTTGTCAGCTCTCCATTCAAAGAATCATGGTTTCCATTGTTGTATTCAAGAATAACTTAAGACACAATTGCTTGTAAATAGTTGATATTTACACGTAAAAATAAATACATCTTCAGGTATTGTATGCATATATATTTTTATGTGGTCGACTCCAAAACGTACATGCAAGGCTACATCAAATAATGCATACTCAGCACTGTTAAAGCCCTTATTGATTTCTTCTGTGGTTGACTTGTATGACACTTAAGGTCATGACACCAGACTGGCCAATCTGTGCCATATTAATCCCTCGTCAATGTAATACATTCAAAAATGTAATGAATAAGCCACTCCTGATCTCCTGATCAATAGTATTTTCAATTTTTCAGATTAATGTGGAATAGTTGCACAATAAGGACTTATAAAATGCTGAATATCTAGATAACAATACTCTTGTGTTGGTTAAGACATACAGTATATGCTTTTGTTTAATATAAAAAAGCATTATCAAGTAAATATAATAATACTCTGATTGTTACATTCAATGAAATGCATATATTTAGGACACTCAAACATTGCACACCAACACCAAATCCACCATCCCATCCGTTTATGTCTCCCTCGCTTAGTGTAAGTTAGGTGAACACCAGTGTTTTGTTACAGTATGTAGTAGTGAATGATAACTTGTGGTTGAAAGTAACAAGTGCATAAGAAAAGTGAAAAGTACATACAATGTCGGATTAATCAACTGTGACTTAATTTCCTTTGTGACTTTAAACTTTGATTTTAAATATGACATGCTGCATGATTTCTAATTCAATGACCATAAGAAAAGGATTCTCAATAACCAGTATTGGCATTGTCTAGTGCTGCAAACCTGCAAGTTCTGTCTCCCATGTTTGTTACTGGTGTATTAGCACTAAAACCAGGTCTGGACCCTTTTAGAGACTCTGCATGCTTACATACAACTTCGGTATCATCACATGGGAAAAAGACCTTTCTCTGTTAAAACCACTGCTCTGTTCACTTCTTTTTCTGAGATTCCCTCCTACTTGATTTTCCCATCTTAGCAACTTGCAGTTCAGTGGTAGCCAAGGAGCTTGACCACTGAGCCAACCAGCCAGCACTGTTCTCAAGGATGGCTCTCACAGGATGCATCACAATCAAAAAAAAAAAAGGGGAGGGGGGTGGTAGGGGGGTTGATGAAAATCCAAACTTACTGTCTATGTAAGTGTGAGACAGTGGAAGACACAAAAAGAGAGTTATGTGATAATCATTAGTCACGTGTTTACAGGTTCTTTTATTAAACTGACCAAATATTTGGTCCTTGCTGGGAATTAAATGAATCCATTGTTTTAAAACAGCCAACTGTGTAACTGTCATTCTGTTGAGGGTTTCCCAATGTTTTTCTTTTCCCCATAGACTGGAAATGTTATAGGCCATATCCATTCCAGGTACTCAAAATGGCACTAATATCTTTGAGTCTCCTTGGGAAAACCACAAAGCACTTAAGTGCCACTCTGACGTCTGTCTGAATGAGACTTCTATGTCTGCGGCAAGGGTGAGGGCCAAAACAGGGTTATGTATTGTTTTAAAAAGATTGGTGAATCTTTTTTTTTTTCCTACAAAATGCGTTTCATTTAGACAATTTTGATTTAGTTTACAATGTGACCCCTAATAAAAGTTTGCTTTCTGTTGAAAACAATTCACCATCTACATTAGTTTTAAATTAAGGCATGGCAGTTTTTAGGCATAGGTGAGACAGAGCTAGGCGGTCCCCTGTGGTGCTGATGACATGACACAGACCAGAAATTGAGTCAAGTTAATTATTAATATAATTGCCAGAAAATATAATGAAGAGATCAATCCCATCAGGGGCGCCAGTGGATTTCTGGCCTGGATGAATGGCCAGAAACGACCCCGCATTAAGGCTATTTTATCCTTATGCATCAAAGCGTTGTGCTGCCTAAGACTGTCTCTGCACTGTAGGTGTGTACAGCTGCCCAGCTGGACCTGTGATGCCGCTGTAACTACAGCACATGTAGGAACTCTTCAGGCTGTGTGAGCAATGCAAAATTGTGATTGGTCTACTTGGGATGCTTAGTGGATTTTTCAGACCAGATATTGTTTGTTGATAGTGAAGACAATATGGAGCAGGCCAAAGAAAGACTAATTATCTTCTCCTTCTCACCTAGTGAAACCGTTACCACAGCAAACCTCCTGACATTGTTTCTGCTCTTTGTCACAGAGTCATCCTTGGAGTATGCTACAGAATGCAGAATGGCAGTCAGTGAAGTCCAGCTTACACAAAATTATATCTGTCTTGACAGGTCTGGCAAAGCTACAACAACATCTTGACGCACACTTGTAAGTCATATGTTTTCAAGGGATAATTTCATGACTGTGGCCTAGTTGAAAAGATTGAGTTCTTCATAGAAACACCTTGGTATCTGTTTTGATGTGGATCTTGACTCTGTGTGTACATTTGAGTATGTGTGTGTGTACTTTGCTTCTACCTTTTGTGTGAGAACCAGTCATGTTTTTGAGGCCAATTTTGACAAGTGAGGTCATTCGGGGAGACCCTCACTTCTTTAAGAGGATAGGGAATGATATGTCAATGGAAGGTCCTCACTAGTGTAGAAGTTAAAGAATGTGAGTGTGTGTGTTGGGTGTGGAGGTAGGGCTATTTTAAAAGGCAGTCTTTCCCTTTAGTTACATTCGAAGTAGAATTTAGAAATAATTTTCTCGCCCTTCATGTTTTGGATATTTTGTAAAATAAAAGTCTTCGGTTCTCGAGCGGTCTTACAAAATGGTAGTTTATTAGAATAAAAACAAATTTTAAGTCGTTTAGTATTATTTTCATGTTTTCTAACTGCCTCTATCAACCTCCACCCCAACCCCACCCCAGCTCCTTAGACTCTTTCCGGCTTAATTGACCAGGAGCTCCTGGTACTGCTCAGACCGGAGGAAACGGCCGAAGGAGTCTTTCTCCATCAGGGCGTAGATCCTCTTCTGGGCCAGGTCAAAGGTCGCAGGGGAGAGATCCACCAGGTTCCTCAGGGTCACATCCTTGGTGAAGTGGTCAATGTTCACCTGTGGTGGGAGGACGACAGGACATGCGGTGAAGAAGATGGCAAGTATTGATGGTAAATATGAATACTGATGACAGAAGTACATGCAGAAATGTGATGATGTGTCTGCAGGAGATGACTCAGGGAGATGAAGAGGAAGAGGATGATTCCACAGCATCATAATGCCATTTTAGGCAAGTTACTAATGAAGCCATTAGTATTAGCCATTAGCCAGTTATGTTTATTCCAAATGAAATATAAATATAAACTACATCACGTCCTGTGTGCCAGAAGATTATTCCAAGGAAAAGACTTAACGGGGACATGATGTTTACAACAACTGGTTTAAAACAGTCAGAGACTGATTGTAATTGAAAGCAAATTCTGAAATCCAGAAACACCATATTGTTCTTGCAACAACTCAACCTCTCGCGAGATTTCAGAGCGAGACTTTTCCTTGAGCGAGACTTCTGTTTCTGGTTAAACAAAAAAGGATCTTACTCTCTAACAAAACAGTCTGTCTCTGTCTCTGTAGCGATCCTTTCCATAATGCTGTCGGATACTTCGAATAACAATCTGAGCCTGTCGGTGGAAAAAACAAGCACTTTTAGTGGACGTACTTTTCATGGGCACAATTTCCCACAAGGATTACGTTGCAGCCATTGCAGCCCATTAGCAGCTGCTGGCGGAGGCGATCTACTGGACCAATTCCAAAACCTTTTGTAAAAATAGGGCCCAGGTTTAAAATACCGGAATTACCCTTTAAAGTTAGAGCTCATAATGTAAAGCACACTACATGTGATTAACTCTCTGTTCCATGTGAAGTTGAGGTCATAAAAAGGGGAGGAGTCACAGGAGTCCCTGACCTCTCTGGGTCCCTCAGACTGGATGAAGTCTTCATAGATCTTCTTGGCCTTGGCGGCCATCTTGACAGGGTTCTTGGTCTTCTTGAAGTCCTCGCAGGCCGTCCAGAACTCAATATTCTCATCACTGAACTCAGACTGCAGGAAGCTACGGAAAGCAGTCAGACCATCTGATGGAGAGAGAGACGGGGTGGGGGGGTAATTATTCAAGGCCTTTTTCATGCATTTTAAAGTAAATATGCTGCCAATTCTGAATAAGCTTTTGAGACACTTTTCCATTAAAGTCACAATGACAGTCGAACTAAAAGTCAAACTTACATTAACATTTCTGTAGCACAGCTTAACTGAGTGATGTCACATTCATGCAAAGGCCACAACAGCACATGGTTAAATACGAAAAGATTCAAATGATATTATATGCGCATCTTGTTCTGCCCTGGTAATGGCATGGTAATAAATTTGCCATTTTGCACAAAAAATATAGGCCGTAAAACCCAAAATATTGTAGATGAGTCAGTTCTTAAGTTGTCGAAATGTCAGATCAGTCCATAAATCCAGTCCATTTAATTTATCCCCCCACCCCATGATGAGAGATAAAAAGGAAAATGACCCTCAGAAAACCACAATAATCATCACACCATCTGTCTCCCTCCCTAAATTAACAGCTTTCATCTACGCCATCTGCTATGATTCAAAGCACGAGAGCAAAAAGGAATTAGTTGTGAGTCACGACCTGATGTTTTGTCATTTTATATCTTTGCTTGGCACCTTTGGACTGTATTAAATAGGCATCAGAAATCTATATTCTATATAATTATGAAATTAATAATATAAAGAGTATGGTCTTGACCTGCTCTACATGAAAAGAGCCCTGAGATAACATCTGTTACGATTTGGCGCTATATAAATAAAAATTGAATAAGACATTTTATTAGAGAATCCACTAGTAAGAGGACGTGGTCCTTAATAGATGAAGACTTCTGTGATGCAGCCTGAACTGAGAACACTCTTCTTCCTTGATATCATTTTCAAAGTCACACCTGTTTTCCAGTAGTGACACCGATGCCAAACATCACCTGAGCATTGCGGCTCTTTCCATACTGGTGCTGCCATGTTTGAATAAAGCCATTACAGAACATTTACATAACAAAATAATGGCTTTTTGTGCCTCTAAAGGTCAGTTCAGACCAAAGATGTGCGACGAGATGAAACCGTTTTAGAACTGCATGGAAAAGTTGCACTGGTGTGATCTGGCCCATCTCAGCTCGTTTCAACTCACCGATCCGAAACAAAACTTTTATTGGACTAATATAAAAGCACAGTGGTTATCCCAAAATAAGGCTTGAAAAAACAGCCACTCATAACAGCAAAGACCATTGTAGTTTAACATAATGCCTGAGAAAGGGCCCATTGTCTGAACGAGCATGTGCTGCAGATGATAAGCATTCTTCTATGGGCTCGGGCTTTTATCTGCAATCTGAATGGGTGGTTTGGTTCAAAATAGCACTGAGCAATCAAGCTGCAGGTTTTTTTAGTTTTTTTTTTAAAGACCTTCAGTACAAGGTCACACAGAGAAGCACACACGCACAGGCACTGATGACAAGCTGTTTGTTTATCAGACCTGCAACGATCAGCAGAAAAAGTAACCTCATGTTTAGTGTTTTTCATGCATTTATGATTTTATAATATTTTACTTCCATGTCAACAGAACTCTGCTAGATGTTCTTGTATAATTAACTTAGTTTCAGTAAGTTTTGATCAACTTCACTGCCTCTCATAGGTTGAACAACGAAACACTGAAAAATTCCTGTAATTAAAAACTGCACAGACATCAACTTGAAAATGAGATTAATGTTTCAATTGCAATCTTATTTCCTGTTGCATAATGTACATTGCATTATGCAGTTCTTCACTTTAAGGGGAAGGGGTGGGGTGGGAGGGGTGTAGTGCTACATCTGTGAGGTAATAACTCACTGAGAATCCCATGGGAATTAACAAGGGAGAAGCCATAAAGAATAACGTTAATGTAAAACCTCATGTAGGTAAATAATCACGGCGCAGCAGTTTGCAGCAGCCGTGCGATAAATCACCTCTGGTGGAATCATTTAGACTTCTCCCTGGAGATGTTACCATAACACACATAACCTCCAAGGGCCGATACACACACTTGGATGCTTACACACATTCGTGCAGGCATGCAAACACAGGAGAAGCATAAATCTCTCTGCCCTAGACTCTGCTGAAGGAGCCACTTAGAAAGGTCTTTTACCACCTACTGAGCTCTGCAGAGCAAATGCTTCTCTGTTCACATGTATCAGCTGGTCAGTAACATCTGTATGTGGGTCTGTGTTGATGCACAGGGGCAACTTAAGTGACTTATTAGCAGGAGAGTTTACACGTACCGCTAAATACCAGTACCCATTAGAGTTAATCAGCAGTCTTGCTGGCTCTCAGGCTTTCTGTGCACTTTGTGAAGTAAACAGTGGAGTCAAAGGTTGGTTTCTGGTATGCGTGGTGGTTGTAAATGTGTTTTCCTCTCCACCAGCAATGCTGACATTTTTCTCAGTTTAAACTATCTTAATGTAACATTCTCTCCTGCAAATCAGGATTATGTAACATTTTTACATTGGCGAAATACTTCCTGGGAGAAAGGTGCTCATGGATTATTTCGTCGTGTATCAGATTGCAAATATCTGCAAAGCTCTAAATCCAAATTGGGTACTGACTGAAAAGCAGAGAAATGCAAGTATAGTTTAGCTGAGCTGTGGTGTATAGGGCATCTAAAACCACTGTAAGAGATAAGTGTCTTCGGTGTGAGCTGTTCCCTGACATGCAGTCATTTTTCGAGAAGACAACGCGCTGGAAAAAACTCAATTAGACTGTAATTTAAAAAGTCTAATAAACTTTAAACCTAATAACATAAAAATGTGAACATAAAGCTAACTTTGTTTAAAATCAAGTATAAAGAACCTCTGCTGAAACATATATGAAGCATATGTAGTTGTAAAATACAGTTAGACATAATAAATTTGTAATTTAGGGATTTTGTTTGATATTGAGGTTTGAAAATCTAATTATGTAAGTCTTGTTAATCGTGTTTACTTTTTATGGAAACCAAACCCTGCTCGATGTACTGTACCTGTTTAAACAGTCTACAGGACAGACATCAGACCTCGGGGAAGGCACGTTTTCTCCTTTTGGAATAGTTAAAGTTAAAGTGAAGTGGCAGCTGTTATATAATGAAGACTTTGCAGCTTTGGATAGTATGAAATAATGATGCTCTCAGTGTTTGGTTGTGAGGAAGCCGACGAAGCAGAGACACTGCAGAGTTTAAGCAATAGGCCACCTTAACATGGGAATGTGTTCTATTTTGGGATTTTAACAAGGATGTTTCTTGTTGCGGGTGAATAACAGAGCATCCAAAAGTTGGTGTGCATTATTACTAGAACAAGTAAAAGATGGTTACTTTAGCAAGCTACACACGAACAAGCAACATTACATCATTTAAAGCAATGTTATCGTGGCTGAGGAGTAAAAGGGTTTTAGAGTAATGTGACAGTGTTTGCTGAGAAACATAGGATTAAACATTTTCGAATCATAAGAAAGCTCTTTAATATTGTTAGACAGAAACAAGGTGTTTCACAAGATTTTCATCAGTCACGTTACACGATGGACAAAATACATTCAGTGTGAAGCTCTACAGCTCCTGAGTGGCAGTTCATTAAGTCTGTGAGATAGTGAGATACAATACAGTTACCCTGTACTTGTATTAATTCTGTTCATGCAGTCACATTATGGGGACTAATTTCCCATTTCCTATACTGGGACAACACGCTGTTACTCCACAAGGTACGTCACTAAATGTTGGGGTTAAGACTTTTTATTTTTGATTAAGGTCTGTGTAAGGGTTTAGGCTAGGCAGGTAGGTTATCATTTAAGTGAAGATAAGTTAAGATGTGTGTGTGTGTGTGTGTGTGTGTGTGTGTGTGTGTGTGTGAGTGTGTGTGAGAGGGGGAATGAGTGTGTAAAAGAGAGAGTAAGAGAGGGTAGACCTACAGCTGTTGCTCAGGACTCGGTCCAGACTCTCACGCCACTGAGCAGCCTCCTCAGGAGTAGGCCTGCACACAAAATACCTCGGTTCAGTCAGGAAGCTTCAGCAAACGTATTTGTGAGGAACATTTGACAACAAGAAGCTTCTGAGAAACCTCTTTCATTTCAATGGTCACGGACACATTCTCTCCCAAAATGCAAACCAATCCTTCTGATTTCAACCATAAATGAGTCTTAATCATTATACAGTACTCAACACGCTACATAAAGTTTACAGAGTGAAAACTGTACGTCACTTTTGCTGAAAAGCTTTAGACATAAATCTATAAATATTCGAATACACAACTGACGTAAGTTTCTAGTCTCACGAAGCCAGACTGCATCCTTTGATCTCAGTTTCTGCTGCGAGGTTCAAGTCTGGAAAACATCCACTGAGAATAGATTGTGTCTGGTGTATGTGACGGACCAATCATGGGGGAACATTTAGACACTGGGTTGAAAATTTAAAGGCAGAGTTATGATTCTGAAACTGCATGTCCTTTCTCTCACCTTTTAGGAGAAAGTTTACAAAGCAGCTGCAATGCTCTTCAAGTTTGAAAATTAGCTGGAAGGACCAATGGCAGGCAGGTGAGTGGTGCGTTCACCCAATCAGGTGTCTTAGTAAAAGAACAGAACTCCATTCATTGTACGGGCTTTTTAATGTGATCTCAAGCAAATGCTTAATGAGCACTGGGCTGGCTTTGCAAGGCTATAGCTCGTATTCCAGATTAACAGTGTGGGGATAAAGTGTGGAAATAAACCGCAGTAATTATAAATTAAGTCAAACAAACAGATAAAAAATCTGTACATTCATTAATGGTTTTACAGTCTCGTCTTTTTAAGAGAAAATTAAGATTAAGGGCTAATGTGAATTATCAATGAATTGCAGTGGCAGGAGAGTTGTGAAGAGCGATATATCTCGTCTCAATATTGAACCACAATGACTCTAAAGGGAACTAACACATTGCCAGAGTACTGCAAAAAAAAGTCAAACCTCAGCTAAACCCTCTGCGACTTCTCTTAAAAGTGCACTGGGGTTTATCTTTGGGTAAAAAATATTTTGCTTCTATGAAAGCAAGTTTTTCCAGCTCCCAAGTTTCCATCAAATCTCAAATTTTTGACAACATAATTTCCATGTTGAAAGGAAAAACCAAAGCAGGCCACAATTGCATACTTTCCCTTACAAGATTGCTATATAAAAGTGTTTGGTATAACAAGGATAAAGAAAAAAGAAAAGTAAAGTAGCTCAACATCTAATACATGATTCATCTCTAACCCTGTCTTTTCAGGGTAATGCCTGATGAAAGGAAAATATCTAAAGCTTCTAACATCTGAGCCCAGTCAGCGTCTGGAGAGGTTTAATGTCCTTTGATCTCCACATCTTGTACCTGCTCGGGGCTCTGCTCTGCCACTTTACCATCAATTATCTGGTTAACACTCTGGCAAACGCTCTCCACCTCCACAAACATCCATCTCTCTCTTGAGACCGAGGGCAGAGAAAAGAGACTCACTTGTGCAGCTTCTCCGGCTTCTTCTCAGCCTTCTCTGGGTACGGGATGATGAGGTCGATGGCATTTTCTGGCTTCTGCAGTAAAACTCCTAATTTAGACTTGATCTCCTTGGCTCTGGGGGACAGGAAGCAGAAGACAGCTTGTGTGACAAAGTCTTAGTTTTCACTTCTCAGACACTAAAGTTATAATAATTCAGCCATGACGTTTATCTAAGCTTTTAGTGATATTCATCATCACTCCAACATGACTCTGTTATGTTATATTAATTAATCATAGTGTCTTGTATAAATATAAGGATGTCAGTGGGCTGATGAATAAAATTTAAAACTTAATTTGCTACAAAAACTACAAAAAATGTATTTGTAAAAAGTTCCTTACAAAAGAGGTTTCATGTGGTTTTGAATAAAGAGGCAACAGAAGGGAAACGTACCAGTTAAGGCTAAAAAACTAAACAAAATGAAAATACTGTTATGACATTAACAGCTTTTTACTCTGAATTACAGCACTTTTATTGATCTAGCTAGACCTTTTTTAAGACATTAGTCCTAAAATTCTCATTCAGTTTAACATAACACTTTTTTCAGTTATAAAGTTCCTCTATACATTCTAATGTAAAAATGTTACACTCACTGTTTTGTATTTGAATTGAGAACAACATCTGACCAGCATCCCATCCTAAAACCAACATTACCCAAATGGTGAAAATGTTTCATTTACTGTAGTCATGTTTTGGCTGGAGTAAAACTTTGTTAAAATAGTTTTTGTATGATTCTGTGTGTTTAGAAGCCTCTCTGACCTCCCCTCAGGTTTGACTGCCTAAGCAACATAATATTTCTCTGACTGTCCCGACTAATCTTCTTAAGCTATTGTAAAAAATAAAAGCCAAAAAACATTTAAGTTAGCATAAAAATATTGGTATAACACAGATGAAACTGTTCTTCAGGTCAAAAAGTCTATTCAAAAAGGATTTCCAGGAAACAGAAATTCATTTTAGAAAGTAGAAAGCTTGCTAAGATGAACTTTAACAGATCCAAACCACATCAGAGGAACACACTGCTAAGGTAATGTGTTGATGCAGGTCTCACCTTTCCAGGCAGGTTTGGGGCAAGGCGGCTAATCCTTTACACATTTTCCAGCGCTTTTCAGTTGCAGTATTTCAGAGTGAATTCAGTCTTCCTGTGAGTGTCAGAGTCCCTTTTGCTTTCTGAGTCTGGCTTTCAGCACATGGGGAGTTTTATACAGACGCCCTTTGGGCTTTGGGCCAACAACTAAGCCAATCAGACTGGAATGTGTACAGCACGGGCAGCTGAGGAAGGGCGGGTTTTCAGATGTGAATGCCTGTTTGCTTTGAGGTTTCAATTAACCAACAGATCCAGGACCAGTGTGCAGGATGCAAATAGGACTGTGAATTTTCATTGACATTAGATATATAGTTCTATTTAATAAAGAGTTGGTTTTAGATGCTTTTTATCACAATGCTATATATATAACAACAACAACAACAACAACAGCCAGATCTTTGACTGTTCGGACATTTACCACCCCCCACCCCACCAACTGAACATAAATTCGTCACAAAACAATTAGTCGTGGGGGACGAATACAGGGTTAAATCAGGCTTAATCCGTACAGTGTCTGTCCGTCATTACACGCTTTGTAAGCTCAACCGTTCAATCTGACCTTCTACCTAAGAGGATTTGCAGTGGTTAACAACGTCACTGTCAAGAGACCACAATTATCATTTGCACAACTGCAAGGTTTCTTAAGGAAAACATAAACGCAGGTTCTTCTGAGTGTTTGGACATACAACCAACGAAGCATGTCCTCCCCAAATTTCGTCCTTATAGCTCGTCTGTGCGGAAGCTTTTCACGACCCATATTTACATTTGTATGTATGGCGACCTCTAGTGGCCGTAGCAATTATGTCGGGAGTAAATGCAGAAGTCTGGTGAGGTTGTATAAAGAGCTAGGCCAAGGAGACTGCTGTTCATGTCCCGTATGAAACCAAAAGTCAACCTTGACTTATTTTAACTTGACGTAAGTTAACTTACTAAACTTAACTTACTAACGTAGTTATTTTAATCCAAACCATGATATTTTCCTAACCCTAAACAAGTAGTTTTGGTGCCTAAACCTAACCAAACTTTAATGTTAACCACATGTTTATTATTGTTAGCATGACGATGACGGTATGCCTATACATATTTTGGGAGTTTGTGGCAAAAAACCTCTTCTGTCGTATTTGGAGTCATATCTCCTGCCACCAGTAGGGACGCTAATTCAGGAAATTCTCCTGTGTGTCATATTAGAGGTTAGAAACATGGGTTGGAGGACTTGTTGGACTACTGCTGTTGTTCTGCTGAGGACAGTCTCTTGTATCATTTAGAGGAAATAAAAAAGTTGTTTGGATGTGAACACAACAATCCTCTCAGATTTTCAGTGTCCCAGCATCTCTGGGGTTTTTTGTTCTTGACCTTTATTGCATGTTTGGAGGAACTGGATAAAAGCCGTCTGGCATGTACTCTTTATTACTGTCAAATAAATCCGTCTCACTGTTCATCTGTTATATTGAACTGTCCAAGGTCCAAAAAATGACATTCTGATAACAAAAACATCTCATGCCCACACACTTTCCATCGACAGTGTCAGAGTTTTTCACCTCTGTCTTTTAATTCAGAAAATATTATTCTGATTTATTTCTTTTTATTCATTTATTATTTCAAGGCCTTAACTGCAATGAAACTCAGCCTCCAAACACATTTTATTCAGTAAGAAATTCAGTGAATCACGCTGTTTTCATTCATTTATGCCAGTCACATGGGAAGGAGGACACTAAATGATGTTGCTGAAAAACCTGAAGTGTTAGAAAGTAACGGAAAGACAAGGACGGATTATTTGTTATTCTGAGCTGGATGCTCTCTCATTTGTTAAATATGTTATACTCACAGCTAAGCTCGCCAACTCTTTTTGAAACATTCCCTGACGTATTTATAATGTATACTGGATTTCATCATTAAAAAAACGTTATGTTGACTCATGTTATGTGATAGATAATCAAGTAAAACAAGCAAAGCAGCTATTACTTTTCACTACTTTTCAGACTGCTCAGTTTTCATGTTCGGCCCATTGCTTGGCAGTGTAATACTGATTGGACTCATAACAAAGTCATAACAAAGATTAAAGTGAGAAATAGCTATTTTCTCCCAGTTTCTATGGTGATCAAGACTCTAATCTGTAGCAGAAGTTATTAGAAAGTGATTCTGTAGTATCTAATTTTGAGCTCTATTGAGTTTGGGGTGATAAAGCTCTTACGTCAGCTTTATTAAGCCCAACCCCATTCATTTTCTGTGTATGTATTTAATAAAATGTCAACTTAAGAATGATATACGCAGACAGAAAGGTGTTGCCAGTAGCAACAAAGAATGTTTATCTAGACTGACTGCGTTCTCTGTAGGGGTAAAATTTACCCGCTGGTGGTTATAGGTATAAATGCCCATTTTTTAAACAATTTTTAACAATAGGAGGTGCTACATAACACTCTTTTAGGAAAAGTCATAGGCTGGGGGACATTTTATTCAAACAAAGTTACATACAATCGAAAAACCGCTGCGGGGAAATTTTACCCGTTGGCTAGTGTTAATAAAATGTCTTGGGCAACAAGAATTTAATACTTGTCAGTGTATGACAGCAGGGTTATGAAGCTGCAGGTGTGTAGGGTGACTGAGTACATATGCACTGACCTGCTTCAGGGAGGGGGTGGAAAGTTCAAAGTTAGCTGCTACAATTAGCAAAATATTGTCATAGAAGTAAACCGCAACAACCCCACAGGGATCAAGACTATATGTTTAGATATATTTATATTGCTTTTGGCCTCTTGATGTCAAACATGCTTTGTGACACAAGTTCCTGGTGTCATACAATCCACAGGTTTTAAAAAAGTATGCAGAAGTGACGTCTTTATCACAAAATGTTATTTTGCATTTTCTATAAATAAAATTCAGATTCTTAACATGACAATATCCTAATTGCAATACAATTTCCATTAGTAGCAACTAAAGCATGATGACATTTCTTCATGGTTCTGTTTAGGCACTCACAGCACTTGGTTAAGGTTCGGGAAAGGCTGTGGTCTGTGGTTAAATATTGAAAAAGTCAACAGTGACCAGAAGCATGAGACAGGAGGAGTTCATTTTCTTAACATTAAAAGGAAAACCACAATCCTTTCCTAATCTTAACCAAAGCTATTGTTGCGTAAACCTGGCCCAAAAACCCACATGCAGGGAAACCTCGGTCTTCAGTGGTCCTGCACTTTGTATGTCCACCGACTTTGACTGCCTTGACTGGAACAAACATGTATCCATGCAGTGATTATCTTCCCTCCAAAAATTAATTAGCAAAGCAAATTAGTAGTATCTACATTTATTTTTTGGGGGACAGGTTTGCAAAGTAAGACTTTGTTGTTTGATGCAGATCAGAACCAGTTTCTGATGAAAAACCTCTACACAAATTCTATTCACAGACAAACAAACATCTAATAATTCCCTGTGTGAGAGCTGATGGAGCTCAACCCAACCTTGTAAACAGCAGGTATCAGAGCAGAGAGTTTGAATCCCATAGGAGTTATTCTTTAAAGATCAATCAAGATATAATTTTTTATTTATGATTCTGCTTTGATTATGTGTTTTTATGTTTTATGTGTGCAATACTGCAGTTCATAATTGACAAATGATGGCAAGACCAAACCAAGTCTTGTTTTAAAGAGTACTTTGTACTCTTTACAAAAAAAGTACTTTGTACTGGTACAGAAAGCACAATATTTTGTTGTGCATTTACATTTTACTGTAAATGTTGTACATGGATGACGGCCCACTTCCTACTATTTTGAAATCCAAAAGTATCCCAAAACAAATGGAAAGCATCATTTTAATATATTTAAGCATATCTTAAGTAGAACTTATGAAAATACCAGGTACAGTTTAGTGATTTCAATTTAACAGTGTTACTATATTTTTAATACATAACTTAAGTGGATTTTTTTTTCACTTGGGTAATTGATTTATGCATAAATATGTGCAAAACAAGTACAGAACATTGAAAGTAAACAATCCAGACATTAGCCAGAACAGCACTGGAAAATTCTAATTTCACTGCTAACAAATAAATAAACATTCCACGTTCCAAAGAACATTCAGACTATTGACAAGGAAGACATGAGCCTGAGGCTTACTTTGGGCCATGATTTGCAGCCAGTAGCTGCTGAAAGGGATCAGTTTGTTTGCACGGCTATGTATTCAGAAAGCACACGTTTCAGTATGTTATTAATGCCCTTGTTGAAGCCAGACAATACAGGCCCGCCAGTTACATAAGTGCAGCACTTATTAAAATTGACTGAAACATCAGGCTGTCTCGGTATCAGTGTGTTTTATGCCAGAACCAATAATAAAGCCTGCTATAAAGCTGTTAGCTTTCATTTTCTTGTTTTTATTTGCTTTTTAGTCCTTGAAAACTTAGAAATGTTTCCTGAAGCTATATTCTCCCTCAGCTTTGGTTGAGGTCATCAATAAGTCACTGGTTCCATGAAAGGTGAGAAATAAATGAATTGAATGGAATAAATAACTCCATGGTACTTCTGGCTGATATGCTGAGTTCACAAGCTCGCACTGAAGTGTAGTCTTAAGGATCATCAGATCATTCATTTGGACTATCATCTTTGTACACTGCACATTTGTTTTTACTCCACACTGTGAACCTTTGCACGTCCCTTAGTTAATATTTTGCACATCCTGCACAAAATGTACAGATCTTCATTTTCATAAGATATATTGTACAGTTCTTATTTTATCTCAATCTACTTTTCTTTGCATTTTTATTGCTAATTTCTCTATTTTATATTTGTATTCACGACTTTTTTACAGTACTTGCTTTTTATTTGCTTTATTTTATGTTTGTATACATTTTTATTTTTTCTCTAGCATGCTTATTTATGCACCAATATACCAAAGCAAATTCCTTGTATGTGACAAGGAAACTAAAAAAGAAGGGTCATTATGTCACTATGTAGCACGAAAACTCTCGACATTGAGGTGAATGGGATCGCCATCTCCTGGTCAACCAGCTACACTACAGGTGTTAACTTTAAGCTAACGTTAATTACCAGAAAACATTTAGCCAATGTCCGTCTCTCGACTTCGGTGGGGAAAAGCTCAAGTTCTCAGCCTGGTTGAGGGGTTGCCACATCCAAATAAATTCAAAATATACAAGCTATTAGAGGAAATATATATCAACCAATATATCAAATGTTAGCTAGTTAACAATGCAACAAATTACCGATGATTCTGCCATCTGACGTAAAAACCTGTTATAAACGAGGAGATGGCAATCCCATTCACCTCACTGTTGGCCGAACTGAGAGTTTTTTACACTCGGCACCAACGCGCTACACAGTGATGTAATGACCCTTTTTCTTTAGTTTCTTTCACTGAGACAACAGCAAATAAAACTTCTCCTCAACTTCTCTTTACCTTGCTTTTTAGATTTTGAGCTGCATAGTTGAGTGCATAGTTTGTACTAAAAGAAAAAAGGAGTGAGAGCACATCACCGGGAGGCTTTAAACAATTCAGTATTTTTGTTTATCCGTGACCGTACGGCTCCTATATTGCCTGCACAGACAAGGCAAGCACACAATGCTACATAGGAGGTTTGCTTTCATTACAGAATTTCCTGGAAGCCAAAGTTCAGGAAGGGACAGTCCTTTGAGTGGATGTGTACTCAGGCCAACGGCAATAGCTGTTCAAATAAACTGGCACCAGTTGGCATCCAGGTGCTTTGTTTACCACGCTGACAGAAGCTCCACGCTCAATTTATGGATGTAATGGCCACCCGAAAGCTCAGGCAACACCATAAAAACACAGTTTTTCAAAGGTAATGGTGCCCAAAATGGCATAATAAAGATATATACTGCATAAAAAGGCAGATGATTGCAATTAACATCCTGACAAATATGTGATATGCAGTTATTTTTAGTAGTTGTACTGAGCTTATTTGCAAGATTTTGAGCTCTTGTTTTTCTGCTGGATTCAGTTTCACAGCCACTGAACCTGAACATTGTAATTATGGGACTTGATGAAAGAGCATATAAAAGAGCTTTTTTGTTGTTAATACAAATGCTCACAAAAACTGCTTTAATATTCAAAGCCATGGCAGATGTTATGCAGCCAGAGTTGGCTGAATCCATGTATTTGGAGCTCTGGCTGTTGGATCTTGTCACCAGGGAGGTCTGTTGTACTTGTACACAAGAACACCTGGTTTTAGTTCACTGGCATGACTTATTAACGACAACAATTAGCCCTTTGAACTCAGATGAGTGAGCACTTATCACTCCATTTCCGAAATGGAAACACATTATTTACATCACAACCATTATGTTTGTTATGCTATCATCATTTTTTTTTCATCTGAGCATGGTATTTGCCATGATTGCTGTCTTCTAGGGAAGAAAACAAGGCGAAGGCTTCATGGTTGCCAGAGGCAAACAGGAAGGCGAGTGTAATCTCGGCCTGACATTATTTCAGAAATGCCAGCGAGTGCGAATCCTGGACTAATCTCTCAGCTTTGTTATGACTCCTTGGCTCAGATTATAGAGATTGCAGACAGTTCTCCTGACATTTTACTCACTTCCCACTGGTTAAAGGTCAACAATGGGAGCTTGGAGATAAACATGGCAAGGCAAGGGTTCTCTGGAGGAGAATGTGTATGTGTGTGAATCACAGTGATGTCAGCAGCAGGGGTTCTGTGGTAAATACAGAATAGGGCCTTATTGTTGTCATTTCCTGTGCTGAACCCAGATTAGTCCTGAGATTCTTAAATCCTGAGAATGCCTGATGCTTTGGCCAACACACGAGGTAATGTTTTATTAGCTCCTGTAGGCAAAACACATTAAATGTACAAAATCTTGCTGATAATGAGTTACACTCACTGTTGTACAATGCATGTCTTGCTTCTCTGCAGTCTTAAAAAAACAGCCCTAAAAGCCCTCATGTCATTGTAAAATCTTTGAAATTATTCTAATGGCATACATATGTTTATTTTTTGTTTGTTTGTTTTTTTGCATTTCAGCTTCATTTGACAGTAGAGAGAGAGACAGGAAAGGTAGGGGAGAGAGACGGGATAACATGCAGCAAAGGGCCCGGGCTGGATTCAAACCTGGGCCACTATGGTAAGGACTGGGGCGCCCATAAACTTCTGTTTGTAGAAAACTTAGACCAACCACTTGAAAATTGTTGCAGCCCATGTGTTGCTTTTAGCCCATTCATTGTCAGTGTACAGACATCGGATCCATGGGGTTGTACCACAATGTCTTTTTTTGATACTATTAGCGTCCTGTATAGATGACATCTCAGGGTCTCAATTTTTAGGGATAGACGATTCAGGTAGGACACAATGGAAGCTCTTTAAAAGCTTTGTTTTCTATTAATTTTGTATTAACAATTAAAACGGGACATACAGAACATGAATGGGACAATAATGTCAGTTGTGTTATGTGTTGTTATGTGGTATATCTTCCGTCAGGTTCCCTGCTCACTCCATGTTTAACAGAAAAAGATGTTTTCCAATTTTGAGATGTTTGCGCTTCTCCTGGTTCATCATAATTATTCTTTGTACTTAAAGTACACATTACCTACTACCTATTAACTGTGCTTTTTTCTTTGAGTTTCTGCCCTAGCAGGCGTACAACAGGAGAAACCAGGAAATTAACATGAAAAGATTTCACTCATTTAAGTATCTTGTTCTGGAGGAACCATACGCATGGGGAGTCAGCTTTTAGCCACCATGGCCTTTAGTCTCTGGAACAGTCTGCCTGAGGATCTGAGGGCCTCCACCTCTGTGGACATTTTTTAAAAGAAACCTTAAGACATGTCTTTTTAGCCTGGCTTTTACTTAAGGTGCCTCATCATTTGTTGCCTTAGTTTTAAGTTTTAATCACTGGTTTTCATACTAGTTCTATCCATTGTGTTTACTTATTTTATTGACTCTTATCTATTTTTAACATTTTATTTTATTTTTAGTCTTGCAAAATTCTATTTATTGTTGCCTATTTAGATTTTTGCACCTGCTGTTTTATTCTTGCTCTGTGAAGCATTTTGGGGTGCATGTTTGTATGACAGGTGCTATATAAATAAAGTTGAGTAATCTTGAGTAATCTGGTTTCTCAGGTAGAGTAGAAAATCCATGAAACACATTGAAACATCAAGAATAACTGTCTTTTTTCAGCCAGTCAATGCTATAGCAATTGGACGCAGGTGTACTCTGCATCTCACCTATTGCATGCTCAGATATTCTCCAGCCTTTCAAGACCATGAACAGTAAAATCAGTAATAAATAAATAAATGTATTCAAATACAACAACACAGCAAACATTGGCCTAAAAAAATGAGTATATATATATATATATATATATATATATATATATATATATATATATATATATATATATGTATATATATATATATATATATATATATATGTTGATATTGTGTCCATCCTATGAATACATTTCAGTTTTAGAATTTCCGTGGGAGGAATTACCTCACATGTTCAATCCTTTTGCATAGTGGAGAAAACAGATGTTAGGGAGCTGATTAAAAAAACAGTTCCCAATGCACAGGATATGACATAACGCTCCCATGCCCTGAGATAACTATGGTACTCATCTAAGCTAAGTGATTATATAGCAAACACGCCTGCATGATGACAGAGAGGGAGGGAAGGAGGCCACAGAGGTCATCACTGACAAATTGTATCAAGGCCATGACACATTCAGGAAATTTTAAGTGAATTTGTAACATTATCAGCCTTGGACTTTTCACTTTATTGGTGCCAGATTGAATCCAAATTGGGAGGAATTTTCAGATCCGCTACAAAACCAATGCTCTTGATTTCTTGCTAAGGACGGCCATGCTGAATCTCAGGCATGAGGCAGGGTGATTAAGGAGGTGTCCAGTTTCTCAGTGCTCTGTCCACAGGCCCGCGAGAGGAAATTAAATTGCTTTTCCCACAGCACCATTAATTGTTTTCATCAAGTTATTTATTTGCAAAGGCTTTCCCGGTGAACCTGGAGCTTACAGGGGGGGCAGAGAAGAGCTACAAGGACTGTTTTCTCTTGAATTCCGACTGATTTGTCTGTTACAGAATCGTGGCCTGAACACTGAGGGGGATAAATAATGATGTATTTGTTATCATTCCTGCCTTAGAGAAATAAATTCTTAGT
This sequence comes from Macquaria australasica, assembly GCA_005408345.1. NCBI lineage: Eukaryota > Metazoa > Chordata > Actinopteri > Centrarchiformes > Percichthyidae > Macquaria > Macquaria australasica. The sequence goes on from SEMN01000083.1 coordinate 1,292,539, forward strand.
TTAGAGAGAAAATGGATTTTCCATCGGAGAGGTCAGCGCTAAATGCTAACAATGGATCTATTGCTTGGCTGATTCTTATGTAACACAGATGACACCAGCTAAACGCATAGAAAATATGATTTGCAGTACTATGTGTACTTTCATAAATTTACATTTTGGATTTCATTCCAGCTGTTGCTGACAGTTTCAATGGCAGCTAAGGTTTAGTTTAAGAATTACAGCTACATAAAACACATGAAAATACGTGAGCTGGACAGAAATGCATGAGACACATCATTTCCAGACGCAGAATTTATTCTTGTGTATTTTGACAGCTAAGAAACTTCCACATCTATATCAGATCAGATACACCTCAACTTTACAACAACAGTGGTTATCACAAGACATTTAATTCAGGCCTGTAGCCTAAGGGTGTTTGGTTTTCAGAGATCTGGACACAAATCAGATCAAATAGCCTTAAAATTGGCGATATAACAAAAAGCCAAACCAAACATGACAGTGAAACCAAGCCAGGATGTGAAACTAAGCCAGGATATGGAAAATAGCAACAGTTTGAGGTGATTGTTTGGCTAGTGTCGCTCTGTGGGCTGCCAGTGAACAGACAAGTGTTTATCACATGGTGGAAAGCCTTAACAGCCTGTTTACCTATGGAGCTCATGTACATTATTTCTTGTACACATTGAGGAGGGGTTAATGCACCAAGTAGCACTTCAAGAGGAGGTTTGATCTGGTGACTGTCCCAGCTCTCAGAGTTACATGATGTAAGCCTGTGCTGTGTGCTGTTCTTGGAACCTTGGTACTATCTAGAGAACCAGCCCGTGTTTCCACCAGTTTTGAGTGGAACCATTGTAATCAAGAATGCGTCATTAACAGAGGGCATTGCACAATGCACAACAGAAGTAAACAGTAAGAGCAAGATGGTGGATTGCATTGATTACCTGCGAGCTTTTGTTCTGTTATTAAAGATATTTGTTTTTTATCCAAAAAACAAGCATGGACCAACTATTAATGATAAGAAGACGTAGAAGACTACCATAGTAGACCGTAGACCATAGTTGCCTTCTGCATCCTCTCTTTCCAACCTGTAGAATATGACACGCCCACTGATTTCGTCACAGTTTGCACCTGTTGTTTTTTGGTTCCAGCTGGGAACCAACTTTTCGGGAAACAATTCCGAAACAATTTATTTTTGGTTGAAATGCTCCAAACAGTTCAAAATTAGGTGCACAAACCAGAATGGAACCCGTTTCATGTTGGTGGAAAAGGGGTATGTATCAGAACTCAAACACTGATGCAGAAATGATTTTTCCCCCTCTGGTTAAGAAGCATACTTTACCAATCACAGGTCTCATTGGGTCTCCCTTTCCTCCAAAAAATATCACATGAAAGTTTCTGCAACACACAGTATCTCATTACAGTAGATCTACATCTCCCAAAATCTCCTATTTTAATAAATAAAGTACACATGGCCAAAACTATGTGGACACCTGAACATTACACCTGACTATGATCATTCCAAAATAATGGGTATCTACATGGTCCTCTAGGACGGCTTTCCACCTGATTTTGGAACCTGGCTGCAGGAGTTTGGTCCGATTCAGGCACAAGAGCATCAGTGAGATCCAACACTGATGTTGGGCGATAAGACCTGACTTGCAGTTGGTGTTCCTGTTCATCCCAAAGATGTTGGATGGGGTTTAGGTCAGGGCTCTGTGCAGACCAGTCAAGTTTCTTCCACACTAAACTGGGAAAATCTTTACTTTATGGAGCTGGTTTTGTGCACAGTGGCATTGTCATGTTGAAACAGGAAAGGGACAAACACTAACTGTCTGACACACAGTTGGATAACCCTATTGACAGTCAAGAATGCAGATATTAGGTGATTCTGCAAAACCTTTCCTTCATGAACTCCAGACGTGCTGCATGCCCATCCACCAGACCAACCACATCAAGGACACTACTTCGTACATTAGAGGTAAATTATGAGGTGTGGAATTGTCCAATATGGATGTAATTCCTAGGGATAGTGGGCTGAGTTAGAAGCTCACTATTGTCTGGAATATCACTGTATGCTGTAGTATTAAGATTTCCGTTAATTGGAACTAAGAGGCCAAGCCCAAAACACGAAAAACAGCCTTAGACCAAAAGTACACAAAAGTATGGGAATAGGGGTGTCCTAATACCTCACAGTGTAGAATTAAAGCAGCAAGCTGTGACTTTTTCTCAAATTTGTTCACCTTGTTGTCAATACATGGAGTGACTGAACAACAAGCTAACGTGAATAAATACTGAAGAAATTAAATTAGATGGCATTGGCAAACTACAACCTGCCAAACCTGATCAATACTCAACAGAAGAGCATGGAGAGCATCGCCAATCATGGTACTTCATTGAAATCATTATGATAGAAATGTGCCAGACACAGTCAGATGGCTTTTTATGTGCAGTTAATAGGTAGGATGTTGATGTTAAAAGGAAAAATAGAAAAATAAAAGATAAAGACTAAATCCATACAAACAACATTAAATCAGTATATCCTCGCCAGTGAGCTTTAACCACTGTTCCTCTTCGCTGATGCTGATTATGTGAGATGCTGTCATGATTTTCCAGACTATTGACCTTTGCCACATTACATAACTTTGCTTTTTTTTGGGACTAACGAAAGATAAATTCATTGCAATTAACGTTTTAGCCTCACTTGAACTGTCTAATCCCACTTTGAAAATCCACATTTATAAACAGTCACCGTCCGACCTGGTTCCGATTTGAATTACTCTATTAAAAGAGTTGGCTTTTGATCCAGAGAGAATAAAGGAATGAGGCACAGAGCAGTAAATTCTGAAAAAAATATGAACAAACACTTCACAGTTCAGCGTGAGTTAGGGAATGAATGAGTTTTTTTGTTCTTTTTGAAACATCTCAGAATCAGTAGATGTGTTGCAAGGCCAGCTCTGCTATTGTGCAAACATCTGGTCTTAATTATTGAAGCGTCTACAACAGAAATATGTCAACATTGGCATTCTGGTAAAACACATGCGATTAGATCTGGCAGATGTGTGTTCAAGATTGTCAAAGAGTTCAAAGCGATGAGCATAAAACACACACACACACACACACACACACACACACACACACACACACACAGGGAAAAAATTCATTCCCTCTAAGTGTGTCACAGAACACAATGTACTTTGGGAAAGGTTGAACAAAGTGTTAAGGTCGGCCTGGCTGAAAAATATAAAAACAATAGCTGACATGAAATAGACATCCAAACCTGTATGTGCTTAGAGGGGATTTATATGCAGCAATACTCTGCTGCAGTTCCATCCAAAGTAAGCTCAATTACCCCATGTTGATTCAGTGGACTGCTACACGACGTGTGTGACAGAACGTTTTAGTAGAGCTATAACGTCCATTATCTTTACTCCTATGTAAATATTTGCCCCATTTATTCTTTGTCTTGTGTTCATTCATCTATTTGTGTTACTTTACTCTCTATGAAGTGCAATGCTTTGCCTCGTCATGAGCAAAATGTGCTGTACAGTTTGAAAATGACAGGACTTATACTCAGTGGTGGATGAAGTACTCAGTGCTTTTACTTTTTAAGTAAAGGATCTAATTCAACGATGCAAAAATACTCCATTACAAGTAAAGGTTCTGCATTTGAAATCCTACTTAAGTTAAAGTACAGAAGTATTATCAGTATTAAAAATAAAAGAAAAAAAATATTACATTATTTATTGTATTAACCATGCATCAATGTGTAAACAGTATAAAGTTGCAGAAATAAAGTACAAGTACCTCAAAACTGTACTACAGTACTTGAGTAAATGTACTTACTCGTTATAGTCCACCATTGCTTAAGGCTTCAGTCTAAGATTGTTGGAATAAAACTGAAATAAAACATGCATATAAATGGGATTCTTGATCCTTCTTACTGTGTTATGACACTTTCCAGAGACTTCGCTGCAAGAATATATCAATCATACAGAAACTAAAACCTGATGCTCCTTACTGAAATACAAACACGGCAAAGTTAAAAGATACATCAATATGGAAAATGAAAGATGCAGCAGATTTTCAGTATGTGAAGCCTTTTTTTTTTCCAGGCCTGAGTGTGATCCTGAGAGGATAGAGGATGTGAACCCTGAGGAACTGAGAGTCACTAGATAGCACAGTTTTCCTTTGTCACAAGGGACCCACACCAGGAGATTTCCCACGCTTAGAGCGTAATGTGCTGTTGCCGTTGTGTTCCCTCCTCTTGTCTGTCTCTGTTCTCGTCATCTAGTGTGTTTATCATGAATCCTCTCCTCCTTTCACATCCTGCTCCTTGATTTCTACTCTGTTACAATAACATAAAGAACGGCACAAAAAATTTAGTTTTTGTGCAGTAGGCTTGCATGAGGGATGTGAGGGACGTACTATGGGAGGAAAAAGAAGTGCTCCCCGGAGGTCCAGGCCACACTGAGGTGCGTCTGCGTCGGGGAGATGCACAGCACATGTCCAGTCCTGTGGGAGATACTGAGGAATGTGCACATCAGGTCATCTGCTCCAGATCTGCTCTCGTCTTAATGGCCACCAAGGGGGTCGCGCCTCATCCTTACAGAAACATGCAGAACACTGTGTGTTCTTGGCACCTATTTTAAACTCTAGGTCACGGGGTTCAGTACAGCCATATGTGATGAAGAGGATCATGGCTCTAAAGGGTTCAGTCTTACTTATGATGCACATACAGTATGTCCTTTCTTGAGTACATTGGCTCATTCAGGCTGTAACTGACATTTAGGACATGGAGCACGTGTCCCCTGTTTTTTTCTATGTCTAACTTAGCATTACATTTCATTTGAGTCCAATCCAATCAACGCATTTTATATTGATTTTATTTTTATATTGAAGTAGCTGTTTACACATTAAAAAGCATAACTGATTAAAAAAAAGTAAATGAAAAAGAACTTCTTCCACTTTTAACTCCATCCAAACCTCCATCCTCACCCTCCCCTCATTTAGGTTTCATCTTAGCCCTCTGCTCAAGATCTCTATTGTCTTTTTTGAGGCGTCATTAAAGGTCAGAAGTGAGAAAAAACAATTTGGGAGGTTTATTCACAGCTTTTCACTGCCCCCCAGTGCTGTGAAAGAAACCCACATTCAGGGCAGTCAGTGTTTCTTTATCACCCTTAAAAAAAACTAAAACTTAAATCTGCTTCAAGCAAAAAAATGTTCTTTATTTTTTAAGATTATACTAAAATGTCTTTATTGTACAGCAAATTGGCCCAAATGTTGAAACTTAAAACTCAACTGTTGCTTGATATTAAAAAATTTAAGTAAAATGGTGAGTAATTCTGTTTCAGACTGTGGTTCCCAACCTTCATGGCTTTTGAAGGAAATTAATTGGAAAATAGATTAGAAACCCTTCTAATAAACAACTTTCTAGTTTCTTTCTAAAATCTAAATGATATGATTTGTATGGTCATTATTTATTTTATATTTTTATGATATTAGTATTTTGACGTAATTGTGATAGCTCTTCTCTGTAAAAGTTGGTTATTTCAAAATGTGATGTAATATTGTTAATTTCCGGTATATTGTCAGTTGTCTATCTAGAGTATTGGTGTAAACACAGGTGTAAAAATATCTGTTTTTACCTTTTCCCCCCCGATGAGGACCCTCTAAGGTTGAAATGCATTTTAACTAATATGCCTGACTAAATAAAGGCTTTTAATATAGCTCCTGCCCTTGCTCTGCCCTAAGAGTGCCTGAAGAACTTTTCTTTTCTTTTCTTAAGTAATATCTACTTGAGAGTCCTTATCACAGGTTATGGCCTTGGTGTGGACACGAGTTGCGAGCAACCAAAAAGTGATTTTTCATAGGCTCTGCGATGTAAACGTACCAAGTATTTCCCAAAATTTTAATTGTTTTGCTCTCTTTTTGTCTTCCTCATTACTTTCATTGTGGGACCTGACCCCCAGTTTCCAAACCACTGGTTTGAAAAGATGCCAAAGACTCAGCAGGTCAATACTGAATTTATATAACATTTCGGCATTTGTGTTGCCAAATGGTCATATAATGAGGTTCAAATGACTGATGTGGGCAAATGTAGTTATTACAAATCAAACCACCAGATGTCAGTGTCACTTCATGATTACACCAATCAATGTGCAATGTGAGGGATGTAAATTTTGTATCCTGGTACAATATCTGTCTTCGGGAGAATCCTACCCTGTGGAGTAGGGGTCAGCTGAGTGTTAGCTTGAAGCACATTCAGTGCTATTTATGGGCATAAATATAACTAAAAATGGTACAATTGTATAATTGACCTTTGCACTCCTTTTGGCATTAACAGCATGTGGATACAACTGAAGTCACGTCTCATAATGTCTGCCTCAATTTACCACTTATACAGCGAGTGTTTAAATTACATTTCAATATTAATTAGACTGTTAATCAGACTGGGCTAAACTGGCTGAAACTGGCAGAGGCCAAGTGGTCTGTTTAACCCCAAGAAAACCATTGCTTTCCAAATAGTCCCATTGTAATTATATAATTAGTGGAAAGTAGTTCCAATGAAAACTGCTCACAGTGTGGTTTGTGGTTTAGTGTTTCTGGAAAGGAATATTGCCGTTGAATACACAAGTTCAATTCACTTCCATTTGACTGGGGTGGTGGTAGAAATCTCTGAGAAAGATATCTCAAAACATCATGAGATAAAACTGGAACTTTCTAGTAAACAGCAACGCTTACAAACAAACTATGTAATGCTTTACCCCCAAGTGTCCTCTTGTGGTCGACTGAGTAACAACCGTAATCTCTGAGAAGCGAAGGCAGTTGTGGAGTGACTAGCTTTGCAAAACATGTAAGGGAGGAGTTCAGGATGGATTGCTCGGTTTTCCAAGTGTGCGACTTTGACACTGGAGACCTTGGTTCATATCTTGTCTCCCACCAACAGTCAACGTTGGTTTCTTTTGTACATGAACACTGTCTTCCCCTGTTATCAGAGGGGCAGCTAGAGTGACAAATAATCAGTTTTTTCCCCCACCATAACTACACTAAAATTATCCAAGCATAGTTGACCAACTTTAACCATACCATAATCTTAGCATAATCAGTTTATCAACCAAAACTGCAATCTTTCCTTACCCTTCAGCAAGTAGATTTGACTAACCTTAAACATATGTCAACCATATGTAGTTTCCATATAAATGGATTGGCAATCAGACAGGTTTATACTGGGAAAAGGAGCAACACATAGTCTGAAAATCGTGCCTGTAGATAGTGTGAGGGTGAACACATCATCTTGCATCCTGCCAGTGAACGTCCAGACTGGCCAACTGTAGTTAGCAGTTGTAATATGTCTGTATAAATAAATGAAAATTTTGTTTGCTGCTATCTAGCAGTTAATCCATGCAGTGAAATGCAGCACTTTACGATACACAATGGTGCAATGTTACATTACATTTTGGTGGGACTTGAACCTTTCAAACCATAGGTCAGTGCAAAACGCTTTCCACCGTGCAAGACTTAGCACTGAGTCAGTCTTTTGCCATATTAACTTAACCATTTATTTGGAAATTAAATCAAAGGTGAATTTTAAAGCTGCGTCAATTCTTTTGTGGCCATTAGGGGGCAGACATATTCAAAATAAGCTGACAGATACACAGCGACCATATCACCATTTTATAGAAGCTATGGCTGATGTGTTAGCAAACAGGTAACTACAGACACATCCGTTAGACATGGAGCAACATTAGTATTTATTTGGATTCACGTTTCTGTCTACTTGAGGAGTATAAGTTCAATTTTCACTCTCCTTTAAGCCCTGGTTTGGTCTTGACCAACTCCTAAGAAAAATAAACAATGAGCTTAAAAAAAGGGCTAAAACGTTATTACATAAACACATAATAGATCTTGCAGTTACTTCTTGGTTCAACAACATTCACACAATAGCATGTACACCCAGTTTTACAGTGCAGTACAGGATCATAACTAACATATCCAGTGCGTTTTCCAGTTTTGTCTTCACTCTGCAGCAAGTGATTTAGATTGGATTTATTTAAAATTTGATTGTAAAAACTAAGTACCCCTCCTTCCCTATATTGTAAAATAAATCTTCTGTCTTGAAAAGTGAACATATACCTCTTGGATGTCCCCTGCAAAACTGGTCACAATATGTGAAAATCAGTAAAATCAGTATTACAGATGGTCATTGCTATGCTACATCTAGATAAAAACGTCAAAGGGTTACTATGGAGAGGGAGGCAGCATTATGAGATGTTCATATGCATCAGGCCTGTGGACCAGCTGTTGACCACCTGACACTGGCTCCACTCCACACTGATGACATCTGAATACACAAAGTAGACTTCAGACTTTGGTGAAATGCACTTTTCCAAAGTAATCATAACGGCAAAAGTTCACATTTTAATGAGAACAAATTAGATAACATTAGATAACGCGTAACAGCACCATCTCTGTAATCAGTGTCATTATTACCTAACTCCAGGGCTTTTGGAGGGTTTTGTCTGTTATGTTTTTTCTACCTGCTTGGGTTGCAGACAGCAGTGGTCGTGCTCCAGCCAGGTAGCAGCTTTGCTGTCATTTATTACCTGAAGTCGATGGCTAGTGCAAACAGTTGCTAAGGTAATAATAAGTTTTATTGCGCTTCCTATTACGTTAATGCTGTCACATTGTATCTTTGTGCTTCCTGTTTGCTAGAAAGCTCTTTCTCATTCACACGATATGGGACAAAAGCTCAGAGCAGACGGATGCTGTTATTGTCTGAGTTCTTTATGACACAGAGCAGAGCGGTTTCCTTGGTGAATAACAGTTCTGCACAACATCGGCTGCAGAGTGGCTCATAATAGAGAGTAAATCAGTCATTTTTAAAACAGGTAATGTGAATGATTAAACATGCAGACTCTGGGTATTTGTACAACTACGTGCAAACTTCACCTGACCATATGTTTACATTTTATGGTTCATCTATGTCACTGGGCTAAATGAGATACTCAAGATACCCATGGTGGAGGCTATCCATCCATCGTCTATACTGCTTATCCTCTTAGAGGGTAGAGCCAATCCCAGCTGACACTGGGCAAGAGGCGGGGCACACCCAGGACTGGTCGCCAGTCAATCACATAGAGACAGACAAACATTCACACCTACGGACAATTAAGAATCATCAATTAACCTAACTTGCATGTCTTTGGATGGTGGGAGGAAGCCGGAGTGCCCGGAGAGAACCCACGCGGACACGGGGAGAACATACAAACTCCACACAGAAGGGCCCCAGCCGGCCGGCGGATGCGAACCCAGAACCCTCTTGCTGTGAGGCGACAGTGCTAACCACTGCTCCACCGTGCCGCCTTGGTGGAGGCTAAACATGTCATAATTCTGAAATGTATTTTTTCATTAGTGCTACTGTATTACAGTACATAAATATGTGGCTCTGCTCAGAAATCCCAAATTTCAAAATAATATTTAAACCATGATTTTCTTCAATAAGGACAACACATTTAGTATTTTTCATACTTTATTTTTCAAATAATTTAGTTTATTTGCTGGTACGTAAAAAACAAAAAAAAGACAACAGTGATATAAATATATTATAAATTAAATTTTTTTCATATTTGTTTGGTAAAAATGCAACAAATATATTACAGGCAAATAAATACAAATAAATACAAAATCATACAGTACCCTACATGCCTGTTCACAAACAGTGTAAGACTTTGACAGAGGGACATTGCACATCACAACCACAAACGTTTGCCTAATGGCAAAGAAAAGCATTTTTCCCCACTTCTCCTGCCCTCCTGTTTGATTGTCACTCAGCGTGTTACACTTAACTTTACTGTCCAAACTTCATCTGTATTCAACAACTGTATTCAACAGTCCACTTAAGGCATCAACTTTTCCTCTATTTTCCTCTTCTCTTCAATCTACTCTTATCTTCAAATAGACAGTGTCTACAGAATATGCATCCACCGCTTCTCTCATGACGATCTCTGTGTCTGCAGCCGCGTCCAGCTTCATGATGCAGCACCTAACGTCATGCCTCTCTTGCCTTCTCAACCCATAAGGTGACCACTAGCAATTCTCCATCCGTTCACGGAGAGGTTTTACGCCTTCTTCCCCTGCCGAGGCTGCTTGGTGGCCTTGGTGCTTGGTGTGGCTTGGCACACTAGATCCGTGTAGGCAGGAGAGCGGAGGAAGCGAGGGTAGCAGTCTTTGGCCATGAGCATGTAGATCTTGTGCTGGGCTGTGTCGAAGCAAGACGGTGACAGCGCCAGCATGTTGGCTTTGGTGATGTCACGAGTTTCATGGTCAATGTTAATCTGGTAAAAGGGACAAAGAGACAGAACCAGATTAATCTTTGTAGAGTTATTTTGTACATTTTTGGAAGACAATGCCTAACTGGGCATAAAACTGGAAATCAGTGGTAAAATGTGCAGTTGTTGTAGAGTGTATTTAGCATTTAGCCACATCTTCTAACTTTTTAAGATTCAGATTTAAATCCTTCATTGAGATTTGGTGTTTCCTTACCTCCCTGGGAGCGTCGCTGCCAATGAATTCATCATAGATCTTCTGGGCTTTGGCTGATAGTTTGGCAGGGGACTTGGTACTCCTGTAATCCTCACAGGCAAAGTAGAACGCAATGTTCTCCTCACTGAACTCAGATACCAGGAAGGCTGTGAAGGCACACAGTCCATCTGAGGAAAGAGAGGAAATTTGATTACTTATGGTACACAATGGTTCCGCAGGGGCTGCATGTGTCTGTAAGTGTGTCTACAGTATGTGTTTACTGGCATTTGCTTTTTTGTGTGCAAATGTATCAAAAAATGCAAAAATCTAGATATTTACTTACATTTGCTGGACAGGAGTTTTTCAAAGGACTGTTTCCACCTAAGGCATTCCTCCAGGGTTGGCCTGAAAACAGATGAAGCAAGATTAGATTTAACCCAGAATTTCAATCAAGCACATAGTGATAATAAATGTCAAATGAATTGGTAGTAATATATAGTACAGTTTGTGTGATGCTTACTTATTTTGCCCTAGTTTGCAGCCAGATAGATTCCAAGTGGGTTTTTGCAAAATGCTTCCCAGCCTTGCTTTCAGCTCCTTGGCCCTGTGAGGAAAAGAAAACAGGTTAGATACACTTTTCACAAGACTTTGATTGCTTACCCTCAAGCCATTCAGCGCAGAGCGCAAAGTCTAAATTTAGCACAACCTAAAACGGACATTCTCCTTTAGCTTCAGCCGCACACACAGATGCGCAAAGATGAGACAGCAGAGCTGTCTTCCATAGCCTGTAATCCAAATCCCCAAACATCAGCCATGTGTGTGTTTGCATGAAGCTTCATGTACCTTTCCAAGCAGCAGGTAGGCAGCGATGCTAGTCCTTTACACATAGCAGCAGGTTGGAGCTGGTAGGGGTGGTGTCTCGGTCAGGTAGTGTTCAAATATCCGTTTAGTGAAGCTCAGTAGGGAGCGAGATTGTCTGTGTGTCTGAACAGAGCTGGAACTGAGGCTTTATAGACCTACCTCCCCTGCCTCTGACATGTCATCAGCCCTCTCAGCCAATCACAGAGAGGTAGAGGCAGAGCAAGAGAAAGAGAGAGAGACAGAGTGAGGGAGGGAGACGATGAGGGAGGATATGCAAGGACGAGGCAGGGAAATTACTGTAAAATGATAAAAGCCATTGATATTCTATGCAATGTTTTTCTTGCATGTCCCTGAAAACACTCCCACTGTGTTTGTCTTGTTTTCACCCTTCTCTTTCAAAATTACTTATTTACACACACACATAAGTAGAAAACAAACCTCCATCCAGTGTGTAGATGTGGGAATACTGTATATTTAGTATATGTATATAGTATATGTATATTTAGTGTTGTGCATACAGGGCAGGCTCTGGGAAGCCAGCTTTTAGATATTTCCTCTGACATGGAATAACCTCATATTCTTAAACTAAGCATACGTATAGGTTTCTCACAGTTTTCCTCACACGTTGAAACATCAACACCATTGAATGTGACACTTTTAAGTGGCACCTTTGTCTTCTGATATCATTTGTCATATTTTGTCTTTTATTAGCTTTTTTGAATAATGTTTAACTTCAAACTTGTGTTTTATCATCTTCTACAACTTTACAAAACAGAGCTTGCCCTCAGTAACTTTCCCTTGTATAAATAAAGGATTCCATCAATGAATGAATGAATGAATGAATGATTGATTGATTCATTTAATCAGTGTATGATATAACCCAACAACCCAATCACTAATAACTTCCTGTGCTGTCAGATCACTTCTCGACAGCTCCTTTGATCCTTTGTTCCTGATTGATGGTCCTGCTTTGCACATAAGACATAACTGAAGAAATAGGCAGGTTGATGAAAAACCTTTCTTGAGGTAAACACAATCACACTCACCATCTTTATAGGCCTGATAAAAGTGTTAATTCCAGGGAATGATGGGAAGGAAATGTGGTATTGACTCTGTTTAATTATATTACTGTAAGCAAGCTGGCTGTACAGCCCCTCGACACAATAAAGCTGAAGTGGGGCCGTTTCCCATATGGCGAGCTGCAGGTTGCTTATCTAGGGTTTGTCTTAGAGTCATTACCATTCTTCAGTCGTGTATTGCCTTAGATTATCTAACACATTACTTGCACTGCTTTACAGTGGCCTCTGGCTGCCGTATTTCACAGAATAGAGAAGTTAGCTGATTAAATCAGAGACACAACAGAAATCCTTCATAATGATGTTTTTGTGAATTTGTTGTTTTTCCTCTTTGAATTTCAATGCTACAGCAAGACCTAGAGCTACCAGAGCCAATACAGGAATTAGAGAATTAAAGAACCTCCAACCACTCTTTCCCAATTGACAGTGGGGACATTGTATTGCTTGCATCCATTATACAAGTCTATAGCCATGGGCATTTCGAGGAATTGAGACCCAACAGGGATGTGTGATGGATGAAATCAGCTCTGTTTATAGCAACTTTACCCCCCTCTAATAAAAACATTAGTTGTCAAATGTCATTGGTTTTGTTAGGAAATGTGATATACTGTAAATGTGTTATGCAAAGCTGGAGTGTGGGACTTTACATATAAATGAACGTCCGTTACATTCAAATCATTAAATCAACATAAAATCTCTACATTTCGCAGTATACCGGAGTTTTTAAATCTGGTGTTTGTAGTGACATTCCTGCGCTGGTACACCGGTAGTGAAGCGTTTTACGTCAACCAGCAATAGCTGCGGTTACATGGACAATATTTCTTCAACCTGATTGAAATCATACTGAATAAAAGGGATCCGATAAGATGTGCGTTTACATGCCCCAAAGCATTTAATCAGAATATAACTCTTGACATGAGCAAAGTGGTTCCACCTGCTATGAAGCGTCTAATCTGCAGGAAATATAACAGAAGAAGAAGGGTTTTTTTCCTCCAGCTTTGTTCATCTTTTCAAACACTTGTTTGAACAACTCCTTGTTCAACCATTGAGGCGTTAAACAATCCTCAAATCTTTTAAGGTCTCCAACAAAAAAGTTGTATCAGCCACAGACCAGCCGGAGCTACAGCTTTGGATACACAGGCGATACTTGTTAGAAGCATCCACTCATTTTTGGTTTAGGTCTTTTCATGGAATTTGTTGACAAAAAGAAAACTATAGAATTTGAACAGACTGACCCTTTAAAGAGTAAGTGGGGGTAAATTAGATACCAGGCAAATGATGGCTTTGGTCATTTGTTTAAATGCTTAAAACAACCTCTGCGTTTTCCTGACAAGTGACCTTTTACAGTTGTGTGAATGATGATTGTGTCCTCTCAGATGCAATAGTGGAGGTGTAATGTTAGACGATTGGAAATAGAAGGCTGTTCGCCTATCTCCTACCAACAGTCTTTAATCATCATGATCTTTTCCTAACCTTCACTCAAGATGTTTAGTTGCCACACCTTACCCAGACCATGCCCATAGAGGTGGAAGATCAGAAAAAAGAAATCTATATTAGTCATTTTTGGAACAGCTAGTCACCCTTTAAACAGTTTAGTCCAGACTAAGGATACCCGCGAGCATACAAGGAAGCAGTGCAAAGGGCACAGCCTGTGATACACAAGCATTTAGCAAGAGCTCCCAGTGTACAAAGACAATGCAGCACTGATTAGGTTGAGTCAGCTAATGTAGAGTTCATGGCTCCGCCTGGGAAGGAAGACAACTGCGCGGGGATTACCTAACCTGTCCAGATCCATTGTGCTGGGGAGGATTTAATTGCACCATTTATTACCAGGAAAGAACAAAGGATTGCCTGAAAGGCGTAGGGGAACCCGGCCACCCACTCACCTACTCATATGCTCCCACTGTGATGTCAGCACACATCTGCACTTCAGTCAGTCCCAATGAACAAGAGCAACCGGAAACAAGAGAATAAAAGAACGAAGGTGTATATTATTGTTGAGCAAAGGGCCTTTCTGGAAGCCGGGGATTCACTGTCCTTGAAGCTGGCTGATGCAACACACACACACACAGAGGAAATAACACCTTACATCAGTATGTGCTCCAACAGTATTTATTATACTGATGTAACACTCAAAACACTCAAAATTAAGCTGAAAAATATATTTTTTTGACACTGCTAGGATTATAACAGGTTCTGAGAAACATGAACATACCACTGCTCCCTATGTATTTTGCATGTAACAATGATAACAACCAATGTTACAATAAAAAGACAGATGTGATAGATGAGCTAAAGCTGTGAAAGAAGGCTTTAACATCTCATTTCTCAGAAAGACGCTTCTGGTGAATTGAAATCCCTATCTGAGATCTAAGCAACAGAGAGTTTCATTGTTTGATCAGCCTTCGTCTATTGATGCTAACTTGGACAGTCATGCATTATTTTACACTGATGGACTATACGTATAATATACTGGATTCATCTATCCATAGGTTAAATGGTCATCGCTAATGGATGCTAATGAACAGTGACACACTCAGCATTGAGGTTGGATAGAGGCTTTTCTTATAACACCCTGGAGTGGCTTTACTGGTTTTCAGTCCAAAAAAGAGTCCAAGTTTAGGAGCTTTTTAGGAGCAGTTCTTCGAGTAACTGGATAGTTACGAGTTGCAGTCAGACCTACTTTAGACGTTGTCAGTGTTAGACAAAATTCAAGTACATGAGATATTCCTTGATCAGTAGTTCACAGTAATCATTTGCTGGTCAAAAGACATTTCTGTTAAAGCTGAGAAAGTATTTTCAATGTCAAAGTTGCATGTAACTTTTTTCAATGTTTTTTTCAACAGCGTGTAATTACTATATTGAAGCTGTTGCGATGAGTTATATTTTTGGCATTAGCTTAATTTAAAAAGATGCTTTTGTCTAAAGAGACACAAAGTGCACTCAACCTTCAATGGAAAATGAGTTGGATGTTGTCAAAAGAGTTAGATGATGTCAAAAACGATCAACCAATAAGGTGTTCAGTGCTGCAGTACAAGTGCTCTGAAAATTGCTTTAACCACCAACCTTTGATGTCGCTTTGCTTACTCGATTATTTCAAATAAACCTTTATTGACATGTCACACTGGGTTTCAATATTATTATCTGATTCCTTCATGTTTTTGTCACTGTTCCCAGCTTTGATGCCTCCTTCTCTCTGGATCTGTCCTCACCTGTCAGTAATCATTGGTGACATGTTGACTTTGGGTTGAATCAAGCTATAGGTCATGGTCTCTGGACAGGTATCTAGAGAGACGAGTAGCTGATGGGAAGATTCTCTCCTTGAATAATCTTTTTTCACAAACCTCTACTCAGTGGGTGAGCGATGTACCATCTTGTGTTCGTATTTTTAACCCGGTCATGTTCTGAGGAGGCTCCTGGCATTGTTTCCTTCAACAACAACACATTCTGGATCAACAGATAAAGTGGCCTCATATCTTTGAAGCAAGTCTTGAATGAGGGCTGTGTTGCCAAAAGATGTGACTGATCCTTCACCAATTCTGAAAACAAAGACCATTACTAAATAAAATTACTCAAGAAACTCATATATTTGTGTTAAATGCATGTGACACAGACAAAGACAGACAGTTAAAGAGATCAAAACCCAAAGACATTCGGCTTATGAAGAAAAATTATTCGATTGTTGATGTACTAATTTTTAGAATCTCCTTGGACAACAGTTATTTGCTCTGAATTTCAAAATGGCCCTTATGAGAACACTGGGGGAAAAAAAAACCACTATCTTGAATGTGTGAAATTAGAAAACTGAATAGCACCAAAGAAATGCATCACCAGGCAATCCTGATAAACCAGATGTGACATTTACCTGTATGAGTGAAAGGTCACATCTCACTCCTAGCTCGCTTCATCACCTCTGGGACAGAATCGAGGCTGAGGCCAGTCAAGGACAGGGCCCTACTTCATCTCAGCCCACAATAATATTTGCATTCGGACTAAGCCTTTTTACCTCACGCTACCTGAAACTGGAAGTCTCTTTTTTTTTTTTTTCATCTCAGGCTGTCCATCTCAAGCTTTGTGAAGACCTTTCTGTTTAATTTGGTCTCAGCTCAGCATGCTCCTTTCAGTGTTCACCTCCATCTGGGTTCTGCTGCAGAGATGAGAAAGCAGGATTTGGGTCACCCTCTCTTCAGGGGATGATGTTGTGCCACCTTCCTTGAAGTATTGTCGCTAAAGAGAAAATGACAAATACATCAGATGAGGTCCCTGATACCTCACTTTCACCTCCTTGTCTGTAACAGAGCAGCCCGAAACAAAAAGACCACCAACAGGCAATAATAGTAAGTTATTTGATGGTAAATGACACCCTGATGGCAATCTGTTATTAGCCATCTTTTCTTCTGAGGTTGAGAGCCCCCCATTAGCATAGAAAGTAGGCCCAGGATCTGAGGAAAGTCCACTTATCTCTATTAAATGAATTAGAATCTAACCCCATTAGTACAATACCTGTATCAGATGGGAAATAGGATTACACAAAAGAAATACTTCTTAAAGACAAACTCCACATGATTCTTTATGCACTGTAGGCTACACATAATCATAGACTGTTGTTGGCGTATTATGTTAATGCAGGTCAGTTTTCCAGCAATACACATATTGTGTGCAAAGACTGCTTTTGCTGCTCAAAACTAGCTTGCATGCATGTCCTTGAGGTGAAAAGGTCAGTTGAGCCGAATTCAGTGAGACTGAGATTTCACTCGTTGACCCCCCCTCAACTGTGGTAGCAGTTGCTAAGCTAACCCTAGCTTTGTACCATTAATCCATCTGTCCTCTCTTGGACGTCCATGGAGGCGACGCCTACAAGGCCAGCAGCCCCACCTCTTATGATCCTTCTGCGGTGAGAGTCGTCGCTATCCATGCTAGCTAAAAGTGGCTAATGCAATTGATGGTGTCAGTCTGTCTCTGTTTCCTGCCCCCTAGTACACAGCTTAGCTTGAATTTACAATTGTTGAAATGAATTCCAATGGTAACCCAGAGTCACAGCAATCAAAAGGAAAAATAGAAGTCCTGCAGTGTAATCCACTTCTTTTCCTGTTGGCCGTTTTGTACATTTGGTTGTATGTTCCAAACACTCATACAGTAGTGTTGCCAAAATAGCTAACAGCATCTACTTGTCGCTAGCTCGGTTAGCTGTTTTAGTTTTTTTTTTGTCACCAGCAGCTAACAGTGCTAGGCTAGCTACAAACAGACGCCGTCAAAACATCGAGGCTAGAACCTTCTCAAACCACTATTGCATTATAATCCACTTCCGCATTATGCTCAATATTTTCACTCTAATATGGCTAAAAGTACAGAATCATTCGGTCACGGCTGGAAGCCATAGTAGTACACAAACTTGTCAGAAACACCGTTGAAGCCTGCAGGTGGTGACTGTTACTGTGTAGATTCCAATGGTACATACATTCAGATGCCAGTTTATTAAGTACACTTTGCTAAAACTATTGCCACACCATGTTTATCAGTGAGGGTAGACTAAATATTAGAAACATCTCTCAATGCAACACAAAAATCCCCATAAACTGGAATCAACATGTCTCTGAAACTATTGTGCTCTGGAGGACAATTCAGCTCTCCACATGCTCCAGCAAGGAGGCTGCACTCTTTTGTTCCCACGTGAAGCCTTAACCAGCTGTTAAATTTGCTTTGCTTTGTGATGCCGATCGCAAATCACTCCCCCAATACAGAATGTACACATTAGGCTGCAGAACAAACACACCGAGCAGCTGTTCTGATGACACACTCGAAGTTGTCTTATGTGTGAACTTCCAGTGCTACTGATGCATGTGTGCACCATCACTGTGCAGTCAATAAAACTAAATGGAGACAAATGTGGACAAGCTCCCTGCGGCCTGAGGAAGTGATGAACACAGCAGAAGCAATCAGATTCCAGTAACGGCCCTGTGTTTGTGGCTTGTTTGTGTTTATGACCTGTATGTGTCTCAGAAGAGAAGGTGAAATAGAAAAAGAACCCAACATCCCAGTCTCAGGTCAATGCCACAGGAAGTATCTGTAATGTTTCCCGGCATTGCATCGGCTTGTTTGTTTTTTTGTTTTTTTTCTGAAGGTCCCTCAGAGCGGTGACTCAGTAAAGATTGTAAGGGGACAGTTGAAAGCCCGGTTAAATGAATAAGTGAATGGAAACATTCAAACAGAAGGATGAATTGCTGGGAAAGTCTTGCCAATGGGTCTGCACAATGTAAGAAATCTTTCTAATTGAAATCCAAACAAAAGGATGGGTGATTGATTTAGCTTATTTTGGTTCTGATATTTGTACAGTATTTAATGATTTTGTTGTTGAGTATTATGAGTGAAGCAGTTCATGATCATGATCAGTTCAGATATTTCTCCATTCACTTAAAAACAAAACAAAAAAAATTGTTAGTCATCCTTGATTAATGAAGGGTTTAGGGTCTACTTGGGTATGTATATAAGTGTTTAATGATATAATTGTCATTTATCACATCAGAATTACATGGTTAGGACATTTTAAACGTATCAAAGTTGAGTTATCTGTATATTTATGACCTTGAACATTATGAGGATAGTGCCAATGTCAAATTGATACCCAAAATCAATCTTATGGAAAATTCTAGATGGCATGTACATCATTTCATAAATGTTTCGTGGTAATTTGGTACTAGATTTAGTACTTGATTTCACTTTGTTCAATATTTTCATGGCTATGGATGAGTTGGCTTTAGGCTTACTTACACTTTTTTCAATCTGGAGAAAGTGGACCTTTTACCAGTTTCTAGAACATTAAAATTTGTTACCAAATTATTTAAAGGGATAGTTTGACATTTTGATTAATACACTCATTCTGGGAAAACATAGGGGAAAACAGCTAGCCCGGCTCTGTTCAAATGTCACGAAAGCGTTTTTACACCTCTGTTTTTGTATAGATTAAACAAACAAGATAACACGTTAATTAGTGTGCTGTAGAGGTGCTGGAAGGAGGATTTGGTTACCTTTGGACAGAGCCAGGCTAGCTGTTTTCAACCTTTAATAATAAGCTAAGAGTGGTATCAAGCTTCTCATCTCACTCTCATTTTCCAAAATGCTAAACTATTCCTTTAAAATGAAAAAACTAGGCCATGCAGTTTCATAAACATGCTGTTTTAGTAAACACAGAAGACAGATCACATTATTTAATCGCTGTCATTCCTGGGAACACAACATGCCATACAACACCTTCAAATGAGGCCATGTCCTTGTTTGCCATGTTGTAAATGGGCCTCAAATTTCAGACGTGTTTTCAGTGCATATATTTGCACCATGATGGTAAACTGATTGCAGGACTCTGTCCTATGAAAAATGTCTTGTGTTTTTATAAGGATACTGTAATTATGGAACCTTGGCTTCAGTGTAAAAAACACCTAGATGTTTGGTGAAATCTCATATTCAAAACTAGGTTCAGAATATGTAATCTGCCTATGTGAGGTTTCATTATCTGGAATAGAATTTAAAATTCTTTAAGACATAAAATGTTTCTGGGTCTCAGCCACTTAACATTCCCATGGAATAATGATCAAGTTTAACACAATCTTTTGGGTTAAAATATTCAAAAAAGATATAAAAAGATACATGACAGCTTTGGTTGGGATGCTAAATATTTGATTATTTTAGAACTGTGATCCAACCAGATAGATTCACAATTTAAACCAAAAGTACTAGAATGTGTGCTTGGACAATAAGTCTTTTCCCCAAGCACCCCAACATTTGTGAAGTGGTCCCGTTTGGTCTCTGCGGGAGTGCGTCTGGCAGTGTGCATGTACGAGCCTCAGGTTTCTCATCTGTCTGATCGTCCTCTGGGGAGGAGAGGAGCAGCCTGCCGCAGGCCCAGCCAGATGCTCACTGTGGCTGTTAAACAATAACCACTGGACTGTGCTCCCCCCTCAGCAACACTATGATTTGTAACTACTCCCAGGGGTCTGTTTAGACAGAGGTAAGCCAAGCCGACAATATGCAAACTGTCCTGAGATTTAAAGTGACAATCATTAAATAATTTATATGTTTTTCTTTGCTGTTCATAACTGTGGTGTTTTTGCACTCAATAACAGAAAACACTTTGTTCAAACATTAAGTCTTGAGCTCTATTAGCTTTTTCTTTGATTTGCTGTTTAAGTTGGAGTTTGCACTCCATTCTCTCTCTGTGTAGTTATGCAAGATGTGCGTAGTTACACCACCTACTTTACTTTGTTACTACAAGACATCTGAATTCTCAAGTTACGAGAACGGGAACTTGGAATGGAAGTAGTGCAGTGTGCACCATCATTGCAGTGTGCAATTATACCTCAGGCAGTATAGCAGAAGTCACACAAGCATTAGTCTGCACATACCAGGTGGTAGCTCGTCTTTTATAACAAGACTAAGAGTCTAGAGCCACGCTGGCGGCTCTGTCTGACATAATGGGGCTTTGATGTTGAGATATTTCACTGTAAGTGCCATATTAACCTGCTGTTGGCGTTAAGTCATCACGTGGGGAACATGAAAGTCTGTACCAAATATCATGGCAGTCCATCTAATAGTTGTCATATTTCATTCAAAACCTAAAATGTTATCCTCATATCCTCCTCATTCATTAACACTGAATACTGTGAATCTGCAAGGAAGAGAGACACCATTTACAGCTCACACGTGGCACACAAATGGTATCATGGTAGCGCTTTAAGCGTTAGTAGGTAATATGGCCATTATAAAATGCTTATTAACATTATTATGAGTTAAGACATGTCTAATATTAATATTAATATTAATAAGACATTGTTCTCGCTCTAGAGCCGGTAACTGCAAAAAGCATTAACTGTTAATAAGTGCATAGTTAACTACTAATAAATGAAGTTTTTTTAACCTTCATAAAGCAACAAAAAAAGCTTAGTAAAGGTTTTACAGAATAAATTACAGAATAGGTAAGTTAGTAAGAGCCAATGAATGAGTTTGTAATTCTATTATAAACAATTATAAGAAACTCATGAGGCTTTTATTAACATTCTTAAGCAGTCTATTAATTGTTAACAAGTTTCTCATAAGTGTGTATAAATTATGTCTTATAATGTTAATAAGCATCTTATAAAGGGCCTTATTACCTATCAACTAACGCTTATTTCAAGGACCTTAATATAAAGCGTTACCGGTATCATTTACTGTTTGTTCAAAAGCTGTAAAGTATGTTGATGTATGCAAAAAAGTACACTAGCTACACTATATGATTAGTATGAAGTGTATGCAATTAGTACGCACTTGGGACACAACACTACATGTCCAGACCACTGTGTTGAACTAAAAGACGGTTAGCATGGCTAACAAATTACTGTATAATGGGTTTCTTAGCCCACATAACTAGCATCACTGTGCTGCCACAGTGCTTTTGTGTTAATCCGAAATTGGTGGATTCAGCATCACCTGAACTGATTGAACACAGTTCTTTTCAAATTGAACTGTAACATTAAATCAAAGCAGCCTTGCAATATCTATCTTGACAGACATACAAAACCGTATTCTCCCCTGCCAAACAAACATGGTTTTATGAATGATCAAGCGTTATCTTTAAAAGATAACCCAGTGGTAGAAAACATGTTAATACGCCTTTTTCTCTTAGCATACTGTCTCATCTTTTGGCTGTCAATGAGCAGGCCTCTTGGTGATCACCATCACATCTTTTTAACATTATGACACATGTGTATTCATCATTTCCTGGGTATTCATGTTCATATTTACACAGTATTTGGTGGAGCCAGCCACCAACACTGGTAACCAGGAGCGTTTTATTTTTTTTAAATGCCAGTGGGCAAAGCATCAAACATGGTACTTTTTATATGATAAACTTAAGGATTAATAGGTGCAGTCAATCCACAGCCAGCACACGTGGCCCAGCATGTGCCCCCGGGTGTGAATGTTGAACGCTCGTCAAATTTTTCAGAGCTGGGCTACATACTAGAAAGAGGAACGTTCTTGGGAGCAAAACCTGTCACACTGCACTGGAAATCATTTCTTCTGAATTACTTTATGTTCTGTGTGTCTGTGCTGTCACGTGTGCTCTTCATTTTACCTTCAAACCTCATTGAATCCCTGTTTATTTATTATTGTACAAATTCTGACAGCAATAATAAACCTTTTGAAAGTGTGTGTGTGTGTGTGTGTGTGTGTGTTGTGAAGTATGTATTGGAGAGAGGTGGACTGTAATGGGAGGGGAGCAGGGTTATTTGGGTGAGCTGAAACAGATTTCACAGCCATGAATAAAATATAACCGTGATGCTCTCTCCAACAAAAGAGCCTGCAGCAGTTTAACGACTGCGACTTGTAGGTGGTCCTTTACCAGCAGAGCTTGCCCCAGAGAAATCACTGATAATGATTAACTTGATGCTGAAAGGCTTTGTTTTTTTCTGCTGTACCCCAGTGGCGAGGTCAGGCCCAGACAACAACAGGCTGATATTTGACTCTTGTCAACATCACATACACACAGTATGAATGTACTTGCTGCCTTGGAGATCATAACAAACAAACAATCAGTAGTGTCAATACAGGTACTGTTATTCTCTCACACAGTCCAGTCCTATGGGATTATGGGAGTTTGGTTTAATTTAACTTAAACAAACAGTATTTAAACAGTAATACTGAAATGCAATATTTTTTTCTCCCTTGCACTGTATTTTTTATCTGATTCTAAAAGCGATACTGTGAGTGTAAGTCCTCATTTTTGTATTTTGTGTTCCAGATTGCTACCTCCACCTAAATAACAGTTGCTGAATGATAAACAACAGGATATTATGTTTTTTTCCCCTGGCAATAAAATACATCTAGGAATGTCAACAATGGTAACTTAGAGTTTTTAGCTATATTACTAATATCATGTAGCACTATATTGCTTCTTTGCTTAATTTGCACACATAGCACAATATATTTTGTAACAGAACTTCCTAAAAACATGTTTTTTTAAGTTAGGTAATCCTTTATTTATCCCTGTAGGGACATTCATTCTCTGCATTTAACCCATCCTAAGCGTTAGGAGCAGTGGGCTGCCACTGTGGATCAACTCACAGTCCTAAGCCAGTGCCTTGGTCAAGGGCATTGTCGGGAGAATGAACCTGACATACATGTTTTGATGGTGAGGGAAACCGGTGCACCTGGAGGAAACCCACGCAAACATGGGGGAGAACATGCAAACTCCACACAGACACAGACTCCACACATTTGTTGTTCTTCATACAGTTTATTTAGCTAATCGCAACAAAGCTAGAAAAAAAAATGTCAATAAGGGTATTGGGTGATGTTTTTGTTTAATGGAACTTTAGCTAGTAAGCATCGGTGAAGTTTAGACCATTTTTGGGCTATTCTGCAAATTCCAGACCCGTTTTATTTATTTATTTAAATTATTGATTTCTATAGCAATTTTGGATAAACAGTAATATAATAATGCTACTGTACATTAAGTGATTTGGCTGATAGATGTAGAGCCGACATTTAGAACCTTATTTGTCTCGGATAACGTCTGTTAGCAATCAGTTGCTTATTGACACATCCAGCAAACACAGAGAAATATTAGCAGTCATTTGAAGTCTTTTGCCATCTGACAAATGTAAGTCAAATATTTACTCTCCTTTTAGCTCTGGTTTGGTCTCCACCAACTCCTAAGAAAACTATTTTAATCTTCAGCTGCTAGACGTTCCAATTTGAGAGTCAATAGTCAATGTTAGCTAGTTGCTGTTAGCTGAAAACATCTGCCTGCTGCAGCTGGAGACAGTTTTGATAAGAGGGATGAGACTAAACCTTACAGTAAATGTGCCATAACACCAAAACAATGAACAAGGCTAAAATGCTTCAAAGAGCTGCAGAGCTGGTCGATAATTTTCTGTGAGTTTATCACTGCAAGAAAGCCCTTGTACATTATTACATGGAGTAATTTAATTCAGTGTTGAAAAAAAAACATTGACGAATTGAACGTTATATTTACATCCTCATGTGAGATGGGTGCAGCATCTGATAAAATACACCTATTTTTTTTATTCTGGTCATTGTTGTAAGCCAGACTATCAAATTTGTTTTGCTGTTTTTTCCCGCACTGCTCTGTTGTTTGTCACAGAGCCGAACAGGAGGAGTAATCAACTGTCCTTCTCATCCTCCCCATGATCCATAGTCATGGCAGGTGTTTACTATTAATAGAGACCAGAGAGATACAGAGAGAAGAGAGATACTGTAGATCAGTAGGAGATGGGGGGTGACCCAAAGGAATATAAATGATAAAGAGATTGAGCAATACTGATGTGATTACCACAGTTTTCACATTAGTTGTCGTCAATTAAAACAAAACACACATAAATCCAATCTCTCTTTCTTTAAAGTCAGTTGAAGGAAGAGGGTTGACTTTTTGAAACATTTTCAACGTGATATTTTCTCTGACGCCCAATTACATTACTGTAATTTATACTTTCATAACCACAAATAAGTGGTACCGGTCATCACATGCTGAGTTGATGCTTGGCTTGTAATCATTTCCACAGTGAGGTGTGTGTCGGCTGCGTTTGCAGTTTACTGGCCCAGATAGGCCTGTGTTGTGTCTGCTGAGCAGGGTGCTGTCCCACATTCAGCCGGCTCTTCATTCCCTGACTGACTAACACATTGACAACAGCAAAGTTAATGGGTGTGTAATGTCACAGTGGGCAAGTCGACTCTATCCCACCAGTGCCCCAGATACTAGAAGAGAGCACTGGTTCTCTTGTGAGCGGCGTGTAGAAATAGTGCCATGAATGTTTGATTATTGTTCGTTTTCCACCATTCTTTACTTTGTGTGACTCATCGGCTGCAACATCTGACCTAGGATGTGATTAAATGTAAAGTTTTAGATGCAGAGCGAAGTTCTCTGCCATTTGCAAAGCAATTAACTGACTTTGTTGATCATGAGCCAGCTATTTTAATTTTCATTACTTCTCTAGTTATTCCAGTAGAATGGTAAATAGAAACCAGACATTACAATCCTAAATCGCTTCTCCCAAAAAATGATTTTTGAAATAGAGTGATGAATCAGCCCAGACTGAGGACTGGGTTTTCATTTATTAGAGATTTTTTTGTCTGGTTTCATTGCCATTATAAAATGGCATTGGAATCGAGGTCAATCCGTCTGTCTGATCAGTGGATGAATACATTTTCATAGCTCTAATACCCTTTTGGTATTATGAGACTGAAGTCACGCAGTGCACCAAATATAGATGCGGATTCATTTTTTTAATGGCAAAATATATGGGGGAGGTTACATTCATGTGGAACACAGTAACATACAATATAGGGCGATATGTTGTTCAGCCAGTTTTGTTGTATTTCCAACAGTTTGGCCTATACAGTACACATGCACTAAAGAAAAGATTTGTCTCCCCTGAAATACTCAGGGAATCTTTTCAATCAGTTTATTTAAAAAGGAGTGCAAATGCTGAGGGAGCACATTTCAAACACATCTGTCATGTTACTGACATATTAAGATTTTATACATAACATACTGTACAATTCAAAGAATATCTAAATACTTATTCTGAGTATTGCATCATGCTAAAAAATAATTTAGGAAATTTGCACAACACATTTTTCAACTCAGAACAGATTCTATGAGGGTCGGGCTGTCGCTTTCAATTCACCTGTAGCAGGACTGGGAGACCAATGTTTAATATTCAGTTTAATGAAGCACTGATTGCTGATTAGTGTTTTTTTCCCCCATTTTACTAAAAAGGTATTTCAATTACTTTTTAGTCAGCACTTCCAAACCTTATGCAAATAAATAATGTGTCATTCTATCAAACCTTTTTAAAGCCAATGTAGTCCAAAGAAACTGATTAAAGCCATGTCAATGAACTAAAGTACCATCATTAAATGTAATCAAACCTAATTTAAAATATATGAATGATAATAACTGGACGCCCATGAATGATTGGTCCAGCAGGATGCTCTGTATGTACCATATAGAACAACAAGTTCAGGGATGATAGCACATTTCCACTTCCTGATTTGAGTGAATTGAAAGCAAAAATGAATCCAACCCTTCTTTATAATCCACATTTAAAGTCACATAGAATACCTGCAAGAGTTTACAATACACAGGATTATGTAGCTATATCAAGTGCAATCTAGTTTGGCACAGTTTCAGATATTAAAGTGTTCACTCACTTTATTGTTCGTTGTAAACACACAAACTACCACAATAGGTCCAGTCACCTGTATATATGACAGTGTCTATTTCACAAAGAACTGAAGATAAGCAGAGGTAGTGCTGGGCGATAAAACGATGATGACATTTCTCAGTATATTTCTTTCTTGATTGATGGAATAAAATCAGCTCAACACTATTGGTCAAGTACACGGTTTTCCGCAAGCATTGGGTGTGTGGAACCCCAACAAGTCAATCCAGTTTAACCAATGAATCTCCTCTCACCAGCCAATTGTACTTCTATTAAGAAGAAGGAAAGTATGGTATGGTATAGTATGGTGAGGAGCGAAGAAAAAGTGTGGCATGATGGCCAATTCAAAAGAGTGTGGAGAAAAAAAAAAAAGTCAAACGCCAAAGATGGTGAAATTGTAGACAAAATGTTCCCGTATGTCAGAAAATTGTGTCAATTTATTCATTTTCTGACCAAAAAGAAAGTTCAGTGATAATATATGTACTGGTCATGCCCCAGCAAAGACCGCAGACCCAGCAGCTAACATCTGTTAAATGGTGAGCATTACCTAAATGGTCTACAATCAGAGGAAGTTGAACACTTAAGGAATATTTTGAATTACAGAAAATGGTTTTACAAGATCAATAATTGGCTGTGGCATTTCAGTCGTTTCTTGCTCTATTTATTAGTTCTAGTTAGTTTAACACAAATTGTGATAAATATCGTTAGTGCATGATATGGTATTTTTTAATTGTGATATTATTTTCAGACGTATCGCCCAGCACTAAGAAGAGGTAAAACAATTAACTTATCCTCATCCAATCCCCTCCTCGGTACTGTACAGCGCAGTCCACCAAGACACGTCTTTCCTAGAGGGATTGCATGCATGGAGCTGGTGTAGACAAAGGAAACAGTCAAGCATGTCGCTCCATCCTTGCAGATTCACAGTATTCAGAGATGATGTCAAAGGGTTAATGAATGATTTACAGTATAGGTCCAGTTTTATGTTCTCTGTGGTCTCCATCAGATTCAGTCAGACAGACCTCCGCTGGCCTTGTGCATGCGCCCTATTGACTATATCCTGATACATCTTGGACCTGAGGAATCGTGGGTAGGAGTCTTTCTCCATGAGGCTGTAGACTTTAGCTTGGACTTCGTTGAGGCTGGTTGGGGACGGATCCTCCAGACTCTGCTTGGTCGTTTCTCTGGTGCGGTAGTCAATGTTTACCTGCCAGGATAAGGAGAGCAAATACATTTTTTTTAAAAAGGGGAAGGTCACTCACATTAAGTCATATCGCCAACAGCTGTCCATAACACAAAACCCATAAATGAATCATTTGTGAACTACGAACAAGACAAGTGCTTATTGGATGCATTTCCACATAACTTTTTTGAGCCCAAGCTGCATGAAGTGACTAAGTGTAAATGGGGTGAAGGCTGGACTGATAAGTCAACAATACATGTGACTTGGACATTTCTCTTTTAACCTTGACTGCAATATTTCCCTAACCTGAAACAAATTATTTTTCTTGTAACCATGACCATGATCGTTCCATAACCTTAACCAAGCACTTTTGGCTGCTTAAATCTAACCAAACCTCAACCATAGCAGTGGCAGATCAGAAAATGCACATTTGGTTCATTTGGGAAGGCAATGATAAATTACCTATTTTGGGGTTTAGTTCAGGGGACTTGTTGTTGAGAGCCAGTCAGTAAACTAAGACGGGAAATGAGGCTAACGAACAAGCTGGAGGTGGCTTTATCGACTTAGCCGATCAGTGTGCTATGGCAGAGCACACTGACCAATGTGCCTCATTTATGTGACATAAATTAAGCACATTTTTGGCAAATCTTGTCACTCTTTGAGAGTGTGGAAGCAGTGAAAGGTTGATAGAGAAAGTCTCTCTTTTTCAGTAAAGACAAAAAGAAAACAAATGCACACACAAAAAAGGAAGAAAGACCAACTTTCTCGTTGTGAAATGGAAAGAGCAGTGATGGGAAATGTAGTTTTATACCTTGGTCTGACCTTGGTCTCCATCATGGTCAGTATATAAATATATCAAGATATTGCAATTACATTGATGTTAAAAAAAGGCTTTTTCCTAGCATCATTAGGTGATGCTAGGAAAAAGCCCCCTCCCCTCCCACACACACACACACCTCTCTTGGTGCCTGAATATCAATGAACTCCTTAAAGATCTTGTTTGCTTTTGACACAAGCTTGGTTGAGCTCTTGATTTTTTTGTACTCCTCGCAGGCCATCCAAAACTCGATATTCTCGTCACTGAACTCCGTCTTGAGAAACGTCCGGAAGGCAGCCAGGCCATCTGGAAAGAACAAATGAATCAGACGGTAAGGGAGGAGGTAAAAACAACAAAAACACTTCAAAAACGTGATTGATATCCCAGCACAGCACCTATTTCTGTACTGCAGCTGAGAACTCCCTCCTCTATGGATGTTTTTTTTCCCCCTTCAACATAGAGTAGTTTGATCATGTGATAATACCCTTCATCCTATGTTGACATTTTTCCAGTGCGTACACACTCTTGTTCCCAGAAGCGGGAAACGGATCTCATGATTAGAACACAAACAAATCAGAACAAAATACTCCCACAAACACACCGTTTTTTCTGTCTTCAGTCAAGATAAGTGATCAATTAATGTGTTCCCCATTGATGATAACACAGAGGAAGGGCATGTTTTTCTATGGGCCTGTGTCACATTGACATGCTATTTCCACCCTTCTCATTTCTGCTGTTTAACTAATAAAGTTGGGCAGAGGAGAGGGGATGGTCCATCTGTGCATATGCAACAACATTACTCAGTGTACACACAACAGCATGCAGGTTTACATGGCCACAGGACACACACACACACACACACACACACAGGACTGCTGTTTGAGGAAGTCCCCAAATAACTGTGGAAACAGGGAATCATCAAACTTTAATAGTATTCCCTTATTATTTAGACACAAGTCTAAATACAATTGACTTTTTTTTTTTTTACTGAATGGTCTGGTCTCTGTACAAGTCACTAGGTAAATAAAACCATGCACTCTTTAAGCCTCTACAGATAATCTTGTAAAAGTCAGTTTAGTCTTTAGTGTCCCACATTTCATGATTTAATTATTTCTGAAGATGCACCTCATTTCTGTCATTTGCTGCTCTACTTTTTGTTCTCTGTGTTTTGATAGCATCCCTGTAGTCCTAGACTGCCAAAATCCCCCAAATTCCCAATTACTACCATTATTCTTTCCCCTTATGTTTCCTATGGGGTTCTCTTGTAAACCAAGTAATGTTTACAATCAGTGTTTGTCACCCAAACACATTGTCCTTAAACCTGCAATAACTTGATCATTTGGTCACTTGGGGGCAGCGGAAACAAGTTGTCAACACAACATTGATAGATGATAAGAACTCGTTAGCAAACTGTTGCGTATTTATACACCAACTAGTTACGGAGCAACATTATCATTCATTTGGAGTCGTGTTTCTGGCTGCATGGTGAATGCAAGTCCAATATTCACTCTCCTTAGCTCTGTTTTTGGTCTCCACCAACTCCTGAAGGAAATATCTGGCTCTTTAGCTGCTAAATGCTCCACTATGTTCACCAGTTCATCTCTAACTGTGTCTGTCTGCTGTAGTGTACAGTGGGTTTTCAGAGCTTTTTCACTGAAAACAGCTGCCGAAAAAACACTACGAGAGCTTTAAGACTAAACCAAAAACAGTACATTTACGGCCCGGACAGCTAAACAACGAGCTGAAACTCACTAGAAAGCTCTGTAAAGCCAAAGGGAGCTGCAGATGATAATTCTTTGTAGGTTCATCACTTCGAGCGACCCCTTTCACATTGTCAAGTTGACTACATGCATATGTCAATATTATTTGGGTTTTAGGAGCATTCTTTGGACATGTATACAGCGCATTCAGAATCTGGGTCTCAATTGGGATTTTACTGCAGTTTGCGACACACGGCCTCTTGCCTGTTTATGGTTAGCTCTGTGCGTTGTAAACACACCAACTAGCCAACAGTTTGCAAGGAGAAAACACACCTACTTTTAAACATTATAAAAGACTTGGATATCAACAGGTTTTTGGATATGTGCAAATATCACAATGCTGACCTTTTCAAGAAGGTGGCTGAACGAATGAAAGAGGGAGGCTGCGTTTGCACGCTCGAACAAGGCTGCATGTAAACGGGAATATTAGTGAAATATTCATTTTCATTAGCCATGTAAACAGCTTAGTAGGAATATTGTCTTTTGGAATGAGAGCAAAAAAACTGAATATTTTGTGCATGTAAATGTATTGATTTCAGATTGTCATTTGATACATTGTTGGTGTAAAGTATCAGTTAAAGTTTACCAAGTGTGTTGAGTGCATTTCCTTCCTTAATCAGAAGAATAGTATAAAACCAGCAGCAGGATGTGAATCGTGCCGCTCATATGCTCACGCCACAAACTACAAACAAAACGGGGGCTCACTTGTAAGAAGATTGCCCCATAGTGCTAGTGGTTTAAAAAAATTCCACAGGGTATTTTATTTGGTTTATAAGATGCTTTCAAGACCAATTGCATTATTTGACAGGACATAGACCCAAAAAACAAACACAAGACAAAGACTGGCAACGTGTTAACGTAGCTTTAGTTATAGTTCCTTTGGAAAGGAGAGGGGCTAAAGGTATGGAGCTTGGTAGGTATTTGAAGGGGTTAGACTGAGGCAGTTTGAAAGTGTTGGCTGAGAGCAAGGATGATTGAGGGAGACAGAAGAAATCATAAAAGGCACACTGAAGATGGAGTCCAGGTGACGATTAGTTGAGGCAAGAATCGAGGGCAGGTTAACATGAACTTAGTAGGACAGCTGAGAAAGTCTTAAGTGCAGTACATCAGAGCAATTAACAGCAGCTGGGAGTAATATGGACAATGCAGGGCAGCTGGGGCTGAGACAATCACTGCAGACTCAGGGGTGATCATGTGGCACAATGGGACCAACCAATATTATTTTAAAAAATACATTGTTGCTAAGCTTAAAACTGAAATGAAATGTGTTTCATTGTAACTGTAACCCTGACACGATATGCTTGAAAGAAAGCACAACACTGCTGCTTGTCAACCTCACACAATGTTCTTGCATTAACAGGACATGTAACAGCTGACCGTGTGCACAGATCAGGCCCCCAGCACACACACACACACACACACACACACACACACACACACACACACACACACACACACAAAATCAGCTTTACATACTGAGGAATGACACTAGAATGCAGTCAGGTCTGAGTGCAAAACACCATCCCACCTTTTAAATGAAATTAAGCCAAAGTGAATGTAATATCCTATCAAGGGAACATTGAGTACTGTGTTCCTATTGCTTTCACATTTCTTATGTAATGTATGTGTGTGTGTATGTGTGTGTTCATGGACATGCTGTAGCTCACCTCTCTAATGCTTGGTCAATTGAAACAGGATACGCAGGTGTATCACGCTCTCTCCGCCTGGGGAAGGCCCTATTCTTGGCTCTGTAACAAACTTCATGTCTTCCATGGGTGACATTAGCTTCCTAATGGTTATGTGTCAAACCAAGGTGTTATGTCACAACCTCGATCTGAACAAAACAGATAATGTTCATGCGAGTGCATGATGTTTACAGCGTTCTGTTGGTTTAGGCTGGCTGTCTCTAAGCCCTTTGTTAGCACAGTGTTTGATATGATGGAGTTAATCAGTTGGATGACAGACCTGTGTAAAAAGTGGTGCATGCAAGTTGTGAAATGGAACTGTGATTAAGGACAAAATAAACAAATACTGGGGAGTTTTTTGTCTTTTCTGTTTACAGTGGGAGCAAAACTGAAGATTATTGAAATCTTAAAAAAACAAAAAACACATGAAACAATTCTACAGAAAATACACAGACTTTTTTGGCAGTCAGAAGTGATTACAGTGGTGTCGCGAAGCACTCACATTCCACAAGAACAAAAATGTGTGTGTGACCAAAATCAGAAATTAAAGAGACACCCATCAAGAGTGATTGGCATGTAAAGGCAAAGAAAAGTGGTGGATGGAGACAATTGAGCAATGTGACTGCAAAATCATTGCTTCCCACATTGGTGACAAAGATTGACTCACTTTCACATGTAAAAATCAAACATGCTTAAGATTATTTTAATGGAAAACACTGGCGGCGACTGGATCAGTAGGCAAATGATTCAAATCCTGAAATGAACCCTGTGGAGTTTTCTTATTGATTAATCAATTGAAAGACAATTAATTGGCAACTATTTTGATAATCTATTTATCGTTTAAGGCAGCTGTTTTCAAAGTCCGAGACTGTGGGCCTCCCCTCAGACACAGCTTGGAAAAAGGCGCTCCCTCATGCCCACTTAGTTTACTTGCTTAGTTCACTCAATTCCTGGATGCCTATTGGATCATGTTTATGTTATTTGAACCCATAGACACTCAACAATTGAGCCAAGATAGCCTAATATTTCTGTTTGACACAAATTCAGACCACACCAAATACATAAAAAAGGTCTGTCCTGAGGCTTTCATTAGTTTCAGACTCTGGGAAAAACAGTAAAATTCCTCAAAACTACTGTATCTCTGAGCTATCTTGTTAACTAAATCAAACATATGCTATTATATGTGATCTCCTTTTGATAAATAATGTAATATTTAATGTAATATTTTTTTACTTCCATTCATTGAGCCTCCCCAGAAACTGTTTGGACAAAACAAGACAAGACACTGGGTGCCTGGATGGCATGAGACTGCGTAAGGTAACCACAGTACACAGTACAGCAAAATATGTACATTAGTGCAGGATAAGTTCAGGCCTTGAAATGTAGAGTGACCACAGTGCAAGATATATACATTTAGTGCTCTCCACAGTGTTCAGTCCAAGCAGCAGAAATTGAATGGAGAGTCTTCTTTTAAGTGACTGGTGCTAGGTGTTTGTATGTGTGATGAGGGTTTAATGTATCTAAGTCAGAACTTTTGGGTCAAGGGGAGAGAGGGGAGAGAGTTCAGCATCCTGACAGCCTGGTGGACAAAGCTGTTTCTCAGTCTGGTGGAGGTTGCATGGAGTCTCCGGAACCTTCTTCCAGAAGGCAGGAGGCTGAAGAGACAGGGGTGGGTAGGGTCGTCCACAATGCTTAGTGCCTTGCGGGTGAGACGGGTTATTGAAAATGTCCAAGAGGGACGGGAGTGGAGCACCGATGATCCTTCCAGCAGCGTTCACTATGCGCTGGAGGGTCTTTCGGTTGGAGGTGGTGCAGCTTCCGAACAATACAGTGATACAGCTGGTCAGGATGCTTTCAATGGTGCCACAGTAAAAGGAGTACATGATAGGTATTTGAGCTCCTGCTCTCTTCAGTTTGCGGAGGAAATAGAGGTGCTGCTGGGCTTTTCTGGCCAGTGAAACAGTATTGTTCGTCCAGGAGAGGTCCTCTGTGATGTTTACCCCCAGAAATTTGGTGCTGCTCACCTGCTCCACAGCAGCACCGTTGATGGTCAGTGGAGGCGGGTGTTCGGTGTGGGTTCTCCTGAAGTCGATGACAATCTCCTTTGTTTTTTTCCACATTTAGGAAGAGATTGTTATCCTTGCACCACACAGCCAGCTGGTTCACCTCATTCCTGTAGTTTGTCTCGTGAAAAGCAGAGGGCTGAGCACACATCCTTGTGGGGCCCCCGTACTCAGTGAGATGGTGCTGGATGTGTTGTTGCCAACCCGTACTGCTTGTGGTCTCTCAGTGAGAAAGTCCATCAGCCAACTGCAAAGAGAGGGACTGAGGCCCAGATTGTCCAGTTTCCGTATAAGCTGCTGGGGGATGATGGTGTTGAATGCTGAGCTAAAGTCTATGAAGGGGAGGAGATTGCATCCTCTGTGGACCGGTTTGCTCTAAGCAAACTGAAACGGGTCCAAGGAGGGAGGGAGGATGGATTTGACTCGTTGCATGACTAGCCTTTCAAAACACTTCATGATGGTGGATGTCAGTGCTACAGGGCGATAATCATAGAAGCAAGATGGAGAGGACTTCTTCGGCACAGGTATGATGGTGGTTTCTATGATGGTTTTCAACAGCCTGGCTCAGGGAGGTGTTGAAGATGTCGGTGAGGACTTCTTTTAGCTCTTCTGCACAGACTTTAAGTACTCGACCAGGAATGTTGTCAGGACCGGCAGCCTTGCGGATATTAATCCTTAGGAGTGTGTTCTTCACACTGGCTGGAGATAGACACACAGCCTGGTCAACAGGGGAGGGCTGTGCAGGTGTGTTGTTCTGTGCATCAAAGCATGCAAAGAAGTTGTTAAGGTTGTTCAGCAGATAGAC
Organism: Macquaria australasica; assembly: GCA_005408345.1. Taxonomy (NCBI): domain Eukaryota; kingdom Metazoa; phylum Chordata; class Actinopteri; order Centrarchiformes; family Percichthyidae; genus Macquaria; species Macquaria australasica. The sequence goes on from SEMN01000083.1 coordinate 1,327,523, forward strand.
GTCACTGTCACATGTCTGTGGCGGGGTTTGTGTTTCTTTATTCAAATCAGCTTTAGCGGCCACAAAAGCCGTGCAATCCTTTTGTGAGCCCCTGAGTGTTTATGGTGATTTGAATAAAGAAATCTCACAGAGTGGACATGTTCTGACTCCACCTGTGTTTCCTGTGATCCGTCCGTTCAGTGAGTTTGAGGTCACCGATGCTACGTCACATAGCTTGTTAGCAGTTAGAAAATGACCTGTTTGTGCAGATGGATGTGTGCGACTGAGTCTGTGCCAGTGTGTGTTTGGTCCAAGGGGAAGGTCACGGACAAGTATGTGACTCATTATGCGGTATGGAGTCCTCACAACACAGAAATGAGACCCTTACATAAGATGGGCTTGGAGGATGGAAATGGACTTGAGTGAAAAATAGAAACTATTAAAGAAACAGGAAAGGACTATTTTACCGCTACATTAAGGTGGCTTTAATTTTCTTGATGCTGGCTGTACGTGACTCGTGCAGTTGAGACTGTTCCCTCTGAAAATTAGAAAACGTCCACTTACATTTGTGAGAAAGAAGATGATCAAACGATTCTGACCATCGAACAACCTCATCCGTTGATAGTCTGATGGAGAGAAAGCCAAAGGAGACTGCCTGAGTAAGATGCTAACCAACCACTGTGCTTTCATGCATTTTTAACACAAGATGTTACTGTATGTATTATTGAAGGGTAGCCAAGTTTAATGTATTATTTATCTTCGGCTCACAGCGGTCCTTCCGCTCAAGGCTGTAAAGTAATTGTAATACCTGGTCACATTTACAGGATGACGACAGGAGGAAGGAGAGAAGATAGAAGAAGAACAATAGTTAGTTCTTTTATGAACATGTGATGGGGGTGAAGGGATACATTAACATTATTTTACCCCTCCACATTTTTCAATAACAATGTACGATGTAAATTTCAAACCTTTCTCACAGGTTTCTTGTATAAAGTTTTTATGATATGATTATGTGTTCGAGCACCTTGCTCAGTTACTTTGCATAGAAATGGTTGCACTAATAGCCAAATGGAGGGAAAACACATTTTCTTGGAAGTATTTTATTAAATATTATAAGGCTTTAATTTATCACCCAAATATTATGCATACTGTAGTATGACTTGGAAATATTTGCATTAATATGCCTAATGACTGACCTCATTTGGACAAATGGTTCTTTAATATATCATGTTGATTATAGCAGTACATTGGCATACATTTGCAATGGCTTTGTTAACTGTCAAGGCTGTTTCCAGCAGGAATAAAAACCAACTCTTGATTTGTTGAAATAAATAGAGTAAAATTGTATCATGCAAATGTTTGGTATACTGAACAACAGAAAACTGTATTGCTAATCTATGTTGCTGGCATGCTGGCTGTCAGGAGGGCAATGCATTAAATTTAAAATCCCACTAAACTACAAAAAACTAAAAATGTCTTAAAGAAGACAGCTTTTCCGTCAAACATTTGGCAATTTCGAATTAAATTTCATAACGTTTTCAAACTTTGAAAGCCAAGTGTGGCATTCAGAGAGTTATTTAACACAACCGAAGTTTTAATTTGTTAAAAAACTGTCATCCCACAGAAGAAGACACAGGATTTTTTTTGGCAGACTCACTTCAGACATCTGGCGGTGGTTTCGTGGGCAGGAGGCAGGAACTCGGAGAAATCACTGTAGGAGTCAGATTTGTTGGACAGGCAGCCAAGTCTGGTCTTCATGGTGCTGATCCTGCTGAAGAAACACACAATACTTAATGTATTTCTTCTAACTGTATATCATACAGCTAAAACCTTGTGACAAAGAAAAGATACCTTCCATGTATGCATTGTATGCAGAAGATGACTCACATTTTAAACACAGAAACAAAACATTTTTATCTTTTTCCATTCCACTGAAATACAAGATGGTGACCAGAAGATTGTGGGTTTAAAAACCAAGAACCAGCTCTAGAAATATAGATGTGGAAAGTGCAACTCAAACAGAGCTGGGACCATCAGCACAAAACTGTTGTTTTGAGTGTGTGGAGCTGCATGTTCAGTTATTTTTTCTGGATAATTTAAAGTTAAAGTGATAATAATGTTAAGTGCTTGTATTTGTTAGTGTTTTCACTGACTGCAATCGGAGACAAATCATGTATACCTTAAAAATTAATTTTAACGATAAGCTCTGCACCATCAACAACACTGACGTCATATTTTAGCGTAGCATATTTATCGTATGTTTTAGCTTCATGTAGTTGGGCTGCACCTTTAGATATTTAGACTATGCACATGTTCTTAAATGTTGTTGGGAGACCTGATGAATAAACAAGATGCAGAGAGATAAGGCCAACTCACAGGACAGGACTGGATGTAGACAACAGGTGCAACTCCATTATGCAAAAAGCTGATTCGGTATGGCTCTGCCTCATTCAGAAGGGGGCTTCAAACATCCCTGATACCCAATATCACATCCTGATAAGGTTTCTTGTTTGAGTGTAGTTTGCAGAATTTAAGAAAACATCCTACGCGACAATCAATTCATAACTGCAACTGAGTTCTACGGAGGCTCTGTCTCTGATAATTTCACCAACATTATCCAGCTTGATTCACGCACAGCATGCTTCGTAGCTCTGTGCTCTCTGTATTTTCTATATTGGAGATGTAGTAGATACTCCACTGTGCAGCTAATGTATTAATCATCAAACTGATCATTGTGCTAGGACACTGCCTGGCGACAGCTAGAATAATCCAAAAGAATAAATAAAATAATAAAAAATATGTAACATTTATTTGTTGCCTATGGAAAATAGACAATTTACCGTTTATTGATAGTCTTTAAGCTGACCTTTATTTGTGATTATGATTTAAAAAAAAAAGAGAGATATGAACGCACTAGAATGAACTATATCCCCATCTCTCGTCACAAGCTGTCCCATCTTATTTGCACACTGCTGCTGTCATGTACTATTTGTCAGTGTTCTGCCTCGGGGACACATGGGTCACTCCAGATGGGGCATGGTCGTAAAGATGCTCCATCAAAGGCCAAACATTTCTATAAAAGTAGGTCTGTTTCACAGGAAAAATCCATGAAAACCTTTGGATGGATAGACAAACAGTCTTAATACAGTCAGGAAAAATCCTCCAAGCTTCACTCTTGCATGTAAGGAGCTTTGACAGAGGAAAATGAGGACTACATAACAAATGAATGCATTAATTTTGCTTCTTATTTAACTTTTGTGTCATCAAGACTAGGTTTCTAATCTTTTTAGAATAAACCAAAAAGTGTCTTAGTGATTTCAACTGTGAAACGTAAGGGCTGTATGAGTGAAATGCATTTATAAATAATAAAAAATGTAAATGTTGTCCCCTTCTAACAAGAAAAATAAGCATTCCAAACTATATCAAAAAGACCTCAAGATCACATTTTTGTTTTTGGCATAGTTCGAGATTTTGGGATTGATACAACTCTCGTCACTGCGTTAAATATAAGGCTAAAGCATCCAGTTAGCTTAGCTTAGCACAAAGACTAGAAATAGGGGGAAAGGGCTAGCCTGGCTCTGTCACAAGGTCCGAAAGGTCTGAAAACCAAGGTGTAAATACCATAATTCGCCATCCACAGGAAGTCGTGTGCTGGACTATATTCTTGACTTTATTTTAATTAAACAAACGAGATATAAAGTTGTTATCTAGTGAGCTTTAGAGGTTACCTTTTACCTTTGAACAGAGCCAGGCTAACTGTTTCCCCCTGTTACCAGTCTTTGTGCTAAGCTAAGCTAACCGGCAGCCGGCTCCAGCTACACATTTACCATCTTCTCATCTAACTGTCCTCCAAAGCCAATCTTCCAAAATGTTGAACTATTCCTTTAATAGTTCATTTATTCATCAAACCTCAAACAAGTTACCTCAAACGGAGGCTTTATGTGTGTTCTACCTTGATGAGAGAACCCTCCAACCTGACAAAGTTTACATGATTTACATGATGCTGTATTCTTGTATCTTCTCTTTGAGATAGAGAGAGATGGCTGATGACTTCTGTTGTCTATCTCCTATTGTACAATATATTTTTGTCAACGACCTGTAAGTGTTTTTTGTGTTTTGTTTAACTTAAGACCAAAGGCAGTTTTTCTACGACACGCCACAGTCAAACAACACTTTCACCCAAGAGGACGTGTGAAACCAAAAGTCAACGTTGACTTATTTTAACTTAAGTATCCTACCTAACTTATGTATGAAAGTTAAGTTATGTAACTAACATACTTTTATTTGAACCCAAACCATAATCTCCCAAACCTAACCAAGTAGTTTTGGTGCCTAAACCACGTGTTGTTGTTACCATGACAACGAAGGTCCGGTAAGCCTATATATGTTGCTTTGGGAGTCATTGACAAACGACCTATTCTGTTGTTTAGGTTGGAGGACAACTGTTGATTTCACAAGTTCTTCTTTGTTTTCGGTGTCCCTGTCTCTGAAAGGTATCAGTGCAGTAGTAGAGTTGGAGCAGTGGATTGTTTTGATGCCTGGACCTTGAATTGGGAACATTGTGTGAAATGTACTGTTCATTAGCCAACCAAAAGCCATTTGCTGGAATTAATGGGCTTCATCCACCACATGAATGCCAAGGCTTTTTAAAATGTGTCCTCCATCTACCTCTGACAGGTTGTTTTGAGGTATTATGTGTATGTGTGTGTGTGTGTGTATGTGTGTGTGTGTGTGCGCATGAGAGACAGGATGTGCATCTGTGACTAATATATCAGGTTTCTGATATTGCCTTTAAATGAATATTGGATGGCAGTCTGCTTTGTCATCAAGTGTGAGTAAATAGAGAGGTAAATAAATGGGTTTTACATAAAGAACATTAGTTAAAAAAAAAACATCAATGAAACCTGCCACACTCTCCAGTGAGGAGCATTTGTTTGAGATTTAGTGGAGAGTAAACAGCTCACATGCTCTTTCAGAAGATTTTAAAGAATAAATCTGAGGAAGCAAAACACTGAAGTTTTTGTATCTTGTTTCGGATGCACCATAGATACGATGCTTTCTGCCCCAGAAACACCCATGTTATGCATCAGATGTTATGTATAAAACAGATGCACTGGACTGGAAGAATAGTTTGCGTGTCATCTATGTGAGTCATAATCTCAAGGTGCACTTCATTTGTTAATGAACAGTTAGAGGGGATTGCAAAAATAATGGGCAGAGATATTTTGAGAGTAGCAGACTATGAATTTACTAAAGCTCACCAGTGAGGGTCGAGTTTTACGTCAGATTTCTCCACAGACTAGTGGAAGGTTATAAAAGAGTGTTGTAAGGATGACTTTCTCATACAATGACGGCAGTAATGCCAACACCACCAACACTTACACTTATAATACAAGACATGTTGCTGCTCTTAAAGCCCTACAGCCAGGGAGGCTAAAAATGTAAAGTTAAGGATGAAATGCACACAAAAGGTCATAGAATCATGTAACATACTGTGTGCAAGTATAATTTTGGTGTAAGGTTGGTGCTAGAGATAAGGTTAGGGGATCACTGTAATTAATCGGATACATCTTCTGGGGGACATGATTTTTCTCAGCGAATGTCATGGCATGCTGGTCATTAGTCATCTTATGTACAAAGTCAACAGATTGGCTTCAGCGTGGAGAAAAAGACACAATGGCCGAAATGGACCGTGATTCTTAATAATAGTAGTTAACAAAACCATCTCACCACAAGGTCCATTTAGTAGCTGTTCTGGAGCAATTGATCATATCACACAATCATGACGAGAAGTCCTTAAAGTGCCCAGAAAAATATTTAATTTTAACCTTTATTCTTCCATGACAGCTGGGCAACTCCATCTGCTAAGGAAGATTACTCAAAAGCTCTAGAAAAGGTACTAAATGGATCTTGTAGTAAGATTATATATGATTATATATAATATTGCACATTATAGAATGCATGCATCATTATTTTGTTAATAAATGATTGTTTCTATTTTAACATCACAAAATGTTGAAGTTATTTCCTTATCTGTTTGTTTGTTGAGGTCTGCTCCTCTTGGTTCTTTTGAATCAAGCCTTAAAACTTTTCTGCCTCCGCCTTTTAATTAAGTCAATTTGGGGCTATTCATTCATATCTTGCATTGCATTGCAACTGCACTGTAATTTTGCTTCTTCTGTTTGATCTGTTTTATTCCATTTTAACCTTTTTTTTTTTTTTTTTACATTTCAGCTTATTTTATACCTTTTTATGTCTTACATAAATCACTTGTCTTGCCTTGCTGATGGCTTCATCTTAGTCAAATTCCACCACTTTAGAGTTAGGCTTTTTAAGCTCCTCTTCCTTCAAACGGTGCCATTATGTGGGCGCCCCCATTCATGGATTGCATGATTAGATAATAATAGATAGCGAGTAAAAATTAGAGGTTATTTCACGCAGATTGTATATGCATCAACATATCGCTGTCAGACTGTAATTAGTACTTTGAATTTCATGTAAACACATCTGGCCCTGAATTCTTATGTGGCACAAACAAATTGATTAATTAATTTAAAGTGGAAACCAACCTTCAACAGTTTATTGTGGTCAAATTTGTACGTGTTTCAGCATGTGCCTTTTTCAGGGGACAAAGGTCATCAAGTGAAGTTGATGAGGAGAGACGTGCACATATTGATAAGTCTGTTTGGTGTGTGCCAAACTGTCAATAACATAATAACAGACCTTGCCCTCCTCCTGTTATGCTGTCTCTCCTTGCCCCTGTTTTGACACATTTGTATTATGTCGCTGTTGTGAGCTGCATTCTTTGTCTGCAGTATGGTGCAGACACGTGCTGCAGCTGAGCTATTTATAAAAATCCCTGACAAATCCATGTAGTCAGGATCAAGCAGTGCATGTTCTATTCACTCATGCAGCGAGGCCGGCTCCTGGAGGAAAGAGGCTAAAAACAGCAACAGCACTCTAATGTCTGAGATACACACAAGTACGACTCATGAATCTAAAAGTACAGGCAACATCCGCTAGACCTCCAGTATCTGAGATGCCCGTTGGGACTGGTGGATTGAGAAGTAAAAATCTAGATCATGGAAGTTGTGTCTGCGTGTGTGTGAGTGTATGAACATCTTCTTTGATGTTACCTAACTTGGTGCAATGCAGGTTTTCAGATTTCCCACCATGTTGTCATTTCTGGATGCTGACAGAAGACACCCTGCCATTCTATATAGCTATGTGTAGTATTAGCTGACATGCTGCAAAGTGATTATGAACCGTGGGTTTGCATAATAAAGAATAGATTAGATTGATCTACACAGAGCACATTCAAATGAAAAAGCTCTGCGATATCTTCTGCTTAAAAATCATGGTCAGAGGTTTTTTCCAAAGACAGTATGCATATTGTGGTAAAAACCAAATTTGCATGGTGCCAATAGGTGGACAGTATTGATGAATAAATTAATATTGTACTATACTATACACAGCATGATCATGCATGTATGTCAGGTGCACATATCTGCTCTGATGTTAACATTGACGTTAAGGGCAAAAGGACAGAGACCATGTGTGTGCGTCACATCATCTCAAGTTAAAAGGAGTAGCGTGCATCTTAAGTACAGGTCACATCCCCGCTCTCATTCCTGCTGAGTGCAAGTAAAAATAGCAACTTGTCAAGTCGAGTTGCGGCCATTTATGTCAGATCACGTTTTTGTCCTTAATCTCCCACAATACGTCATACTGTTTTTATATAGAACTGTACTGTATTAATATAGCCTAGTGCAGATAATATCCTATACAAAACTTGTATTTCAGGCAAAAACGACAACTACCAAACTTAGTCCTATAGAGATCATTTTAAATTTGTAATACAGTACACAGAACAACACTGCTACTTCTAGTAGTATTTACTACTACTGGCCTACTACCACTGCTACTACTCAACTACAAGTATTACTACTACTACTACTACTACTACTACTACTAACTAAACTACCATTAACTAGAAAATAGTAATAATAATAGAAAAAGAACATTTAAAAATCTAATAGCAGTAATTCAAAGTATACAACATTTTGCTGCCATGAAGAATGCTTAAAGAAATAGTTCGACACTTTGGGAAATATGCTTTTATGCTTTCTTACCAAGTCTGAGATTGATGCTAACTTAGCTTAGCATAAAGACTGTACACAGCTAGCTTGGCTCTGTCCAAAGGGAAGAAAAAAAAACACCTGCAAGCACAAAAATGACACATTGTTTTCTTGATAAAAGTGTGCCGGACTATTTCTTGGCCAGACAAGACAGCTACCAGGCTAGCTGTTTCCCCCTGTTTCCTCTCTTTATGCTAAGCTAGCTAGCCTATACTAAGCTAATCGTCTCCTGGCTCCTGCTTACCATCCAGATGCGAGAGTGGTATTAATCATTCAGGTTTCATTGTAAAACAGTTCACAAATGTCCTACAGCCTCACTTATCAGTAGCCGTCTCTCACATATCCATTAATTAATTTTAATTCATGAATTTGTTAATTCATTCACTCACTCACTGTCAGCCCCCCCACCACCCATCACTTGAAATGCTTTCAAGTTATAGGTTTAATTTCTATTGTGCTACATTCATAAGAGAGATGGTAAAAGAAACAGAAGAGAAAAGCATTTGCTCATTAAATGCCAAAGATTATTACAGCTGAGGTAAATGCTGAACAAGCAACAGACGGGGATGTTTAAATCCCAAAGTACTGGATGTTTCTCAAATTTACATGTAATCCGGGACAAATGTTTCAACATGTAATCCCATTCATTATCTAACGTTCACTCTCTATTCATTCCAAGACAGTTTTTTTTATCAAGATGCACTGTGACTCGGATGATAAGTTATCCAAGGTGACTGGACGGCAATTCAGTTTTAGCAAGACCAGACATGTCCCTTTCCTCTCTGCAGCCAAGTTGTCAGATTTGGGACTGTGGTCTTGCACTTGTGTGTTTGCATGTGTGTATTTGTGTGTACCCTGCCCGGAGAGCGGAAGCCCGACTGCCCACAGAAGTATGTGTCAGACCATCTGATGTGTTGCCACCATCAGGAACGACAGAATGGCTGATTTTGGGTTTATTTCTGTCCTCGCAGACATCTGCTGTGCTCGGCTGGCTCAGGTATAGGTTACAGTACAGGATTATCCACAACACACTCTGCCCTGAGGAGCTGCTATAACTGCTACGCTGATCCAGAAATGCCTGGAGCTACAAACACTACTGCTTCTCATTGACTTGTCTCCTTGTGCCCATGTGTTGTTGTTGTTGTTGTCTTGCAAGACAGCTCAATAAAAAAGGCAAAAAGCTGATGAAAGTAAAAAAGGATGAGCCTTTTCTGACACGTTAACAGATTTTTGTAAAGGGAGTAGACTGGTTTAAAGTGATTTTATATTCCCACGTGTATTTTCCCCTGTGCCAGAGGACACTGCTCACTGCTGTTTACAGTAAACAGAGTCCTGTTGTGTCAAGGCCAGCTCACAAAATGCTTCAGGAAATACACAGTGTAGAGAGAAATGATGAGAAAATGCAAAAAGCCAGGGGTTAGATGTATAAATGTTGCATATGCACAAAAAGCATTTCCCAGAAATAAACTGATATTTATAATAGAGGAACGTGTGGGTTTTTGGGTTTTTTTTTGCAATGATTTGCAAAATGTCTGTCTTATAAACTTCATTTTGATTAATTACTTTTGTGTGGTAAATTCATATAATTGTTTTTATTTATATCGGAGGCATCATTGTACATTATTATGTGATTGTTCTTTTCCTTTTATCCTCTATTGTGAAGCAGTTTGTAAAGTCTGTTTCAATAACAGTGCTATAAACTGAAGCACTGATTAGCTTTTTGACAGTTAATAATAATGATTGAGTTATCACCATGGATAATCACTTACAGGTACTTGTGATGAATTATTAAACAGGTGCTATATATAGCCACAGCTGTGACTAACAGTGGCACATACAGTTGTTGGAGAACCTCGCCCATGTGGCACAATTGGTAAAACTGCACTTTTCTGCTGTTCTTTTTGTTGACAGGTATAACGAGTGGTGGAGTAGACAAAAGTATCAATATACAAACAGGTGACTAAGAGCGTGTCTTCATCCATTTATTTATGAAGAGAGAGAGAAAGACATTTATAAAACTATTTTGATGAAAATAATGCACATGACTGCAGTATTTCTGTCTTGTGTATTTGTGTCTTTGTTTACTTGTGAGTTTCATACATCTGGCCCCTGTTGTCCCACAAAAAAACATGGTGACAGCAGTGGTATTTTTAGAAACTGATTCTCACTCAGACTTTTCCATTATTGTTTTTTTCCCCCCATTTAGTATTTACTCGTTTTGTAATATTCAAAGTAATTATGTTTCATATCAAAAATTAAACCCAAAATGAATGAGCTCTTGTCATGCACAGGAATGCACAGCTTCAAGGTGTTGCTAACGTTATGTCCACCTCCAATTAAATTATGTCCACGATGGGGACAGAATATTAGAAAACTATTCAGTGTGAGACTTAAAGTTTTCGACTAGTAAATCATGTTCCATAACGCCACGGTCCCTCACTCCTCTGAGGCCTCCTGTGATGACACCTGAGCACACTTCAACAGTCTGATAGGTCAACCTGGGATATGGCTGCCCAGGGGCTTTTCAGCACATAACACCCTGCTACTATTTTCATCTACTTTCTACTCAGAAAGGTACACTCATGTACGGTGAGATTAATGTCACTCGCCTGCCGTGCAGGCCCTCCTCCATCTATTTTGTTTTGTATCATCTTAATCTGCGTCCAGTTCACAAGCTTCAGCAGCTTATAATTTAATCTCCAAAACAATAGAAATGCACTGGGCAAACCTTACAGGGACATGGTACATTATCCATCTCTGCAGCTTGTTTGGCAACCTGAAAAAGACTGCCCATCTGCTCTACAAATATTACCATGTTCATCATTTTATCCTCTTTTCACCGAAGTACACTCATGTTCATTTGGATTAATGTTACTCTCCTGCCTGCAGGTGTTCTGCTGTTGCCACTTCTTTTGTGTCAGACTTGCACTGACATTCCTATTATTATTATTATTATTATTATTATTATTATTATTATTATTAAAATATCTGTATTAAAAACCTGTTATGCATCTTTGCTTTCACCTCAGACAAATCGCAAAATGGACTGTGCTTGAAGCTCTTACCACTCTCAGTCACCTTAAAGGTAAAGGGAGGGCAAACAAGGCTTCTCAATCTTTGGCCAAGTATTTCACTCACAGCTCTGTCACATTACGCTCAAGTAAATCTGCCTCTCGCAGGCTGGACAGGACTATTAAAAGCACATGCGTGCCAGGGGTGTTCAGGACAATAAGGGCACACCACTGACTTGCATCAGCTTCTGGAGAACATTTAGCTGGGTGATAAAATTAGAGCTTGCCATCTACTGTAGGCTATATCCAAACATGATGGAATGTGACTGGACTGAATGGGCTTCTGTATGGTCCTGAATTTCTTGCTTCGGGTAGTTTTAGGACAAGGAGAGTAAGAATAAACTACTGACTGATTTTTTTTTTTTGTTTTTTTTTCCAATCCTTAGATTTTTAATCTTGGACTGGAGTTGTATTCAGGTACAGAAAGCCTGGGAGGAATTTATCAATTCTGTGGCTGACTGAAGAAAAGCAAAATGGCTGTCATGTGTTTGTAAACATTCTGGATATTTGCAGTGGATTAGCACATCCAACCAGTCACCCTCACCACCACCATGCGGAACAAACCCTGTGATACAGGTGTGATACTGCTCAGTGCTGCAGACTGAGTGCATGTCTGTCATCGCTCATCCCACCTTTAGCCATTTATGTAATCAGTTTGTTCCAGGGATTTATTTTGCATTGCAGAAAGCGCCTCCACTCCTAGGCATGTCACTCTGTCTACTAAAAGCATTGCTCTTGAGTAGGATTTGAAACTGTGCTGTCATATGCATGTAGCAAGGACACACTGACTTGTAGTGTTGAGCTACATTAGTGCACTTGCTCACTTGCTTCAAACCACCACATGTGGTGACAATACTGCTGCACACTGTGATAGAGATGGAGTCGATTATTTCAGTTTACAACAGAGAGTTTGTATGCTCTTGTATTGGCTATCTGCCTTGTTTGTCAAATATTTGATCACATTACCGCTAGTGGTATCTAACTATGCATCCACCTGGTCTCCTAACAATTACATACATATACAACCACTGTGCATTAGCAAATAAAATATGTGGGGAATGTAATACCTTTTTGGCATTTTGCTTGACAGTTAGCAGCAGGGATAGGCATAAAACATGCAACAAAGGTCCCCTAGCTGGAATCGAATTCCAGGCACAATGCGAATACATGGTATGCACCTTAGACCAGCAACAACATAACGAGGTAAAATCTGTATTAATATCACAACATCTATTGCATGTCTAACCATCCTGGATGAGGGATCCCTCCCCTGTTGCTCTTCCTGAGGTTTCTTCCATTTTTTTTCCCCTTCAAAGAATTCTTTTGGGCAGTTTTCTCTTGTTTGAATCGAGGGTCTAAGGACAGAGGGTGTCGAACACCGTACAGATTGTAAAGCCCCTTGAGGCACATTTGCGGTATGGGGCTATATGAATGTAAAAATAAAATTTACTTGACTTATATTAAACGTGTCTACAAACTGCTCACTACCAACACAAAATGTTCATTTTGAACATGTCTTTGAAACATTCACTGTCAGTATTTTTTATTTGTTTTCCTACAATAACTGCTCCAGGTAATATGTGCATGGTTTCATTGTTACGTTTAGGGAACTTAAAGCACTTAAAGAATATAATAACACATATTGAGAAAAAAAGCTTATTCGCTTTCTTGCTGAGAGTTGGTGGGAAGATCCATCTCACTCTTACCTTTGTACGGTAGCCTACGTAAGAAGATGTTGCCAGTAGCCGCTTAGCTTAGCTTAACACAAAGACTGGAAGCAGGGGGAATCAGCTAGCCTGGCCCTGTCAAAAGATAACAAAATCCTCCTATCAGTACTTCTAATGCTCACTAATTAACACTTCACGCGCTATGAGGAGTATCATGGTCAACAAAGATAAGGCAAGTAGGAGTAGAAGGGTTCAAAACTGAAACATCTGAGTGTTATGGAAGGGTTTGGATACACCTCACCCTGAGGTGCCACTTGTGTGGGCTTCAAAGCCCTTCTCCATCTTTGATAGCCCTGATTTGCTGGACTGAAAAGCCCTCAGAGCTTTCAGCATCAAGGGAGGGAAGGTGGGAGGGTGTGAACTGATTTTCAAATGTGCTCACAGGAAATGGTACTGAAAGCATGCGAGGATATCACTTAGGTAGAAATTTGTACATGCAGCCGCACAAAGTGTACACAAACAGCCATAAAATTAGCTAGATAATAGGTAATAGAAGAACACTGATCTCTCTCCTGCAATAGTTTGATTACTGTTTCCAATATTAGCCACACAGACGTCAAATCACTTCAACATCAACAGTGTTTTCCCCTTAACATTAAGCCTCCATTCAAAGCGGGAGATAATAATCAGCCCCATGAACCATTAAGAATGACAAAGACCCACGTAATGCCTAGAACTCCGTGTCCACAGCAGAATTACATAACACTGCCATCCAATAAATGAATATGGATCCTTTACCTTGAGTCCGGTGTGTGCGAGAGCTGCTGGACTCTTTCTCCCCTTCTTTTTTATCACTGCCTATCCCCAACGTGTGTTTTGGCAGAACACAGCCTCCGTCTAGCCAATGCTGGTGTGTATTTGTATGAAATCTGCACAGCTCGGAGCTGAAGATATCTAGTGTTTCTGATGCCAGCGAGTGGGAGCTACACGCGGCATGCTCAATGGTGTGAAATCACGGGGGGAGAGAGCAGCCGAGATGGATAGAGGGAGAAGCAGAGGGGGTGGAATCAGAAGAGAGACTGAGGGGGAAGAGGGCTTTGTTTGCACAGGGAACCCTCCAAGGAAAACCGGAGCACATCTGTGAAGTGGAGAAGTGCTGTGCAGTGATGTTGTGGTTGAAGAGATAGAAACGTAAATGTGTAGTGCAGGGGGGAGCTGGGGGGTGGATGTAGAGGTCTGAAATTAAAGTGATTTGAATAACAAATCTGCTTTTAGTCAGTGCTGAAAGAACTAGTTAGTCGATTGACATTTTTGACAAAAAATGAAAAAGTAATCTATCAAGCAAAAAGGCACATTTGCTGGTTCCAGCTTCCCAAATGTGATGATTTTCAGCTTTTTGTCTCATTGTAAATTGAATGTTTTGGGGGGGGGGGATTCAACTCTTAAGTGGAAAAAACAAGCTATTTGAAGATGATAACTTGGCTCTCAGAACTTGTTTTAATTTTTCACTGTTTTCTGACTTTTTTATAAACTAAACAATTAATCGGAAACTTAATTGACAGGTTAATCGTTAGAACATGTGGCAGAAAAAGACAAAGGGAAAAATGATGAGGGGATAAAGACTAGAGAGGAGAGTTAATTATATATTGGATTATATAAGTATTTTTCACAGATTATGATATACAACACATACTTTGCATTTCTGCATAACCCAATGTAAACATGCACTCTAGTATATTATTTTTCAGTCTCATAACAAACTGCATACAGAAATTAAAGCATTTTTCTTATGAAGCACAGTCTTCATGTCAACAATGTATAGAAAGATGTCACGTAACACTGCATGTATAGTTTACACATGCTGGTACTCAGAAGGTAACATGAAAATAATAACATGTACGCTCTTTCTGGTAGTCAACAGCAAGGAAATAGTCTTCTCTCACAGTATCTCATCCGTCTTAATGTTACGTGATTTAATAAATATTGCACATGCACAAAGACAAAGCATAAAGTAATTACATTTGCACCTTTATTTGTTTGTACTCAAAAAACATATGGCAGGTGGTATGTGACAAGCATTAGAGCATAAAGAATGGAGAGAGATTGGAGAACATTGATCTTATTGTAATCTGAAGAGGAAGATAGGATCTGCAAGGAGCTGAGAGTGTGGGGGAGGCAGCCTGGCAGAGGACAGATAATTCTTGCCACTGAATAGACAACCAAGTGTTACATAAAATCACACACACACACACACACGTTGTCTCTATCCTTCTGGCTCTCTCTCCTCCTCAGTTTTAGACAACGCATACACACACATTTACAGAGTTAAAGGGTGGGGTGGTAGTGTAAAATTATTTCAAATGAACAGCTTGAGCAATTTACACCATTATTCTATCGGGAAAGTAAATCTAAGGCCGCATGAAAAATGTTTTACAAAACGAAACACAATTATAAATGAATTTGGAACAAAATATAAGGAAATTAAATAATTAAAGATGGGCTCCAACATTTGCTGAAACACAATCAGGCTTTTACAGTTTTTTTTTTACAATTGCTAACTTATATATACTGAGTTTACTTTTTCAATTCATCACACAATCAGCACATCAGCAGTCAATGTGAATTAAACTTATTATTATTAAACTGTTTTCTCACTCAAACTCAACCACCACCAAAATTCTGTTTTTACACTCCATTTTGCACGTTTACATACTGTTGTCAAAACTGTTATGTTTATGTTCAAAACCTAACTAAATAGAAATAAAAAAATAAAAATGCATACACTAATTGGGACACTGTGCGCCTATTGTCATTCTTGATGACCTCTATGAGGTTTTGGTATTGTAATTGTATGCGACGATGTGGCGTTTCACAGTTCGCTGCCAGTCACCGAGGGGTTTACAGCCCATCCCAGGATGGTGTCACTTCTCCTTCCACCTTACTCTCCATTCCTCAACCCCATAGAGAGGCCAAGTCCCTCCCCTTCCGGTGGACCATCATGAGACCTTATTTCGGAAAAAATATGTACAGTAGTTAACGTCGAGAGTCAAATCATTTTTTGATCCCGTTTGAATTGTGCCATGAATCACATACCAATGCAGACTCACATGTCAATTTAAAGGATAATTTTGCAAGTCAAGGAAGTAACAGTTTCTTAGCCTCGTCCTGGCTCCATCACACTGCTGCCTTGATCTCTCTCCAAGAACTCTGTGTCTCTTGCATGTTTTTTGTTGGTGCACACTGTAGGACACCCAACCACCGAGAAGTATGTAATACTTCAATGAAACTCAGTAGCAGATTAGATAACACATACCCACATTAATTGTTGGGCAAAGAGCTAATGAAAGCAAATACCATCTGAAGAAAAGAGGAATAAATTAACAATTTGAGGCACTTTCAGGAGTGACACAGCTGTAGGAAAGCATGAGTTCTTAATTAAGTCTCCTTTTCTAGCTGCACCTGGCAATTATGACAAATGTATCCTCTGAATCACCCATTATGTGGTGTAAAAAAAAAACGTACAAAAAGCAAATGCCTTAGATCATAAACCTCCACAGCTGAGAAATGAAAGTGTGCTCACACATGAGCTCTTTCAATTACAGTTTGCACAAATCTTTTTTTTCTGCCTGCTAATGTCATCCAGCAGCGGCAAACAAAAACTCAGACTATGCGTAATTCAAATGCCTTTTCAAAAGCGAGGAAGCAGGCCACAAAGAGAGAGTGATGAAAAATGTTCGCCCACATCGTTGATCAGGGATGTGTGACCTTCATGATGCAGCAGCTGGATAACAGCTTGTATCTTAGATTTCCCGGTCAGACTCTCTCTCTGTCTCTCTGGATGACTAATCGGAAATCCTCTCCCGGAAACAAAAATTTTACACGTCCTTACTTCATCAAGTAATTTGTCTTTCACATTGTCTGGCATGCACAGTCTCCCAGCTCTGTTTGGCATTTAACACATTTCAAATGCCACTTGTTAATAACTGAAGACTAGACCTATAAGAAGGAACATTCTAAAATGATTTCTTGCTTCCTGTTGATCCACGCCTCCACAACTTTACCAAATCATAATTTAAAATTATTGCAAATGATTTTACAGAGTTGTGTTTTATGCAGTAGTGTATAGCTGAGCCATATGCTTGTAAGCAGTTATTTTCACTGTTATTTCATTGTTTCATTGCAGTGGTACAGTATGTAAGATAGATCATTCTTTATGTGAGTTTTAATTAGCCATGCTAGCAGCATGTCTGTCTGTCGGTTGGTCCACCATTTTGGTCCAGACTGAAATCTCTTATTTCATGGATTGCCGTGACATTTTGTACAGAAGTTCATGGTCCTCAGAGGATGAATCTTACTGACATTGGTGATCCCCCGACTTTTCTAGTGCCACCATGAGATTAACATTTGTGGTTTTAAGTGAAATGTCTCAACAATCGCTGGATGGATTGTTGTGAAATTTGGTACAGACATTCGTGTCTACCTCAGGATGAATTGTAACAACTTTGGTGATCCCCTGACTTTTCATTTAGTGCCATCATCAGGTCATGACATTCCCATCAGCCTCAGCTGTACTTTGTTTTTAGTGCTAGCAAGTTTTAGCATGCTAACACAATAAACTAAGATGGTGAACATGGTAAACATTATACCTGTTAACATCAGCATGTTAACATTGTCACTGTGAGCATTGGTGCTTTGAGCTAAATACTAAGGTCAGCATGCAACTGTGAGTATAGCCTCACAGAGTCGCTAACGTGGAAGTAACCTCTAAGTCTCGTTATGTTGTTCATTATAGTTACAAAAAGACAAATGAACAGACAATACATAGAACACAACATTTTCTAGCTTTCTTTATAAAAGAACATCATTCCATTGGGGTGAAACCTTTCCAGTGTAAAGGTCAGGCTTTTGATGCTATCTTAATAATAGGCTATATATATTTATCACTTTACATATTATTAGTGATGGACAACAGAAGGAGTTTGACTTAAAATGTATTCCATTTGTTCAAGTAGGAGTCTGAAAAGAGGTAACTATTTGTTTTTTATCTAACAGGAACAGCACACATTTATTAACATTAATGTGATGTAACTGTTCCCTGAGCAGACGTTATGTATTACAAGAAACAGTCTTGATGTTCGTCCTAATGTTTTTAATTTGTAGGCTTGTAAAAATAAAAACCTATTTTGTTTATTTATCTTGGACTGGTAGGAAATGTTCTTAGTGAAAGGGTAGTATAATTTGTGACTTCCAAAAAATATATTAGGGCTTCTTTTGACTATTAACTTTCCACTGTCACACACAGTACTGTCTGGTAGACTTATTGGATGCTCATTTTGGTGTCAAATCTCCTGCATCTATGTTCCAGCGTTTCCCCTTCGGTGTTTATGACCTTCATCTTCATTATTATGGCTTACACAATGAAGGGAGCCATTATGGCTTACACAAGGAGGAGGCTTACCGAACTGCTCAAATAGGTTCAGGGATGTAATAATACCCCTGGTGCACCTGTACATTCAAAAATTATTGTCCCCAGGTCTAAATATATTCACCCTGTTAGTCACTGTTGTTGCGTCTGTCTCCATGATTATCTCAGGCCATCAGATTTAATTTTACAGCTTCTCTCTCCCCTTTGCTCACATTATTTTTTGCACAGATGACCTTCATTTAAACCCTCAGTGTCCCACATAATTTAGAATAGTCTAATCTCTCACTTAATGAGACTCAAAAGTCAATAAATTGTGACATAAAATGGTATTTATTCCTAATTCTGGGACATAGAAGATCACATTTGCATTGTCTGTGAACATCTGCACTGAGGTATATGATCTGATCAACAATTATCTGTTTTATAAGTCATTAACACAGTACATCAGAGCTAGCTTTTAATCAGATTGGTAAAAGAACAAGGCCACTGTAGTGTAGTATTGCTAGGAGTTGTTTCATGTTGCCTACCAGGAAATCTTCAATAGAAATTTCAGGTCAACACACTGTCTACCATCATAAATATAGGAATTTTTAAGGTCGAGGGCAACCCTGTCTATCAAGGTGGCAAGCAGGGCTGTGGCTGACTCAGATTTTCCCAAATGGCTTCATGAAGGTTCATAAAGACACTCTGATGTCATTGTGTTTACCAGACTCATTCCAGAGAGAACTGAGCCTCCAATGTCACAAAAAACACTTGTTGACAGTGACGTATAGTGAAACACAACATGTGGGCAAGAGGGATTTGATTATATCCTTCAAACTTTACTGCATCGCTTAGCGTGAGTGTTACAAAGCAAATACTCTGAAAACCGCGCCCACCAGAGGGGAACACAGTCGGGGCCACAGTATGCAACCAGTGGCTGAAACCTAAACTGAAAGCATCAGATTTCAGCATGTCAAAGGATTATTTTAGCACACTATGTCTATCAGAGAGGACAAACTCAATATTGTCGGTCTATCTCAACGAATGTTGATCTCAGCTTTTGCCAACTGACATCCAAACACACACCTCTTTCTATATTGCTCAGATAGGTGCTCTGTAGCTATGTAACAGTTAAATGTGGTTTTACATATAATCACAACTGACTGAATAATTTCGCTAGTGAACTCGGTAGCCAGCTAGTTGGCATGCTATGTTGCTTGCTATTTAAAATGTTAGCCAATTAGCTCACTCGGTAGCTTGTTTGCTAGGTAGCTTGAATGCTAGCTAGCCAGCTAACCCAACTTGTAATAATTACTGTATCTGTACCAAACTATTTCTAGTTTGGTACAGATAGTGTTGACCTTTACAAAATGCAGCAATAAGCTGTGGTGTTTACTCAGTGCAGTAGACTACCAGTCTGGTGAACACATGTTGTAAAAAGCCAAATATCATTTTTTAGACTGATGAATGTCTATGGTGCTTTTTTCACATCCACTTGAACATACTAACAAACTTTTTTAAACAATAGCTGTAGCGAAGCGGTAATTAAACTTTGACAAAATAGGCTTTCTATTCGCTATGAAGGATTAATGTTCAAGAATGTTTCAAGTGTCTGCAGGATGATTTTCACAATGGATTTGGAGCCCTAGTGGCAAATGTGGGAATGACTCTCACACCTCCAAAACTAAGGGTGGCATGACGACAGACTGATACAGAACTGAAGGTTTGGGGAGATGTAGGCTACACACCATTCATGACCTCCTCCAGAGAGTATAGGCGGAGATGACTTTAGAGGGCAGAGGGTGAAAGAGGGAGAGACTGATAGCATGTGTTGGAGTGTTGCAAATCCTGCCATATTTGCGATTAATTTGGACGGAGGACTCGCCCAGATGGAACATATGTTTAGCAGAAAATACAGTGTCACAGCTCCCTTCCTTCTGCTGTTCTCACGTACCACTGAATCATTTGTGTTGACCCACGTGCCTGCCATGTGATATTGACACCTCCCCAATCATTCTGGCCTGTCGTGTAAGCTTGTAGAATTCCAGCATCCCTGATTAAGGGTATTCTATGTTAGTAGAGGCAAAATATCATGTCATAACATTATATGGTGAGAAGAGGGAAGACCCACATGTCAAAGGTGATGCATGAAGCAGTAATGCAAGTGAGCGTGCCCACACAGTGATTAATCACTGTTTGAGCAAGGGGTGCGAAGACTGGAGGGCTTCTCCCTGCAACACCATCAGCATATTATTCATCTGGTACCAATTGTTTGTACTAACATGTCTTGGTTTGTTATGTCAATGAAGTTTGAATCACCCAAAATCTGTCCAGAAATATAAATAGTTGCTGACACACAAGTGAATTTTTTTTCCTGGATCCTGATTGGTCAAACCAGTACAGGCAAATTTCAGTGCGCTGCTCTGCAGAGGGCTCCACCTGTGTTCATAGAACTAGAGTTACAATATGTAATAGGGTAAACTTAGTTTTTGCAGGACTGACACGGCAGAGCTTTGTCAATACACTGCCCTATTGTAAAGGATTCACTGGATACACAGTATGATGCAGCAAGTAGAGTATGTCATGTTGCAGCACATTCGAGTAGTCTGCATCAACTAGCATGCAGACTTTTTTCCATTTCAGACAGCCATTTCACTTGAAAGTGATATCAAGCGAATGTGGAAATATGTGCAGAGATGACTCCTCGCAAAAGATACACCAAACTCAGCACAGCAGAGATTGGGAAGTGATGACATGGGGATTTCTGGCACAACTTGACCTACTTCCAAGGTCCCTGGAGGAGGAAAACGTCTAAAGATAAAACCCAGGGCGGTTGGGGCTCAGGAGGTTGTCCTCTAATCGCAGGGTCGATGGTTTGATCCCTGGCCATACCGCATGGTAACCTGCTGCCATGAATAAGAGGCAAAATTGTGTGGAATCTACGTGTGACATTTAATGTGATTATATGTGACAGTCTTTGAATTAAAAGACAAGACTGAAAAAAAAAATCTTTGTGAATTGATCTATCATATACAGATATGTTGGATCAAATAGAAAGCCAGTTCAGTGGTTGATGTAATATTTTCTCTTCTCAGGTGCTCAGTGGGAGTGACTTGCAATAAGCGTCAACAATAAAATCATAAATAATAAGGACCACACCTGTAGAGTTCCAGTAGTGTTGACTAATAGATCTATTAAGGGAAATGCCCTGGCTGTCATTACTAACCGTACATGTAACTGTAAATAGAAAGAAAAGGAAGTCGCTTGAACTTCTAGGGTGCCCCTTTGCTGAACAACATTGAAAAAACTTGGGTAGACCTACATGGCTTCAATTAACAGGATTATCGTTTAATTTCTGTTATTTCCATTAGTAAATAGCTAAATAAAATGAAATGATGCCACTAGAATCTAAGTGTAAAAAAGAGCCATTGGGGCAGCTCCAAGCTCTACAGCCAAATAGATGGGAAAAAAATGCTGGCTGTACAATAGAAAATTCTACAAACTGATTTTTCCAGAAGGGAAAGGATGGTGGTGGATGAGAAGAGACTACAGGACTACAACTAAAAATCAGTAATGAAACATATTTTCATTTCTTCATATAATCACTAAATGCGAGAGAATGTTTGATGCCTGCTATCACTTAATATGTAGTTACAATGGAGTTAACTCTTTCAACTCGCTTAAGTGTTCGTTTAGTAAGACCTTATGCGTATGCAGCATATTCATCAGTATTTATTTTTAATTTTCAAAAGTAAGTCATTAAAAAAAAATCTGAATGAAAATTTTAATCCTGATTTTGTACCATTTCCAATGCAACAAGTAATTTAACCATTTTCTCTTTTTATCAGCAAAAGCATATTCTATATTAAAAAGGACCCTTTTGCAGCAGTAAAATGTTTTTACATAAAACCAATTTGAACTGATGTAATATTTTAAATTTATGGTCATCTTTCTGTAAAAAACTAAACTGAATCGTGGCCCTTTTTCTGTCGTTTTTGTTGAATGTACCTTTTCCTGAAAATCTCGATATATTGCTTCTAGAAGTGTGACTAAAACAAGTGAAGCACGGATGAAATGTGATTCTTTTATTGTCCCCAGTTAACCTACCGTAAAGCTCCAATGACTCATTCTGAACTTTAAAATCTGACTTTGGGATCGGGGATCTCCTTATTTTATGCCTGTGAAATAACAATACATTATGTTTACAGTAACAACAGTGCTGAGATAAAGCCATTATCACACTGCTTACAAGCTGTGTGATCCATGAGGATTTTAATATGTGCAAAGGTGTGTAAACCCATGCGTCAGCCAAAGCATTAATATATGAAGGTCATTAATTGCATCTATCTTAGCACCTCTGCCTCTCATTCAATAAATCCATCCCAATTGTCATTTTCTTTTCTCTCAGGAGAGGAAATGATGACTGGTTGACCTTAGCAAACTGCAATAAGGCTGCTGTTTATTTGCTGAACAGCTGATAGTGTGATACTAAGCGGATGATGGTATGAACCTGTTTCCTTGTTTTATCTGACAACACTGTATAGTCAGCGTCTTCCTCTGACAGAAAGACTGATGACCACAACTGAATAAACTGTACACACCCTTTCTATCTATGAATGAGTGTGGGTTTATGTGGAAACTTGGATTCACATGAATACATCTCTTCCTTGAAATGCTCCTTGAGGAAGCATTAGCTGTTGAAAAGAATAAACATTACACCCTCTCAGACTCCAAATTCAAGACGTATCCATTCTTATCCTGACCCCTGTCTGACTGACAGCATTAGCAGATCAGTTTCTGCAAATTTTAGTTAACTTGACCTCAAATCAATACCCGGAATTAATTCTCAAAGGGAGACGTGTTGTCCCAGTAGACCTTTTTACAGAAGACATTTTGACCTGTAACAGCAGGCAAAGCACAAGTGTGAATAATTAAATTGATGGTGGCTGGTTTTCTTTAGCTGCTTCAGATTCAGGGTCCTGGTTATTGTGCATGCTGGCTCACTGTCACACTGACATGACTTACGGAGACACTTAAATAGAACGGAGCCCTCGTTAATGTTATTAGTACCAAAGTGGTTGACCTGCCGACAGACTGACTGACATTGCCTTCCCTAGAGCCATGCAGCTAGAATGGCTAAAAATAAAACCCACAGCCTCACAACAAAACACCACCAACTCTCCAACTAGTTTTACTCAGTCTCACCTGAACATGGAACCTACCCTCTGCTCAGGTAAGCACAGGGGTGACTTACACACTTGCTATCATACTAAGAAAAGAATACACATTAACAAACAATAGATACTGTACTTATTATTGCTGCTACCAAAATTTAGCTATGGACACACACAAGCACACACATAAATGCATCAACTTCAACACAATGTCATGTCTGCTATAGAACAAATTGACCCTTCCTTTAACCAGATGCACCCCTGTTTCCACTGTCATTTAATAAGCAGATGACCCACAATAACACAAGCAGGAAAAAAATAACAATTTGTTAAAGTCATATATTTACTGACTGCATAAAAACATTAGGCTGAAATTGCTTATTAAATGCTTAAGTAAACCTGATAATGATGGGGGACATTGCAATTAGATATTTTTAATTTTCCAGCCCTAGTTTTGAGTGGCAAAAAAGCAGCATCTTCACTATACATTTAATAAGAATCTTAATGACAACACCAGACATCATCGAGATATGATCAATTAGCATGTCGCATGGCGCGTACAATTTGCCAGCTCATTCCAGCTAATGGCTGCCCCAGTTATCCATTGTGGAACCTTAATTATCTTACTGTAATAATTATGATTTATAGGACGTGACTTCACATGCATCATCTGACCACTAATGGAGGGTGATTTCCATTTTTTCCCTGTCTGCCCGACTGCTGTGTGGTGTTTATGAATGAGGACAGAAATTGCTAATAGGCTAATATCATAAACATGCATAATTAGAGCATCAGGTTTGCACACCACCTGCTGAGAACCACAGCACTGAACTGATTTTAACAAGGTCGCTTTTCAAAGGAGGAAGATGATTACAGCACATGTTTAGTCCAACTTGTTTTGATATACTTCCTGGAAATATACATTTGTGCAAGCATGCCCCTACACATTCAATAAAAGTGGTTATATACACACAGACATCAGCTACAGCAGACTTTTTGAAAAAGGCTCTAAAAAACAAGTGGGTCTGTTACCTGGCAACAGCATGTTGCTTAAAGATATGCTCCCTCACTTTGTTATTGCACATAACAGAGCCCCTAACTCACCAAAGTTACCCATAGCTTATTGTTGATTGAGCATCAAAACATCAACAGCGAGCTGAGAGGCATTTAGAGGGATTTGGGATGCTAGAACAAAAGCAGGATGTGTCTCTTTAAGTAGCAGCAGAGAAAGTGTTTTGACAAGTCACGTCATAAAACTGCTATTTAACTGTTAAAAATGTACACAACATAGGTCGTTTTGAAAATAAGAATGCATAAAACAATCCACTCCATATTGGAAACAAAATAGATTTCAACATTTTAGCATCTTAGGCTAAAGGCAAAAGGCTTAAAAGATTCATAGCTTTAGTTTTTAGTTTATTTTGGCATACTAGTTTTATTTACTTTAAAAACATAGATACAGAATGAAACATTTCTCTGCTCAGATTAATCCACCACAGAGCTGACATCAAGAGTTATTCTTCTTTTATATTGTGCAGGTAGTGTCCTCTAGTGGGCACATTTAGGGATTGCACTTTAACTATTTGTCGTCATCAGGTTTCAACTATTTGATTCACAGATGCGCTGTGACTCAGAGTGATAAATAACTCAACCACAGTCACTCTTTGATGCATTGAATATTCTGAGGTACAGTGCCTCCAAACATTTTTTCTGTTGCTGCTGATGTAATAATTGATGATAGTTATGGTAAAAGTCTCAGGGAGTCTTCACAGACGTGAGCCCTCTGGCAGGCTGGTGGCTCCCTCTGCCTGGTTGCCTCCAGCGGGACGTTTCATGTGGAGCAAAGTATACACACCTCTGACTGTGAACAGCAGGGAAATGGCAGCAAAGTACGAGGCGTAGATAAAAAACTGAAAAGGAATGTGAGGATTACTTTCACCGTGGATGACTTTTAAATTAATAAATTCATTCTCCCTCTGTATGTTCACTGAATGCTCTTCAGACAGTATTATTTTGTTCTGAGGCTTTTTATCAGTACTCTTAATTGTCTTTATTTCATTTATTTATTCAAATGCAGTTTCTTTTCTTTTCTTTTTTCCTATTTATATTCCTCAATTTCAAACTTATTGTAAAAGCTCTTTATTATATAAATAAGCTCAAATCATCTCCTGAACTCAATGCATGATTTGTGTATACTGCATTACCTGCGAGGTGATGGTGAGCTGTAGAGACTTGGTGTTGATGACGATGGCGGTGAGGACACTCTGGAGAACTGTGCCCACAAAACTGTTCATGCCAAATACCAATGCATAGCGGCTCCTCTTCAGCGTCTTGGCTATCTGAAAACTGGGATATAACGTATATGAGATGCCACACAGAAAAGTGCTAATACGCGAGGATTAGTTCAGTTATTAATTATATTAATATTAAGGATACAGAAAAAAAGGTAAATCAGAATAGGTTTCATTTTGAAAACTAGTGCTGCCCACCTGACTAAGAGATTATAGCCATGCTAGCAGCTCTGTGAGGCTGTTCTTAGGCACAGTGGTGCTTAGAGCTAAATGCTAATGTCAGCATACTATTATGCTCAAAATGACAATGTTACGATGCTGATGTTTATGACATGAATGTCTTTACCAAATTTCCTGTCAATTCATCCATTCTGACTCACTCAAAACCACAATTTTCAAGCTCATGATGGCACTAGAGGAAAAGTTAGGAGATCACCAAAGGATAAGGATAAGTAAAAACCTTGACCTTCTGATGGTGCATGAGGAAAACTCAATGGATCACCAAAGTCATATGATTCATCCCCTGGGGATATGAATATCTATATCAAATTGTATGGCAATCCACCCAATAGGGGGACCATGAGTGCCATATATCCAAAAGTTGTTGAGATGTTTCAGTTTGGACCAAAGTGGTCGACCGAGAGACCTGGCAAAAAAATGTTTTGACTGCAAGTTCTTCATTTAGTCCCAGACAGCATGGATTAGATCGATGTGAGTGTCACAATGGGGAAAAAAAGGAAAATAACCCAGGTTAAAAACAACCACAATAATTATTTTAACTGTTGGTGTTAGTGGTGGATCTAATTGATTTATGTCATGCTCATGGTGGAAATCTTTAAATGATTATTAGTATTATTATAGTATTAAGCAAAGGCTGAAGCTCAAGTTACCCAAGAAAGTCGAAATAAAAAGCCAGACCAGCCTTCTCAAAGGGTAAGTAAAGCAACAACATTAAATATGGTTAGGATGTGTTTGGAGATCTAGAAATACTCTCCACAGAACCATAACAGCCCATAATGGCTCACAAGGCACACCTAGACTTATTTAAAACACAAAACATCTTGTGGTGATGGTGCGTTTGTGGCATCTTATATTTAAATTCCACACAGTAGATTCATGCATCTGCTCACACTGATACATAGCATTTGTGGATTGTTCAGCTGTAGTCCCCCATATGCAGATTTGCCTGCAGACATATCCGTACTGTATTCTTACGTGCAGATGGTGGTGAGCTGCATGTAAACTGTTTTGAAGACAAAGAAGCATGTGTAGCTGATCCAGATGTTTTCAGTCAGGTCCATTAGGAATACAGACCCAGCGATCAGGAATGTGAAAACCCCCAGGACCAGTTCCCCCCACAGAGACCACTCCAGAGACATGTGTCCCACAGCAACAGTGGCTGCAGCTCCTGAAAGAGAACACGATCACTCTGTGAGTCAGTGCATTACTGCATTACTATGGGGTAACTGGAGTAGCATGGCAAAGAGAGACCTCAGAGACCAATACATAAACTGTTAAGTAGAAATCTAATTATTGGTCAGTGTGTGCTGGCATGGCTGTGGTGAGGTTGGCACCCCTACCAGGGTTCGTACAGCTTTTTAAGAGTACCATTAATGTACTTTTCAAACACTTTCAAGGTACCTAAACCAAAAATTTCCATACTATCTAAGCCTTTATCATCAAATAAAAATTGTTAGTTTACATGTCAGGAGACAACAAACAAATATGACGATGGGATCGTTTCATTTCAAATATTAAAATTTTTTTTTGTTTACTTGAGTGATTGTGTCGATGATGAAACACCAGATTATGCTGAAAATCAAGCATTTTTCAAGGAGTATATTCGAATTCAAGCATATTCCTAACCTTGAAAACATTTAACAACAGTTAAAAATAAGCATTTTCCAAACTTTCAAGACTTTGTAAGAACCCTGCCTTAGGCACTTGATATGGCATTGCCCTGATCTCAAAAGGTTCTGAAAAGATGTCACTGATTTCAATATTAAATGTACAGATTTCCCTCTGTCCAGCTTGAAGTAAAACAGATAATCTGAATGAACTGGAAAATACAGAAAAAGGACTGTAACACTGGATAAGTGGCTCAAACAAGCAATGGAGCAAGCATCAACAATGATAAAGAGCTGCGGTATTGGACACATAGACTGCATGATTTGAGTAAAGGACAAAAAAATAATAGACGAATGTCCCTCTATATGTTTTGTGTGTGATGAATATTAATGTCCATAGGATATGTTTTGTGGCACGTCATAAAAAAAAGAAATTAATTTATGAAATTTTGTATCATAGTTCATCTCTCACAGCAATACCACCAGCAGCTTCTTCTTCACTGTATCACATAGTCTCTCAAAGAGTCACATTAAAAAAATATATTATAGACATTAAAATCCTCCACTAGTTGAAAGTGAAGTTCCTCATTTCAGCCACAGGGTGGCAGAGTGCAGCCCTGATACATCACAAGGCTCCTTTCACCACATGTGATGGAGTTATGAGGCCTTTATCCCTGTGGATGGATATAAAGTTGGGGACCCAAGACAGTGAATCTTTGGAGTATTGATTATTTTAAGGACACATCTCCCTCTTTTCTTCCTCTCCCTCTATCCTTTGGCATCCTCTCTGCTTTTGTCCCCTCACTCTCCATCTCTTCCTCTAATGTTACCTTAACTCGCCTGCTACATACGGATCACATGTTCTCCATAACTACCGCTGCCTTGTCTAACCTTCGAAGGTTAAATAAAAACTAACCTGACTCGCATTCAGTGAGGCGAGTGTAAATAGGAAAACCCAGAGACATGGCTCCATTCCCGCAGAGCTCTTTGTCTACTAGACTATAAAAAGGAGCTGATTATAATTGCTTCACCCTTTTAAATGTGTACATTTCCTTTGATTCTGTGTCCATTCATGGTCAATCAGCACTAATAATCTAACATAGACACCACCAGGGCCAGTCTGTGCATGTAACATGTACTTAATCATCCCCCTGGCTCTGATTAGCAGAGTGGGGTTAAGTGGAGGCTGAATAATTAGACCAGTTTCCACAGCAGCAGTGCCAAATGGAGGCTTAGCGGGGTCAGCAGGAGACAGCTGTACAGCTTCATAGTTCTACAGTAAGTAACAGCGGGACTTCATGCTATATACCATATCTTAGTTTAATTGGATAAGGGTTTGTATTTATTCTATAATTTAACCCATTTTATATCTGACAGCAAGAGGAACATACTCCAAAGAGATCTTGAAAGTAGGCATTGTAACCATACTAAAAATCCAGTCCAATATTTTCCAGTCCACGAACTGTTACATTTGAGGCAGATAGCGGGCGTACAAAGTGAAGGGCTGTCACGCCAGAGACCAACAGCCTGTTGCACCAGCTATACGTAAGTTCTCTCTTAAGTTAGGGTGCAAAGTCCAGACTAAACCACACGTTGAAACTAGTTAGTTTGATTCTAAAACCGTGTTGATGTTTGGTTGCACCACGGAGATGTAAGGTTCATCTTAGCTACTCTGGTGTAAAGTCCACACTCACCAAAACACTGTCATAGAAAATGACGTTTTCACTTCCTGTGGCCAGTAACATTACCATGTTGTCTCTTTGCCCAATTATCTTTGAACACTTTGCTACGCAATAGCAAGGACGCTAACGGCTAAAAATAGCATTAACGTTAATCACCGAACAACAACAAAAAGGTACGTAAACTAGGACAAAGCATTATGACTAGGTGATAACTGCAACCTTAATCTACAGCTAGTAGTGACATCGAGTGGTGAGACCGTCAACTACAACATATGGTATTATAACAGTACCCTATTTTTGGGCAGATGAAATTGTTTTGTTAAACACATAATGATAGCCCACACTGAAAACAAAAAACAGCTATTTTACGGAGGAATTTACACCTACTAAGGGCTAGGTGTCAGATTTAAGTTGTAACTTGTGCCTACGTTGGAACTACTTCAGCTGCTGCAACCCTTAAAATGTTAGTAGTGCGTAAACTCCGACCTAAGTTAGAAATTACGTTCAAACTAGGCCTTGAATATATGTATAGCTGGTGCAACCCAGTGCAGGCTTCCTGTCCTCTGTCCTTTGTGTGGCTCGATTTAGGCTATGAAAACACTTAGCTTAAAGTTGGAGAAAGGTCGTGGTTAGGGAAAGATAGTGGTGTGGGTTTAATACTAAATAAGTAAAGATGCTTTGTCTCACGCTGTAAATCACTGTTGACTTTTTTGAATATTTAGCTAAGACTATGAGACCAGAGACCAAGATATCCTGACTTTTAGTCCCTAGTATGGTTCAAGGTCCAAAAACACTGGATCCTATTTACCGTGATGCATTTCAATAGAATCTTTGGTAAGACTTCCCCTAAATGCCCATGGCTTTCAAACTCTGTGCCCCCAGTTTCTGTAAAAAATCTGTAGTCTTCAAGCCCAAATGGAGTTAACTCCGACGGCACAAGCTGCATGCAGGTCACACTGAACCATTTGGTAACGTGTGTGTGGCACAGATGGGGAAAAACACGGGACCTCGTGCTGTATTTGGCTTTTCACGCTGATTAGATAGCATCGTACTGTATGTGTGTTGTATGTCGGGGAGTAAAATTTGAATTTGCACACTTTGAGCTCCAGTGTGTGGCCTACATCTAAACGGAAATATATTCAGCATGCAGTTTCATGCCAAATTAAATGGAAAACCTTGGACATCCCTGACCTGGGGAACGGAATGTCCTGACTAAAAAACTATGTTGTGAATACATTACCCATTGACTTAAATATGTTTGAAGTGTAAATGACTTGCAATTACCGCTTTAGACCACAGATAAATAGTTGGGTCGAGATGCCCTGTAACTCCTCCTTGAAAATCATACTGTACAAAACAATATCACTGAACATAACTCTGTTTGTTCTGCATACACATTTTGTTTTATCTTAATACTAATGAGCTACTAAAAATGTTGTTTTCAAGCTCCAGGATATACAGTTGTTAATATGCTGAATATGAAAATAGTAAATTATGTTGTGCTTTTCTGCCATATTTTATCATGTTGGTAATCCATATTCATATTTTCCCTATCGGTTTCCACCAGGTTTTTTCTCCTCAGGGATGTTTTCTATGTGTGGAACAGAGAAAATACAACAGGAATCTTTGGGGAAATTTCAGACATGGGCCCTACAGCTTGACTGCATGTTGGGCAGAACCATTTACAAGTGAAAGGCATACAGCTGGATGTGGTTTACACAGAGTAATTGCCTTTGGTTTCTGGGGAATACAGGAATGTATCAGTACTATAATCAATAAAAATGCACTGGCTGGATGGCAGCAGCTGCTATACCCATCTGGGGATGAGAGCAGGCAATTAAATAGTCTAATTAATGCTGCTCCTATTGTCTGCTCTGCTTTGGGGGTTGTGAAATACTGATAGTAGAAAGGGATTGTGTTTTCTTTCTGTCTATTTATTCAATTATTTTTTTGTAGCGGAATGTGTATAACAACCATAAGCTTTAATGAAAGTGTTTGGACTTTATATTGGTTTTTACAAGAACTTGAACCAGTTCCGTTAAGCCGGACATCCAGCGGTGCCATTCAGAATTATTGAGTCTTTCAGATTTTGCATAACAATTCCTATTGGGTTTGGAGTGACAGTGCGGAATCAAACTGTCAAGCATGTAAAATGTGGAACGTTTTTGTGTTTATTTTATTTAAGAAGGGACAATGCACATTAATTAACAAGAGCATGTAGGTCCATCATGTAAATGTGCCAGATTTAGCAATGCAGGCTAACTTTCATCTGCAGTCCCTGGCAGGTTGATGGCATATAAAAAACATTAAAAGAAAACATACAAAAGCACATAAGTACATAAGCACAGACAAATAGTAAGACAATGACATAACCACTGTTTATAGGTTTGGAGAAAGAACTGAGAGATGTGATGTTCCAGGTATGTGCTGCTCAAGAGGAAATGGCTGATTGCCCAAAGGTACTTTTCTATATGGTATTTTACAATCCCCTCTGGTAGTCACTCTGGTACATGAGTTTTGATTTTGTTTAATGAGTTCATTGAGTGGAGGAGGGCAGACCATGAAAGGTTTTATACAAGTAAAATATCTGCAAATTTGATCATGTTTTCCCACATCATTTTTTTATCATTAGAGAAAAAAACTAAGTACTGAGAATAATTAATTGAGGAAGAAGTATTCAGATACTAGTATTCACAGCAATAGTTCGATATTTTGGGAAATATCCTTATTCGTGTTCCTTCCAAGAGTTAATTGAGAAGATTGATACCACTCTTGTGTCTGTCTGGTAAATATATGGCTATAGCCAGCAGCCAGTTAGCTTAGCTTAGCATAAGGACTGGAAACAGGAGAAAAACAAAACAATGAGCTTAAATATGATCAAACGCTCCATAGAGCTGAGGGGAACTGCAGAGTCGGGTGATAATTCGTTGTGGGTTCATCACCTCGAGAGACCTTTTTCATATTACATCATTTGACCCATTGTTCATATAAAAAAAATGTAGATTTAAGTAAATGTTCACAGTTAACTTTCAGATTAACCTATCATATTGAGGAAGCAAAACAAATCAGTGGTGCATTAGTTACCTGACAATGTGCTGATGGCGTCCACCCCTCCATTGTAGCCTGTAAAGTTATGGGGCTGCATATATACCCAGAGGAGCTGGACGTAGCCTGCAACCTGGTAAAAGCCGCATCTCCCTGTAGCTGCCCATATGCAGAAGAAGAGCACAGCCACAGAGGAATAACATTTCTTACAGTCCAATAGCAGCCTCCTGAACATCCTCCCAACCTGCTTGGCAGCTGTGACGCTCTTCACCCAGATGGAGAAGTCCTGGCTTTCAGAGTCATGACTGTCCTCACCTGAGTTTCCCTGTTCTGCAGAATATGTTCCCTTCAGAAATAAACTAGTCTTAGGCATGGGCAGGAAAAAGGAGGTTATTAGTGATACAGAGACAGAGATGAGAGTCAGAAAAGCTAAGCAATACAAGGACACCCCGGCCAAAGACACTAGCAGTTGTGCCAGCAGGGCCCCCACAGCGTAGCCCAGCAGTATGGCCCCCGTGGCGTAACTGGTCACTCTCTGATAATAGCTGGGCAGCACCACACTGTAAATGTAGGAGAAATAGGCCACATCTGCTGCCGTGGCAATGCTGTAGCAGAAGAAGGCCAACTGAGCCGAGTGGACCCCCGAGCCAACTAGTACCAGCAGAAACGTTGTGACATAGGTGAGCCCCTGGAGGATGATTACAGGCTTGTACCTGAGGAAGTCTGTCACCAGGAGGATTGGGACGAGGAGAACCAGGCTGGAGTAAGTCCACACAGGATACACCTGTCTGGTCACCTGGATATGGAGGAAGGCAGACAGAGCAGAGGCCTAATTATTTTTAGAAAATGATCCCTAACTGCTGATCGTAAGAGGATCTGTGAAACATGTTAAACAGTAGCACACCAGATGCAGTTCCAACTCTATTCATTGTCAATGAAAAATTACTTCTACATGCACATGATGGAACAGGAAACAGCACAAATGAGGCTCATAATGTGACAAGTTGATCATTTTAATTTTATGCAAATAAACTCTGGCTGCAGCTTGAAAGCTACAAAACAAGATTTTGGTCATTTTTGACTCAGCAGATAATTTAAAGGGAGTAATGGAACAAGAAGAGATGAAGAGTTGAAGGCAACAGGCTGCACACCTCTAACTCCTCAACAAGGTAACCAACTTTACTTTGTCCTATTTTGAAAACTGCTTGCACCATGTGGAGCATGAAATCAAATTGCTAAGTAGCTGCTCAAGGAGTATTTGCTGTAGTATTTAACCACACTTGCTGTAACCGTGGTAACCACCTGTGTCCCCAAATCAACCAGGACTAAAATCTTAAGAACTACAATTTTAAATAATGGTTTGATATTGATTCATCTGTGCCCAGAGGATTAATCCTAATTCCTTTGGTGTTTCACCGAAGTGCGACCATGAGGTCAAACTTTCTTCTTGACCAGCACTTTGGTACTGCAGGTGTTACTTCATTCTGTTTTGCCCTTACCAATCAGCAGCAATATCATTTTCAGTGGACACAGAAGCTACTGTAGCAGTCGCTAGAAGCAACTGCAACAACAATTAAAAAAAATGGGAATCATAAGAGTTGCTATTTCTGCAAAAGTACTAGTGCACTAAAACTGAGAAACGTACAATTAGGAGAGAAACTGGAGAAACATAAAAAGAGATGGACTACCAGGTGTGTTTGGAGATCAGAGTCTAGCTAGGTAACAGCTACAGTTAAAGTCTGTGCAGTCAAGACATGGACTACAAAAACTAATTTTGTGATAAAAGCAAGGCAAAAAATTTTGTTGGTAAGTGTTCAGTCTAAATGCACATTAAGACCTCAGGCTCCGCCTTCCCTATAAACAACTACAAAATACACTTTGAGCACATCTTGGTATTTTTTCAGTCACTCTAGTATCAAATGTACTTTGTTGGTATGGTTGGGACAGGAAATTGAATTTGTGGGGTCCCATATCTGGGATAATTTCTATAACTTCATAAAATCTCAGAAGCCACTCAGGACCACAAGTTGAAAAGGTAATTTGTATCATACATGGTTGAGCATCAAATGAGTACACCTTGAGTGTACCTGCCATAATTTGTGTGAGCAAAGCAGCTCTCATCCTGCCTTGTGCTTCACAAAGTGATTGTCATTGCAGAGGTGTGAAGGACCCCATTTAGTTTTTTCTTAAAGCCACCATGTGAGGCAGAATACTGTAGAGGCTCTCCTGTTCTCCTCAGTCTGAACCAAACTTTACTTCAGGAGAAGAGAAGAATAATATATCTTACATATATATATTTTTAGAGTTCAACTAAAAACTTTGACTGGGCTAAAACTTACTTGTCTGAGGAGGAATCCTACTTACTGAAGTGACCTTGTGAACTTGTTTTTAGTGCCACCATCAGGTCAAACTTTCCCCTTGACTAACATTTTGGTTATAGGGAAAAATAAGAGCTGTGTCCTCATTCTACACTAGCTGCATATGCTAGAAAACAGTATTGTTTTGGCACCTAGTATAGCATTTGCAAGCATTGACACTACTGTAGTTATAAGTATACATGAACAAATATCTTCATGTGTAAATTTCAAATGTATCTTGAAAAGAAAACATCCATTATTTTGCTATTCATACCTTATATTCATATTTACATCTTTTGTCTACATGTATGTACATTATTCATATTATGCATATTAAAACAAAAACTGAGCAAATCTAATAACCTTCACATATCTCATTTCATAGCTCAGTACCTCACCTGCTCGGTGGTGAGATTCTTGTAAGTTCCCGTGAGGAACTCTGTCATGAAGGGCTCTATGGGCCTCATCATGGAGCAGAAGCCATAGATGCAGAGCAGCACAGTGGGGCCCACCCAACCAGCACGACATGGCATATAATGGTCTGCCCAGCAAGGTCTGTTGCCACACTCCCCGCTCCAGCAAAAACCCATCGTTCCTCTCCGGCTCCCCAGGGACGTCTCGCTGCG
This sequence comes from Macquaria australasica, assembly GCA_005408345.1. Lineage (NCBI taxonomy): Eukaryota > Metazoa > Chordata > Actinopteri > Centrarchiformes > Percichthyidae > Macquaria > Macquaria australasica. The sequence goes on from SEMN01000083.1 coordinate 1,362,807, forward strand.
TCCGGCGAGAGCGCAGTCTAATTTAGGCAGTTTAATCTGTTGAGATATGGAAGCCCCAGATAAGGCCAAGGTGAGACTGACTGTGAACACCAAGTCACCTGCTTTGCCATTGTTGTTCCTCTCCTCTGAAGTTTTCCTGGCTACGGCGAGACAGGAAAAAATGTGAGGCTGTGAGTGAAGATACATTAAGATGAAATATGAGGTGGTGAGCCCCTTGGGCTCCAGCAGGTTATAATAAATACTGTCTCCTCCTCTGTCTTTATACAAAACACCCTCATTCCTGCAGATGTTGAGGAAGGGGTGGAAGTCAAGCACAGGAATATGTATGAGTGTGTGTCTGAGAGTGCAGGTGTACACACCACCATGCTGCCCCACACACACAGTGTGTACATACTGTGTGCCTGTTTAGCTTCTGCCACCACTAGCCAGTGGAGTCCAAAACAATGTGAGTGATGCATATAATGTTACAACACTGTTTTGATCAAAGAAATAATAATAATAATACTTAATGCGTCTTCTTCAGGCTGCTTAATAAAAAATAAGAGTTAAATATAGACACTCGGACACATCCACAATCATCACCCAGCTCTAAATCAAGCTTAAAACTCAAATTTCAATTTTCCAGAGTTGCTCTGATCTGATCAGATATCTTAATGTTCAGCGTTTTGTCTTTGTGACTGTCATAAATAAGAAGTTCATGCCTTTAAAGTCAGTCTTGGAGTTTGCAGGGTGGCTTGGCAGTGAATTCTCAATACTTAGGGAAAGAAATAAGCAAGGCAATCATTCCCGAGATGAGAATTACTGTAGTCTGTAATTTAAAATATCCAACAGCGAATTATGACTCACCAGTGGGGTGTCAACATAAAGCTCTGCCTCAGCTCAAACTGTCAGACTGTCTCCATGACTTAATACTCAACATCAAGGTCACTGGCCACGAAAATATTATTCGTAGTCACATATTAGGCATTTCTAGTTTAATGTTGTCAGATTTACAGTACATGATGTTCAGTGACTGTGGCTGGAGGGAACAGATACAGAAATACTCAATTTGACTTTTACTGGCAAAGTCAAATCATAAAGTAAGTAGTTTTACTAATATTTTGCTCTATTCTATTCTATTGAGCTATGTACCCTTTTGGGAGGGCTGTTACATGTTGTAGAACCAGTAATGGAAAAGGTGAGATGGTCATCACTTTCATCTACAAGGCGTCGGCATGCCTGTGTTTTCATTCATGTGCTACTGTATTGATGTTGCTGAGGTATTTAACATCCTCAAAGCTAATAGCCATGACACCAGATCACAGGATAGGCAACCCTGTGTCCTTGAAAGAGACTGTCCTCCGCTAAAATACGGCCGTATAGGTCGTGTGTAGCAGCTTATTACGACCCATATTTACGTTTATTTAAGCTGCAACTTCTAGTGGCCGTAGTAATTATGACAAGACTGGGTGGATGGATGGGTCAAACAGCACAGGACTTTTACCCAGGAGACCGCTGTTCGTGTCCTGTGTGAAACCAAAAGTCAGTGTTGTTGTAGGAAATAGACAATGGACAGAGAAAAAAACCCAGGATAGCTGTAATAGTATGTTTTTAGATAGTTACCAAACAGCTCTCTTTCCTAGACAATCTGTATCTTATTTTCTTCCTCGTATTAAAATAAGACATTAATACAATATAACAAAATAAATTATAACAAAAACTCCCGACATAAAAATAACTAACACAACACGACTGCAAGATGCTGTGCCAAGATCAGCGGGTCTTAAACCCTCATCCCACTCTCTATACTCATTACGCTCTTAATCATCTCTGACCTGCAGTCTTATTCCAATTAATTTACAGCAGACAGAGATGGACCTCATTCTCATTTTGGGGAGCCAGACTATCTCATTTTCTTTTTTTTCTCTGCAATATTCTCCAGACTGAAGTGATGATCAAAAGGTATCTATTTTCCATTTCCCCTTTCCTTTCCATCTGTAAGTTCACTGATAAAGATAGTGTTAAGATAGACAGCCTTATGATAGCTCGAAGAGAGTGGGGACCGTGGGAGGCAATGGCAGGTAAATGTCTGAAATTGCCTGCTGTGCGCAGTAGGGCCAAATGAAGCTCAGCATGGTGAAGGACATCTAAAGGCTCACGGCACCGTATTGCTTTGTGTCACCTGCACCAGCTCGGAAAAAAATCCTTAGACTTGGACTTGTGGACTTCGATTTTGGGGTGAACTCGGGCTGAGATTGACACTTTGTGGAGTAAGCTCTGAAATGCCCTGGTTGACCCTGCTGTGAACAAGGAGTTTGTTCAGAGTTTAGCCCCACAACCAACCCTTTCCAAAAACCTAACTGTAACAGCAAAAGCTAGCGCTAAAGATAGAACATGAGAGCCTCCTCTACAAGAAATACTTTTTAAAACCTCACCTTTGTGAGAAAGGGGAAATCTTTTACCACGTTTTGTTCTCAACAGCATTGCACTGGGGTTATTCAATTACCCATCTATGGCCACGCTTAATATTTCAATTAACCTATTTACCTACCTTCATCACCACTTCTGAATTGCAGCATCTGACATAGAGAGTGTTCAAAGCCAACCCAGATGCATTGATTCCTAACGCTTCACAGACCAAACCCGTCTTCCCACAATCTCCTTTTTTTCTTCCTCATTGGCAAATCATATGAGGCTGCTGCAGTCAGGAGCCTGACTTTGAAACAAACAGTGAGTTTGTGTTGGGGGTGTATTGAGGTGCTTGTGAGGCTCAGATAAGCATATGTGTGCAGTGGTTTGGCTACAAAACAGAACTCCCACTGTGTCGAGCTGATAAGATGTGGAAGTTCAATGCTTTTTTTTTTTCTTTCTTTTTGCTTTTTTTTCCCACCCTCCATTATGGCTCTTATTGATTTCACTGGACAATGAGTTGTACTCCTAATAAGGTGGCTGAAGCAAGTCTGGTTCACACAATGAAGACAAACACAATATAATCCCCAAATCACTTACATGCTTTTTTTTTTTTTAAAGATTTGGAATTTACATATGGTACCACTTCATTTGGACAGTGCACATTTGATATAGCTAACAAAACTTAATATTCAGCAATGTGTCATTTGCCTAATCATGGCTGGATTCATCTGTTAGAGGGTTTTGGGGTAAAAATTTGTTGTTGGGCCCCTGTACAAAGTCTCCACATCAATGTATTTATGAGTACCTAAGTGAGCATAATATAAACTAAAATAAAGGTGTTATGATTAGAGTTTGATTAAGTAATAGCACAGAACCTGCCTTAGTTCATATTGTACTTTAGTGTTGCAAATTCTCATAAATTTTCAATTATCAAAAGCCAAGTGATGTGCTTTGAACCTTGGGTTTATGGGACTACCCATGTTGCCCAGCTGGTAATTCAGCCTTTTTCCTATTAATACTTAGTCTCTTTTGCTCAAGAGACTAAGGTTTTTTGGAGTGCAGGGTGCGCTCCTGAGGACTTTCTATGACTCTGTGGTGGCATCAGCCGTCTTGTATGAGATGACCTGTTGGGCCAGTGGCATCTCTTCCAGGGATAGAAAGAGACTGGACAGACTGGTAAAGAAGGCCAGCTCTGTCCTTGGATGCCCTCTGGACCCAGTGGAGGTGGTGGGAGGCAGGAGAATGGTGGCCAAGCTATCATCACTACTGGAGAACACTTCCCACCCCCTACATGTCACTCTTTCAGCACTGGGCAGCTCCTTCAGCGATCGGCTGCTCCACCCGCGGTGTCTGAAGGAGAGGTACCGTAGGTCCTTCCTGCCTGCTGCTGTCAGACTCTATAATCAGTACAACTCCCGGTAATCTACACTTGACTGTCAGTGTGCAGACTATTCGCTACTATACTTCATCTGCTGCTGTGCATTATCTTCATGCATATATTTTATTCATGATGTTATCTACTTCATATGTTGCTGTGAAATATTTTCATGTACATGTATATTATATATATGTGCAATATTTTTATCTTATCTATTTGTTCATACTTACAACTGCACTCAGTCACTCTGTTATTTATTTCTCTCTATACTGTGTACAGGACTATTTTTCTATTTATTTTTATTGTATTTCTATATATGACATTTTTGCTGGCTGCTGTAACGCTGAAAATTTCCCCGCTGTGGGACAATAAAGGCTTATCTTATCTTATCTTATCTTATCTTATTACAATTCTAACCTAAGCATGAACCCAAATCTAAACTGAATTTTACCATATTCTAAACCTAGGTTTAAACTTACTACATTTCACTGTATTCCACTAAATAAAACTTTAAGAGATACATTAAAGTCATGATATAGTAAGTTGCGTTCCCGCACTGGACTGTCTTAATAAAGTGAGTCGTTATTTAAGAGTGCATTTTATTCCAATATACTGGATTATATTGGTAAACATCCAAATCTTTACTGCACAAACAGAAATGTTGAGTACATTCTGGTGGTAAGATTGAGTGTTAAAACATTATGCTGTAATCATCCATCTGAGGTTTTTAAGGAAGCTGTCTGGGCCAGAACCACTAAAAGCTGGTCATGATGAACAACCCCATGACACTAGATGGAGCTCTTGCTTCATCATACACCCATAACATCACTCCTCATCTCTGTGACGCAGGGTGCTCATGACACATTCCTGACAATTTTGACAGTCTCAGGCTCAAACTTGTGAGAGCTGCAGGAAGAACAGCACATGATTGACACGCTGATGGACAGACAAACTGTGAAAACCTAAAAAACCAGCTGTCCTTGCCATACAGCCATCTGCCGCTTCCTGTCTAATTGGATGATGAGTGCTTTGATTGGAATGCGGGCTTGATTGCTAAATGTTTTGTCCCAATATGTTTTGAATTATCTTTAGACTCTTTAGTGTTTCTATACAGTAGCAATAAATATAGCAGAATTAGTAGTATCACTGGCAGCACAAGCAATTAGTAGATCATAGCTTTGGCTGACAACAACTATGATCTATTGACATGCTAGTAGTGAAGATACAACTTGGTCCACAGAATCATATAAAGAGCTGCGTTGTTGGCTTACAGCTAAGCCCCTTTGACATTTTGTTAACTCAACCATGGGGTAGCATTTCCTGACACTGAGAAATATTGTAAAGATCCAGGATTTCACAGGATGTAGTATCTACCTACAGAAATGTGGAAAAAAACAGGCTTTATCCTCCCAGCTCTGACCAGAATCTATAATATGATGGACACCTCTTGACGTCTGGATATCACTGCTATGATCAATACCAGAAAAGATATGATTCATCCAGTACAACCAATTTGTCACAGGGGCATGTTCCTGTTTTTCACTGTCAGTCAGATGAAAAATGAAAACTAACCTTTTTCATCATGGATTCTGGTATAGCACTGTCTTTGGCAGCCCTGCTGAATAACATAAATATTTTCTTATGACATGCTTAAGAGGTGATTTCAGTTTCCAGTGGAAACACTGCCACACTGCCAATTAGTTACTGTGCACAGCCAAGCAAATCAAGAAATATAGTGACATTATGATGCAGTGTCTGCAGGAATCAACCCCAATGAATGCGATAAAAAAAAAAAAATGAAAAGAGAAACTTGTGGAATTCAAATGTCACTGAATATCAATACGTCAAAGGCACTGTAAAGCTCACAAGGAGCTGTTTCCGATCAACACTTCACATTTGAGCCAAGTGGACCTATGGCTGTCAGTGCTGAACCCAACCCTGTGACATTTAAAAGGGGAAACAAGGAAGGTTTTCACTGCCCCATCGCACAAAATGACAGTAATATCTCCAGGTGTGTGTGACAGGGATGATAGCAGTAGTTAGAATTTCTGGCATTCAGAACTCAGCTCTCTTGGCCATACTTGTTATTTTGCTTTTAACAGAAGCTCTCTGCCCATTCATTCACTTTGTTTACCAGGTAATTCTACCCATCATCATGGCAGCTAAAGCCTATGCTAGACAACAGTGGCAAGGTGTCCCCGAGGCAAGGAAACACCTTGATCAGCACAAGTCCGAACTATAAGGAAAGGTGAGCGAGCGTCCTGCACAATAAGACATTTTTTGATTTTTTTGTAGATCAGGTATCTTAGTCATCTTTTACACCAGTGGTAGGGAGTATAATGAAGAGGATTACTAGCATTTTATTTCATTATAAAAGCGAAAGCAGTTCATTAGGATGCTAGGGACTTCATTGGTGCCATGCTGGCAGCTCTGTGAGGCTGTTATTAAGCACAGCTGTGCTTTGTTCTAAATGCTAACATCAGCATGCTAACATGCTCACAATAACAATGCTTAGCAAGCAAGCCAATGACAACAAGCACATACTGTTTATATACACACTCAGAAGGAACCAGAACCAATCCTAGGGACCAAGAACTCAATAACAAGACTGAGTCTACAGCTAGCAGCTCTGTGAGGCTAAAATCAGCACGCTAATATGCTCACAATGCTAACACGCTGATCTTTATCAGGTATATGTTTATGACGTTCACCATGGTCAGCATGCCAACATCTGCTAATTAGCACTAAACACAAAGTACAGCTGATGCAGAAGTGAATGTCATTAGTTTTGCAGGTATTTTGGCCATAAACCAAAGTACTGAACAAATTACAATTTTGACCTGATGATGGCGCTAGAGGAAACATCAGGGTATACAAAACTGAATGGCGTTCCATTCAACATTTGTCAAGATATTTAAGCCTGGACCAATGTAGTGCACCTACTGACCAACCTACCGACCGACACTGCCTACCATAAAAATCGAAATATCTTTTTATTTTTTAACCTGGAATCCCAATTCTCTCTGATATGTTGTGTAATGCGAGATATTCATTTACCCAAGTACCCGGTACTTGTACCCGGTACTAGGTTTGGACAGTAACTCCAGGAATTCAGAGGCATAAAGTTAACTTTCTCTACTGTAAACGACACGTCATAACTTTTGTATCCTGTTAATGCCAGAATGTCAGTTTGGTTCAACATATTTTGCGGTCAAAGCTCACTTTAGTTGAAGTTTGGCCGCAGAACTTGGTGGAACAACCAGGGAAGGAAAGTTCATTGAAAATAATGGCCTTGCTGTGCGCAGTGTCACCGGGTTGTTCATCTATCTTACAGAGTACCAAAGTTCCAGAGGATGAGAGTGGTAGGATGGGTGGAGACTTGTGAAGGAAGAGACACGTTCTGCAATTTTTACTGGTCCTACAGAGGTCACAGATGAGTTAATACCACTTTAACAAGTCCTAAACAGATAAATGAATTGAAAAAAACGACCTAATATGGCAATATTCACGCCATTTAAAACATATCTATTAGAAGCCATGCATTAAAACTCATTAGGGCTCGTTTAGAAAGGATGGGAGGTCTTTGCCACCAATCAATCAAGGTCACAGCTAAGATGATGCCATGCCATAGTTGGAGGGCTCTTAGACTGATGAGTGTCAGCGGAGCGCTGGAGGGCTTATGTTCCTCTCACTGGGCTCCCCTCCTTCCCCTCCTCGCAGACGAGTCCTGTTCTGACAGAGAGAGCTGCAGGAAGAGGAAGGAAATAAAAGCTGACATATCAGCACCCTCTCCACATCTTGTCAGAGTTGTCCTCTTTTGCCCCGATCCAATATCCAGAACCTCTTGTTCTCTTTTTCTTTCCCTCTTTCTCTGTCTGTCTAGTTCCCATTCCTATAGGCTGCTCAGGCTAGCTGTACAGAGACTACCTTTCATTAGCTCCCTATGTGGGGATGCAAGCATGCGTGAATGCGTGTGCATGCAATATTTTATACTTTCAGCACTCCTTTACCAGTACCTCTTCCTCTTTAGCAAGAGTCTTCCTGTTTCTGTCTTTCCACCCTGTAACATCTTAATTTCTCCCCTTCATTCTCTGTGCATCTTGCTTAAAGTAATAGATCCAGATTTGTGGGGGTAATCATGGCAGAGGAGGAGGAGGAGGAGAAGGAGGAAGAGGAGTATAAGAAGGAGGAGGAGGAGATTAGCTTAACAGTTATTTGGTGTGCTGCTTTTTTTGGTTCTGAGCACCACTCAGCCTTCCATTTGACAGCTCTTATCCAGATCCTTCAGGGTGCTTCCTTCCGCAATCAACTAATCATATTCTTTACAGTGCTGTCTTTTGTGAGACTCTTTATATCTGGCTCACATCCGAATCAGGAACAGTACTTAACGCTCGTCATTTGGGCAGAGATTTGAGAGCCGTAAAAGCTCAGGCAGTATTTGAATCCCGGTAATAATTGAGATAATTGGTACCAAAAGCAAACATTTAGGGCACTTGACCTCCCTCATACCAGACAGACAGACAGACAGACAGACAGACAGACAGACAGACAGACAGACAGACAGACAGACAGACAGACAGACGGATGGATGTCTGTCTGTCTATCTAGCAACCAGTTTGTACCCTTTTCACATACATAAAGACCAAACAGATCTTAATAACAATGGATGTCTCTAGAAGCATGGATTGTTAATTTTGATCTCTAGGCAGTGTTCCCAGTAAATTTGCCGCTTTGTGTCTTTTCTTTTAATCGGCAGTGCAATTCGCAGTCTTTCCCATTAAGCCTTATATGTTAATGGGAAACATTAAAGAAGAAAGTGAAAGAAAAATCCAGGGAAGGTAATCAACGGCGCTTAATTTATGCATTAATTATTCTAATGAAAGCAGGAAATCCACTTTAAGGTCAAACCGAGCTACCTGCAGATACATTTGGTATTGGAAGTCATACTGTATGTTATTAATACGTCCATCTGAGAGGGGTGGTGTGCCAAATGTTACTTTCTAATGACCTTGCCCATTGAGTTATCCTTATGTTGGTGCACTCTCTTAATGAGATTGCGGTTTTCAGATGGCCAACAATACAGTACCAATTCATAATGAGGCAAACAGTCAATTAATTTTCTGTGAATTGTAGTCAGTAATCAACCCTTGTTATAGATAAAGAAAAGACATTGTTGAATAATAGCACCCATTTTCTATTTAAGACTACATTTCAGTAAGTTCCAACTTGCAAAAAAACGATTTATTTAATGAAAGAAAAATGTAAAACTACTGTATATATTTATTCCCAGTGTTTGCTTTGACTTGTGTACTTGACTTACATTCAAAATTGTAACAACCAGAAAATGTTAATGCAGTGATAGCGCTCCCTACATTAGTGTGCCCCTGGGGCTTGACATTTTGGTTGCAATGTCTGTGTGAACTAAAAATAGTTTGTAATATCACTTAAATTCTGCCACACAAGCAACCAGTTTGGGGGCTGACGTAGTTAGCCATTGCTTAGTCCCATCAGTGATCAATTTGAGCATGCACTACTGCACTACATTAATCTGTGACTCTGCATGTTACCTTGTGTGTAACGTATGGAGTACTAATGTCCCAGGCTTTCTCGCTACTGTGAGGTTTGACAGTCTGGTCATTTGTAATCATTACATCAGCATAACTTTTCCTATGAAAGTGCGACAGCTAATGCTAGCTAGACCTCCTACTTATTCATATTATTTTATTTTGTGGGATGGACACAAAATGTCATCTTTCTCCTCTTCCAACTTTGTAACTAAGTTCCTTTCAGACAGAGAAGAGGCACAGTTTAATGTGTGCGTGTATACCTTCATTGCTCCATTAAAGAGACTCACAACTCACTTTAAAAAATCCACATTATGCCACGACTCTGGGACTTCTTGACTTGTGAACACGAGCATCTGTGCTGCTGTCAACACAGAGGTGCTCCTTTGGCAAAGATAGGAAGTAGGTATGAACTTTGTGAACTTGTAAAATGTTGGTTTGAACTTGTGCACCACTTACAGCAGCGCTAACAGCTCTGAACCAGAATACAGACCCATACCCTGTGCTCTTCCTCAGCCACCTTTTCCATCTTTTCTAATTAATTCTCTGTGGAGCTTCACACCTGCGGGGGCCGGACCAACTCTGCTCTCTTGTTTCTGGCTACAGGAGACAGTAATAGATGTTCACCTATACCAAAAAAAAAAGATAAAAGAAAATACAAAAAAAAAAACCCCAAAAAAACCTGTCCCAGGTCACGGGGATGGAGGACATTATAGGAACTCTGAAGCTCACTGTATGGCCATTTTCACAGTGGGTTTGTTTGTTAAAGTCCAGAGTTCGATTGTCACCCCTACCTTTAACCCTGCTGGTCTGCTTTCTGACTTCCTTACTGTTGTTCTGATCTGGTGGTCTGCTTGGGTCCTTTTGTCAATAAAGTATACCCTTTCTGGTGACAATGTATCCGATGTATCTGCTTTTGTATTTTTGCACTTCAGTAGTCTTTTTAGATCAGATAGTGTGTGTATGCATCTAGTTATATACTGGTAATGTAATGTAGATCTGAGATGTATATGGGTTGTCTGTGACCACTCAGCAGTGAGAAAATCAGCCATTTTGGTTTCAAATGTTTATTGCTAATTATCCAATTTGAAAATTACGTGTGACGTGTCATCCCAGTTGTTCACACCCTCATCTTTACCTGAGGAGGACCATTTGTGGTCAAAACGTTGTCAAGTCCATGACGTTTTTAAAGAAAAACTGGGAACAAGATAGCTGTGTACTTTTTTGAATATGGATTCTGACTGTACATGTAGTGTTCCGCAGCTCGACTGGAACCGACCTTGTTCCAGAAAAAGCGTTTATATTAACCAGCGTTTTAGGCAAACCTCTCCCAGATTCAGATGAAACTGCCAGCCTGAAAGCGCCCTAAATTTCATCCCCTTAAACTGTTGGATAAGGATGCCACCTTGGCTGCTCTCACTTGGCGCCAAGTTATTTCTGATTGGAGGCCTTAGAGCTGAGCCAACGAAGCGGAGCGTCTCGTTTGATCTGCCAGGGTTCTGTTCCCTCATCCAGACAGAACAGTGTGAAACATAAAGGCAAAGCCAAAAAAGACATCTATAATTAGTGAGTCAGTTAGGCTTCACCTCTCTCCAGCGCCACTCTCAGCTGGCCGAGACCCCCAGTATAAACACAGTCACTCACACCCACTGTGCCCACCCCCCACTTTAGGATTCATCGGGACTCATAGCTCTGGTTTGTAATTGCCTCACAAGCCTGCTTACTGAGAGCCAGCCTATTAGGAGAGCACCGGAGTGGAACATAACATTTTCAGTTTCAATTAGGTCTATGAGGGCATACATAATGCACAGGGGAGGTTTGGTCCCCTCAGAGTGGAGAACTGATGAACTCATGTGGGGAAATGACGCAGCAGTGGTCAAAGGAGCTGAGCTGAGCTGACTGTTTTTGCTGCATATTGCTGTAAGATTTATCAGCCTTAAGTGAATTAGTGTGTGCTCATTGGAATGTGGAGATAAGTTTGGAGTGAGCAATTGTGAGTGTGTGTGTGTGTGAGAGAGAGAGACAGTAAGCTATAAAAGAGAGGAAACTGCACAAGACTGAACTAACAGAATTACACTCAAACTCATGAGGCTACAATTACCTGGTGTGGATTTTAGTTAAGGTGCAGCAATCCCCACAGACTGGGGCCTTTTGTCATGAGTCTGTCCCATTTCGTAATCTGCTGCTGTCCACTTAAGCATATTGTTCATAAATTATATGATCTTGTTATCTTATTTGTTATGTAATCATCCCAACCTACTCCCTCGGAATACATTTGTGTTGAATGATTCTACGCTGCATGAATAACATCCATCACAGGAAGTTCTGTGCCTGTAAAAAGTAAGTGTGGTTGGGGTTATGAACAGGCTCTAGAGGTGTTCGATATATGAATTAAGACATCTTTAACAATGTAACCTATGTGAATACTTAATCTTCCAGGTCACTGACAGAACCAGTTGTTCTTTGCATTGCAAGTGCTGCCATTTAATTGTCAGCTGAGCCATAGTATACGACCTCCTAGTTAAACGCTTACTGAAAAACCACACAAGCTACAGAAACAATCATAATGCAATAACTAACAGTGCTCATAATGGAGCTTATAGATGCCTAGTTTTGTACTGAACTACACAAAACAGTTTCCAAGACAATCTGAAGCAATGCCTCACGGTAGTCACGGTCACGGTAGTTCAATCCATGCTTCGATCACTCACTAATTGCATTTGAATGGTGCCATATTGCCTTAAAAAATGAACATTACATAGTCAGTGACCACAAATATTTGTGCTGAACTGAATGCAATGATTTGAATCAGCAAATTTATTTGTAGTTTCCTTTTTCTTTCTAATGTAAACATAATCTTAGCTAAGCTTAAGAGTTTTAAACACCTAACTTTTAAAGTATACCCTAACCATACTGTAGCTCAACCAATTTCTTTTGCCATAATCACAATCTTGCCCTAAACTTAACCCCTTAACTAGTTTTAGTTGCCTCTCCTTAAGTGTCTAACCCTAACCATACATTAACAATACTGTAGTTATATTGTGTAGATATTATACGATTAATTAGTGGGAAAAAAAGGAATTGAAAGCTTAAAGATATAATTGTTTAACGTAATAGTTCAATATTAACGCTGTCTCCCTCATGTATCCATCTCCATTTTATTCTTCCTCTACAGAGTGTACTGTCTTTGGTTCCTGTATTAATGAATGCATCCCTGAAATTAGAAGTGCATGCATAAAATTTAAAAGACTTGCAAGACAGATGCTCTGATTAAATCTGAGTGTCTAGAGGCCCTCAGTGCTCAGAGGGTTTCTGCTTCCCCTTTTGACATTGTGCACCCTCAGGCTTCCAACCTCCATATCTGTGCCATCTTCTCTGCCTGCCAGTTAACTAACTTTGCAGTCTCTGAACTCCCTGGCTTTCTTTCACCTTCCAGTCCCTCGTAGCCAGAAGTCTTGTGGAGCGTTCCACTGGCTGTCTCCCTCACTCTCGTGTTCATTCTTTCTTCTTACAAACATGATGTATCAGCCTGCAGCACTGTTGTAAAACAGTATAAAGCTTAGTAGCAGTGAAAGTTGAGCCAGCGCCCATAGTGGTTCATTTGTTCATTTATATATAATTCCAGATATGGTTTTAAGATGTTTCTTGATTAGTCCTAAAGACACCATGAAATAGGAACAGTTTTGAGGGACCTCTATGACGTACAAGACGAGGATCATTTGACTAAAGGAGGTTGCTGATTGAGCAATAGTGCTAGCAAGCTAGACTATACCTTACTATATACTATATGATGTGCATATAGTAACATAATTGGCTGTACGAACTATTACACTGTTATTGGCTGTGGGTTTGAGTATTATTCATCTTGGAATGAAATTGAAACTGAAATGAAAATGACATTTGTAGTCTTTTAATTTTAATGTGGAATGTATATTCATTATCACTTAGGCATTTGAACAGAGCTCTGCTGGACCAGCAGCCAAATGAAATTCAGAAAATGGGGTTTAAGTATGACTGTAATGTGCTCAAGGGATCATTTTGTGGTTTCTAAACTCTAAATAAATAGAGATAAATTTGCATGAATATTCATAAAAAGTGTACTGCGGTGTCGCTTTTTGGAGAGAGTTAGCCACCAGTCTTTATTTAGCCCCAGTTCCCCTGTAAGTTTTACATGTGAAAATATTGCATTGTTGATTATATATATATATATTATATATATATTTATTGTTGATTATATTCAAATCAAAGAAACACGTAAGTAAACCCTAAATAGACTAGTTTTCTCTTTGTTTTAAAAAGTTGCAAGTGTTTTACTATATGTAATATTTTAAAGCCGTTGTATTGTCTGCTTTACCACTGATGACTTTTTACAGTACAAATAGCCATGCTAGCAAAGCTGACGAAAATTTAGCCTACCAATATCTTCGGCTGCTTCAGTTGGCAACAACCCTCATAAAATAGGCTCTTTACTTTCTTAAAATGATGTAATTCCTTTTGAAACAGGATGTTGACGTGGGATTTCAACTATCAGTTGAAAATAGAGGGAAAGGTTACTTGATATAAAAAAAGAGAGTCAAGCTAAATTATTCTTCTCCAGGCTTCACCTAGGCAAACATGCACGGGGGTCGCTCGGCATGTTTCTTTTTTACTTGCATGTAATACATTTACGTTTTATTTTTGACCCACGGTAACCTTTAACATCCTTCTCTTCATAGGTTCACAGAGACGTGTATCTTCAGAGAAGCATGATTCCATCTATAGTGAGACAAGATAACTTAAAAATGTGTGGTTCCATTTTATGTTCACATTTTGACCAGTTTTTTCAGGAAGTTAAAGTGTTCAATGGTGCCTTTAATAAGGCAATATTTTGCTGTCTTTCAGTTGATGTTGGACTTCACAACCTCCTGCACAGCACATCTCTCAAATGTGAACTGGGCTGATTTTCTTTCTGTCTCTGTGACACACAAACAACCCCTTTGATGTGATGTGTGACCATCCACGGGCAGCAATTGACTCTACCTCAGAATGACAACATGCAGCAGGCCTACTCACCAGCAACGGCAAGCTCTTTGTATGTGTATTTATGTGATCGGTCAGGCCAGAGAGGCCAAGTGTGGCCAAGTGCCCGCCTCAGCCACAGCAAACGAGACAGGACAGAACAAGCCATTTTCTCCAACCCCCTCTGGTTAAACTCCCTATTTTCACACCAGTCGCCCTGGAATTGCTCTGTCTCTCTCTATGAGCGACATCCTGATGGCACAGCGGGCAGCAAACCCAGCATGCGAATAGGAGGAAGCCAGGGGTGAGGCAGGGGCTGGGAGGCGTGGGTGAGCAAATTAAACGCGAGGCCACAGAGAAGCAGCTGATAAAATCTCAAATGCTCTATTTGAGTTTGTTTAGTTTAGTTTTGGTTGACCTGTGAACATACCTCTCCGGGGCAGTCAGGATCATGTTGACATCCATCTTGTTTATGTTCATCTGCTGTTGTTTACTCAAGTCAAACAGGGACGGGGCTGGCTGAATGCTGTTGTCTTGTCGGCTCTCTGAGATGTACGTGACCTTCCCTCGACCCTCCTCTGAGCCTGACTGGCCACGGGCTGTACTGTAGCTCAGCAAGTCAAGCAGCTCTCGGATTCCCCCCAGGTCCTGTTCACTACCGGAGGATCACAGGGTCAAAGAACCTGGTTTTACTTTAAGTTCAGACTGAATGTCCCCAGGGCTAAATTGTTAAGAGCACACTGTCTGGTGTATTACGCTGATTGCTGTGGAGGCTGGCCAGGTATTACAGCACAGGCAGTGGACTTTCTATTCTATTATTTCTTATCCTGTTGCATGGCAAAAAGCATTATTCATTGCTGTATTGTTTCTTTGTGATGTTCCCATGGTATAGGTATTTATCATGTGTTGCATTTTTAATTTGTTTTGTATGTATTTATTCTACTTTTTTGGGCCTGCACTGTGAATAAATGTCCTCACAGGGATAACAAAATTAATTAACCATTCAATCACAAAGAGCTTTGTAAACACTTTTTAACTGATATCAGCAAAAACATGCATGTGCTCATTTAATAAAATGATATTAGGTACACAGCTACAAATATAATGCAGTATTGTTTATCATAACACCCAGTACTGGTGGTTGGTCATCTTCTAACTATGCAGACACACAAACGTCACACCCAGAGGTGATGGTTGAACTTCTTTCCAAACCCATTGGCATTAATCTGCTGCTGTAACAGTCTCCACTCTTCTGGGAAAGCTCTCCCCAAGACTTTGGAACCTGGCTGCAGGGATTTGCTCCCATTCAGCTTCAAAAGAGTCAGTGAGGTCAGTTGGTATTGTTGGGTAATAAGGCCTGGCTCCCAGTCTGTCATGTTTCTCCAGAGCTGTTGCCACACAAGTTGGAAGCACAAGATTTTAAACCATGAAAAACAGCCTGAAAGTACACAAAAGTGCGTGGACAGTAGTGTCCACATTTGCATTAGCATACTAATCCTCAATTTCTGGGCGAGTCTCTTCACTTCACGTCTTTCATGTCTGTGGCATCTATTCAATCTTGTATAATATGGTCGAGTTATGCTGCCCCCTTCTAAAAATATTTATATTCACTCAAGTATTTTCTATGTATTCTTTTTATTTTTATTTCTATGATTACTGTTTTCCTTCAGTGATCAGTTAACTATGACGTCAGCATGATGTAATCAATTTTGTTCCTATATATACACACCTTGCCAATTTCTATGTTAGCTATTTGCCTATTGAAAAGCGTGAGGATCAATCTTATTAGGTCTTATTAGGTCTAATAATCTATATATCTATATATATATATATACACATATATCTCAATATATATATACATATATCTATATATATATATCTATATATCTATCTATATATCTATCTGTATATATATATATATATATATATATATCTATATATATATATATACACATATATCTCAATATATATATACATATATCTATATATATATATCTATATATCTATCTGTATATATATATATATATATATATATATACTACATGGACCTTATGGTGAGATTGTTTTGTCAACTGCCGTTTGCGAGGTCAAGAATGAACCTTGAACCTCAGCTTTTAATCCAACATGCATGTGAAGTCCATTAAATGCTTAGAAAAAATGTAAATTTCAACATCTACATTTTCTAGACAAACTCCATATGCTGATAAAGATCATGCGATATGATCAAAAGTTCCAGAGCAGCTACTAAACAGCTTTTTCCAGATGTGTAGTGATTCATTTTAGTGCAATAATTACCTGGGTTTTAAACTTTAGTGCAACCTCTTGTGTTGATATTTATTTAATTTAAAAATGTATACCAGGACTTCCTTATCACCAATATTATGCGCTCACTATGCAACTTACAAGTGACTGCACCTGCACCTAGACAGGTATAAAAGATTCAGTAATCTGCTGGACTACCAAGACTAAGAGGCTGCATCCAGTGAGTTTAAGAATGCGGGAGCCCTCATAAATAATAGCTGTCCAACAGTCAATGTATCTTCATGCAGGCTGACTTGAGAAAGAGATAGTCTCTGCTTCTTATCCCTTTATCTGAGCTGCACAGGCGAAGAAAACACTTGGTCCATGGCCGTTTTTGGAAATAAATTAATTACTCTTTAGGGGAGCAAAGATGGGCATAGTACCACAGGACTGCGAACTGTTTGATCGGGAGGGAGCCTGATCCCGCTCTCTGAGGAATCAAGCAGTTATTTGTTTGCGCTCACATGTTATGTTAATAGATTTTGTTGTTCTGATGGAAAGGGTGAGAAGGCATCTGCAATCCCCAGTAGTCTGTACCGAAGCTGGATTTCGATCAGTGCTGGCATTGATTTGGCCAAGTGCACTGCAAAAGTCAAGTATGTATGTTATGTGTGAGTATGTGCATCTTTCTGACACACACACACACACACACACACACACACACACACACACACACACACACACACACACACACACTCTGTACTCATGCACACATGTTCATGTTCATACCTGCCTGCAAAACACCACAAAGTCCCACTCTTTCATTCCTCATGCATGTGCTTTGTCACATGCAGAAGGCAACACATGCACACATCAAATATAAATCATTAATATCATATTTGTATATCCCATTTATAAAATATCCATGACTCTTCTAATAGGCCGTCAGAGCCACTTTAATTGCCTCATAAGGCCTTATTGACCAGCACGATGGGTACATTTTTATTATTGTATTGAATATTACTCCTGGTAATTGCTATGGAAAACGAGTTTCCATAGCAATGCAGGTTTTACTCATGAACATTTAGCCATGCTTTTGCACTGTATATGCAAAAGGGCAGACAGGAGTCAGATTATATGCAATAACACAATGTAATGAATAATTGATTCCTGGCTCTCGGGTGAGGGAAGGAAGAGGTTGCTAGGACAACCAGTAAAGCACTGCTCTCTGTTTCTCAGACACACACACGCACACACACACACACACACACACACACAGCCTTATCACAGACTCTGTGTGTGTGTGTGTGTGTGTGTGTGTGTATGTCTAATTTACCCTGACCTCTCTGTCTCTAGAGGCTGCCTCCACATGGACAGCCTTTAATTGTTTAACTTAGAGGCTCTCCTTCCTTCTCACCTGGACACACACACACACACACACACACAAATGAAGGAACACACAATACCCACCGTCTTTCCTCTGGTGAGGGAAATGCCATACCACCCCCTGCATGTATATCACAGATGTAAGGAGATGCTTATTCTTTGTACTATCTTGTTTTAACTGCCGAACATTGTTTCGTTACCAGTGTGAGCTTTTTCAAAAGGCCTGCACGGTCTACTCACAGTGCCATCACTATATGATATGTTGGTAAGCATTTTAATCACAGATCTCATATTTTCATGATTACAGGGTAATTAGCTGGCAGCAGAATACAGTGTGTGAAATTAGGGGCTGTTAAACTGCAAAGTGGATGGAAGCTGGTCTGTTTTGAAGGTCTATTTTTAATCAAGATTCAATCGAAATCACCAGTTTCAGCTGTAGATATTCACTCTGGATCAATGATAAGTGTATTGGCACAGTAACAAAGACATGCTGAATGTATTACAGTTGTGTAAGGAAGGATTGCGGATTTAAACCGCAGCGAATGAATAACAATCTGATTAGGAAGTTTAGATTAATATAGCTCCTTGCCTTTGGGCCTACATACACAAGCTGCGAAGACAGGGGCTGAAAAGTCACAGTTGCAGTTATTCTTGGAGTACAGAAATTCTCACATCCTCTTCAGAGCGCACTGATGTCGGCGGTTAGCGTGTTATTAATTAGTGAGCTTACAGAAAACATCTTGAGGAGTTGTCTGAGGTAGGCTTTTGTCTTGCAGTGAATACTCTGCTTTGATGTGATGGGTTTAAAATGTATTGAATGGATACAGATGACTGGCTCTAGACAGAGCAACAATTCCACCATTCACATTTTCCTCTGATTAAAAAGCCCTCCTCGAAGCTCCAGCTTCCTTTGATGCTTTTTAGAAAAAGAACTCTATAGGTGTGGCTGAATGATGCAATACTGAGCTGCCGCTGCTCCCATCTGAAAAAAAACAGATGCGAAAAACAAGCTTTAATTCAGACAAAGGCAGACAGGGATCTTACACATATCCATGTGTATGCAGGGGGTTGAGATGGCTCAGGCTCTGGAGTGTTTCTCTTTCTTTCTCTCTGTCTCTATCTTCCTATCTCCCTCTGTTGCTCTGTTCATTAATCAGCCCTTTATTAAACAAAAGCAGCTTCCAGCACTGCCTAAAAGGTGCATAGATAATCTTGAAATGAAGACAGAGTATTTACCCTGCTTACCCTCTACCTCTGCACCACATTCTGCATGGTAATGGAGGGGAAAGCTCTTGCGGTGTATAAAGACTGATTGAAAATACCAACCTTTGTAAATATTACATACAATTGTGTTTAATGGTGTTTGAGCTATTGTGCCCCAGAAAGCCAAACGTCGGCTGCCAGGTACAGTCTGTGCAGATAGAGGTGACATGCATGGACAAAAATGAATGGTGAGGAGAATTATCCGCTGCAGCGAGAGTCTGGAATTTAATTATCACCGTTCGACACCGACGTTTTTAAGGACATGGGCAATTTCGAGGACCATTGTCTAACTACTCGCAGGAAAAGCGATACAGGCGAGTCAGGCAATCAAACATCCCACAGCAGAGAAAACTGGGCCAGGGTGTACTTTCTTTGAACAACAGACAATTTAGAAGTTATAGTTTACTAGTCTATGGCGGAGGCAAAGGCACTCGGAGGGGCAAAAAATAATGGCGTGTAAAGGTTCGATGTGTATAACAATGACAATGAGGCGTCGAGCTGGAAAGGAGCCCTTAATAGGTACCTGCCTGCCCTGGGGACCACACTCGCGTCTTATTGGTCATCCATTCACAAGACAGCGGCGTATTCTCCTCACCGCCAATCAGCCAATTACAGGCCCCATAACAGGAGGCCTGCTGGCAGCAAGGCAGTCTTTACAAGCCCTGGATCTCAGACAGGGGAGACGACCCTGTCACAGAATCATAACTATGATGAATACGGCCGGAGGTTTACGGCAACGCCACTGTTTCTGGTAATGTGAGGTGGGCGTGAAATGGCCATTCACGGGGAGCAGACAGCGTGACCCTGTTTGAGGCTTCAGAAAATGGTGTAAAATACTGTAAGATGATGAGAAGGGCAGGGAGAGAAGTGTTAATCCAGACGTGGTGAGCATTTATTAGTGTTAGAGGGAAGGGGCAGCACTAATGTTGCTTCTCACCGGCTGCTAATGAAGCCAGTTATGAGGAAGACACTAGTTTGGAGTTGAGCAGAAGGGCAGAGAGAGAGGGGGGGGGGGGGTATTTTGCTACCTCCACTTTAATATTCAGCTCTTTTATAGAGTAGTGCCAGTCCATTTTATCCTGCAATTATTAATCTGTCCGTTACAACGAGGTCTAAGCAGATTCTGATCAGCATTAGCTGCCTGCCTGTCTGGCTTGAGTCCATGTCTCTTTGATTGCTGCTGAGCACCAATGACTCTACAGCGCCATTATCTACCCCACCATTGATGTTGATCATTTAGTGACTCCATGCATTTTAATGTCTGAATTGCAGCCGGTTCCCGGCATTACAGCATTAAGGTAGTGACTGAGACCAGCGATAATGACACGAAACAGAAGTGTGTGTTTGTGTGCGTTTGTGCCAGCCTGTCTGATGCTTGGAGCTCTCATGTTTGATCTGAGTGGGACCTGTAACGGTTCTGCACACAGAGATGTGGACTCAAAAGCAGGATTCAGAGGCAGAGCAGTTGAAAGCAATCAATCGTTTACTTGGTAAGAAGTTCAAGTAGAGTTCGGCAACAGGTAATCAGTCATCGAAAGCAAACAAGCAGGCAAGGAGCAGGCGGAAAGGCATTATACGATCTGGCAAAAGACTGGGGAAAGAAGCCTGGTATACATGCAGGGGAGGGAAGGGGGAACAGGTGTGCTGGTGAGTGAGGGGATCAGGTGAGTGGTAATGGCAGGGACACACTGAGGGTAACTACAGGGCAGGTGGGGAATGGCAGGTATCCAAAATGACAGGAGAGGTTAATGACTGGGAAAACAGGAAAACAAGCAAAATGTGCAAAAATTAGTAAATAGAGGTAGGCGTTGTGACAGGCACCCACTTTGCGCCTCCAGCACAAGCAAGGATTCTAAAAAATATTGCCAATATTTCACAAGCATCACAGAGCTGACTGCATAGCAACACTCAGATTCAGTATGCCTCGTCGACAAGGTGCCTTGTTAGCTTGAGATTTTGAGATTCATGAGGGGCTATAGAACAAAGTCCAAAAACAGTTACTGTTTGCATGCACTTAAGTAACCAGGTTACAGTCTGCTTTTTGCATAAACCTGATTTCTTAAACGTCATGCAAACAAAAAACACATTTTGGTAATCATGTCACAGGATTAGAGAAACCTAATTTCACAGATTGGTCCTGAAAAAAGCTGATTTCTTGGTCACGTCTGCATAACAGGGTTGCTGTTTGGTTTTCTACATGTGCCTGACAAAGACTTCAGACAGAGAAAATATAGCTGTGACAGCAGTGTGGCAGGATGAAAGGAAAGATCCTTATATGTACCAATGTATCCTGATATAAGGATAAGTCCAACAAAAACAGATAATTCAGAGGATTGGATCAAAACTGTGTGATACGTCTGTCGCTCACCTACTAACCAATCAAATCACTGGAAAAATGTCATTCTTTGTACCGGAGTCGGATGTGGACAAAAGCCCTGCCTTCATATTTAAGTGACAAGTAATAAAGAGCCTAAAGTGACACGTTCACAGACCAGTTCTTTCCATAATTATCAGTGATATGATAAAATGTAAGCAATGTCTACATTTCTAGCATTTGAGTGTCCTCCTGTTAGCTGAAAGATTTACGTGTTAATCAACTAAACTACCAGGGATTTCTGAGCTACAACTGCTCTCACACAGAGAATAGTAATAGAGTTCGTCCATGTTTTAAGTTTGAAAATAGTTTTGTTGAAAAGTCATTTCCCACAGACTGGATCAGCATGGCAGACAGGAACTAGCTAGCTAATTTTAAAAGCAAAATTAAATATAAGATCACAATGCTATGATGTTTACAGATTCATTATGGTAAAGCTTCTGCAGGTTCCTCCCTCACTGTGCTTTTCTTTCTCTTCCCTGGTTTTACGTGTTCATTGGCACCAAAGATAGTCAAGTGAGGAAGCACCGCACTGACGAACACGAGTGTTTCTTGCTGAAAGATGCAGAAGTACAAATAGCAGCTAACTAGTTGACCTTAGTTATCAAAAATAAATGTAATTTACAGCTGCATAATAATTGCACTGAAATTGTTTCAGGATTTATAGCTACTGGTTCTGTGTACCCATTATCACTGAGATGATGATTGTACAAAATGACTATCAGTGATATGCTTTTAAAAAATACTGTATGTACAATATATATATATATATATATATGTATATGTGTGTGTGTGTGTAGATTTCTTGATATTTGTTATTTTCCTCAGTATAGTGTCAACTCCCCATATGGTTTGCATTGCATGCATTTATTTCTTATATTCTGATAGCTCAAAGTGAGACATCAGAGCACATTTTTTCTTCACCTCTGGGCTACATAACATGATGAAAAGATAAGCTGAAAAGTATTTACTATGTTGTGTTTTTTATTTATTGTGTGACTGTTTTATTTGTTGCTACATGTTTAAAGCTAGATCAGAAAATCTTGGGTTCACAGAGTGACCTATACACACATGCTGGCCTATTGTTTCACTTATTAATTAATTAACAGATAAATATTTTGCCCTGTGAAAAAAGTTTAAATTCTATACAGCGCTCTTAGTCTATGACTAAATACACATATAAACAAAAGAATAAGTGAACAGTGCATTATTTGCATGGGATAAATGCTCTACAGGTACACAACAGGCTAGCCAAAATCACAGGCTGTATTTCAGGACACAATATCTACTGCACAAAGCCACATCTTAAAAACGTGTGACATACATTAAGCATTTTAAGTGGATGGTCTAGTTTAAGTTAGTTTAATATTTATTAATTCTGCATACTTTGTGGGGTAGTGCAAAATGAAGCCTAAATCTGTCAGACGTGTTGGATTCTGTAGGGCTCAAGTCAGGTTACTGACCTATAATAAGCATGGTTATAATAGCACTATACAATATCCATGCGTGGATATCCTAGGAAATAAACTTTGGCAGTGAAGTTTAGCAGAATCGTCCAGTTTAAGTATTTTTAGATGACCCAATATCTAGTGGAGTGTTAAAATGAGGATGTACCTAACGCAGTACTGTAGCTGACTATGAGCACATTATACAGCTGCAGCCAAGCATGGGGAAGCCTCTTGTCCATGCCTTTGATTGCAAACCCATGTAAAGTAATCAGAGTCCACAGGAAACTTGTCTTGTCCTTAGCTGTATGGTCTCATTAGCAGTTAGGAGTACACGACCCACAGGGATCTCATTTCATTAAAATGATAGTTAGCTAACCAAGCTTATTTGAAGTTATTAGCTAGATGACACAGCCCTGACACAGTCTCTCTATGAATGCATGTTATCAGGCATGGTATAGCCTGCCTTCCTTCATACATAATTCAGAGCACATAAAAGATGTAGAACATTTTGATCTATATTCTGTGGAACACACACTTTCCAGATACTGTAGCTATATGTGCTGCACATGCTGGTACAAACACACATCTCATATGCTTAAGGCTACTGACAACTGCTTCCATGGTTGATATTTTGCTTGAGCAGTTTTTAATACAGTTGGTGGATTGGCCAACAGAATCGGAGTGAGATGAAGGCTGACGATTGCTCTACTATCAGTACGACGGCTTTAGCCGCTGGCCACTGTGAATAGAGCAGAGCAGAGATAAACTGGACCTCTGCTGACACAGGTGTAGACGTGCAGCTCTTATCTGTCTAAGTCAAATGGAGCAGAAGATAACAGGTATTATGCATATTACAAAAGGCTTCTGTGGACACGCTGTTCTATGCATGCATCACAAAACTCTCCCTGACAGAATATACAAGAGTCTAGTGGTATTGTTAGCCGTGCTAGCGACGTGGCTCTAGGGATAGCAACGTTGGTCTGTCTGTTGGTTGGTTGCTCCACTTTTGGCTCAGACTGAAATAACTTAACCACCATGAAATGTAATAATTCCTACTGCCTTTGGTCATCGTCATGGTACAATTTCAATTTGCTCAATAATTTGGTTTATGGCCAAATACCTGTAAAACTAATGACATTCCCATCAGCCTCAGCTGTACTTTGTGTTTTGTCCTAATTAGAAAATGTTAGCATGCTAATATGCTAAACTAAGATGGTCAAGCTTGACATCAGCATGTTAGCCTTGTCATTTTGAGCATGTTAGCATGCTGCTGTTTGCCTTTTGCTCTGTACAGCCTTACAGACCCGCTAACATGGTTGTAGACTCTTAGTCTTCTTTTTATACAGATAGCAGTCATTAAAAAATATAATATGAATATACACCCAATAATCAGTGAAATTAGTTGCTGACTTCTAAAATAGATGAATTGTGGAGTTATATCACTCTGGGTTTTTGTTTAAGAACTTTTAGTCTTGCACATGTCTTGACTAACAACGGTCAGAAACCAGAGGGTTTTTTGTGGCATTTTACAGCTTAGGCATCTTCAAAGACAATATCTTTCATTGCATATTCAGTGTGACTTACAGTGTATGCAGATTCCCACGCAGTACCATTAGTAGCCCTGAGAGAGAGGAATCCCTCCTCTTTGTTTCCCAAATCTATATATCAAGCCCCTATAACTGCATCATGCATCACAGTTCAACAGGCTGGGGCAGAGTGATAACACATTGTGTTTTGTAAATCATTAAATATTCGCCTTTTGTCAAAATTTGGATTTTATCTTGGTTGAATTGTTTTATTTTATGTTACTCTTATATACCCTAGATTTGGTTTTTATGATGGTAAGGGGTCAGAGGTTAGGGATAAGTTTCTGTAAGGGGCCCAGAAAGAGGCCTGCAGCCTGTACATCCTATGCTGGAGGCTTGACATTTGCCATCAGGGATGGGAGTTCTGTTCTTCTTTGCAAGCTTATTAGTGGGTTGAGAGGCATATGAGGACAGTCCCAAGAGCGCTGAGGACAGAATCGTCACCACCATCAGTCTGCTAACAGGCGGTTGCCTCATGAAGCAGGATTAGTTGTCTTCTTAACTGTGCCGAGTAAAAAAAGTGTTTTGGGAGTTTGACTCTCTGCAAGCCTTATCACTGATTAAGTGTTAAACAAACTATACAATAAGTGGATTGTATATTCCATAGATTAAGAACAGATGACAGTATTTCCAGTAAAACAGGGAAGGTTATATCAACAGAAAATCAGGCTCATTTATAATTTATAACTGCAGTGGTAACAAATAAAATATCTGACTTGGACTCCACCTTGGACTCCATCTGGTAACACTAATGTATTGTAATTTATGCTCCATAATGAATCTTTCCCTCTCATACTACACCCTCTTGACAACGTCTCACATTTCTTCTATCATGACATGTCACCAGCTGACGGCGAGCAGTGCATCCTCAGTTCCAGATTCATCTGGCTCTCCTTTTTCTGAGCGAGACGTGCTTCCCCTTTTGCCATCAGCCCCCCGCCCAGCTCAACCCAGCCCAAAAGCCCTTTGATGTGTCACTTCTCGCCCTCAAAGCTGTGAAATCTCAATTTTCTGATAAGAGCAACCTCAATTTGTCAGGAGATACTATTTATAGATCTGACAGAGATAGACGCTGCACGAGTTGCAATAATTCTTAACAAGTACTTAGAGGCCGACGCCACTTTTGTGTGAAGTAGAAGCAGAGCTGCCCCAGTCGATTCACCTTCTAAAGACGCATTGAGGAAGTAGATCTGAAATGATGCTCGGCAGCACTTTTATTTTGCCACTGTATTAGACATGGGTCCAGCATGGCCCGGCTTCCTGTCTGAACTTGTACCTCCTGAGAGTTGGAGCTCTTTCAATACCTCAATTCAACCCACTTTGTGGTTCTCAGATAGTACTGCCTCCATCCACACAGCAGTCAAAAGGAAAACATAGTAGTTTCAGCCCCCACCGCGGGCGCGCACACACACACACACACACACACACACACACACACACACACCATTGTTATGGAAGATACTCTGAAAATGCAGTTAATTAAACTGCCCATTACTCACACAGGAAATGGTTGAGCTTCAGAAAAACTACTAGGGACTTTGAAAGAAAGCAAAAAAATTAAACAGTACATTTGATTGCACAAGAGCATTTAGTAATGTTCTATTTTACAGGTTTGTAAAATGCGAATCATTTTTTAAAAATTTCCTAGGGGGTTTCCTGACAAGACCTATGTAATTTGGCACTAATTATAGCTAGTGTAGAGTGTTTTAGTCAGCAAGCAGCAGGTCAGCTGAACATGCAAAAAATGTGTTTACTTGGGATTATATAGAGCAATTCTTCAAACGTAAAATCCCTCAGAAAATCAAAAGCTGCTTTTAAAGTCAACACAGCTAACCAGTCTCTAACTAAAATAAGTCTTTCAGAACCTTCTCTATAATTAATACCAAATTACATTGTTCTTTCCAGGAAATTATTAGGAAATAAGGGACCCTTAAAATAAACTTACTGCAAGAAAAGGCCAAGAATGTAATAAGAAGAAATAATTTCAATTAATGATGTTAATACTTATTATTGTTGACCACCTTCCAACGTTGCTCAGATTGTTAGATATGTTTTTGTTTTCTTTCTTTTTTTTATTAGCTACGTTGCCATGGAATCAAACCTGTAAAATAAACAAGAAGCAATTATGGACACAATTATGAGCATATAAATACATGTGAGCAGTGCATTCTTCCCACTTTTACTTAGCCTGTTATCTTCACTTGGTTTTGTGTGTGGATGCGAGAGAGAAGTGGAAATAAATTAAACTTAATAGTATTTAAGAAATGTAGAAAACTGTCTCTTGAGAGGAAACGGGGAAGAAGAAAAGAATACTTCTGCAATAATAGTCACAAATCTGAAGTAAGATGTGAATATGAATAAGTAAGTTTGCCTGATTCATAATAACTAAAATTGAGTTCTTTTCATAAAGCTAATATTCTGATGATTTTAAATTCCAGACTTTCAAAAGCCATCAAATTAAAATGCTGATCATTCACACTCCAACACAGACATTACATTTCACTTTGGGTGAGATGTGCTCATGTAAATTAAAGTAATTTCCACATATTAATGTTTTAATAGAAAATTCTGTTGATGGCTGCCTCACATTGTCCAGATGAACAGTAGCCAGATGGTGTGAAATAAATGAATAAAATCTTACATGGACTGATGGTGCCAGAAATGTTTATACCCCATTAAGTCATTATTAAGTGAGGGAGTTTTGATTTTGATTAGCATTGAAATCTCTAGTATACACATTGTTAAAGGAAATGCTTAGCATTATTCAAAATATGAAATTAGAATTAAAATGTATCCCAACTTCTGAATGCTGAATCTTCTATTACCTGTAGCAACAGTGCAAAAACACACAATTGCCTGGCTAACTTTGGCCAGTTTCTGTCTAAGCACACCAATTTATGCACGCAATCTCATGGGAAGAGATGTTGATATTTAAAATGCTTTCTGAAAATAAAACAATAATTCATTTGAAAGTGAAAATTTCGATGTCTATTATGAATTTAACAAACCACCCGGCCTTAGCATTGCTTGCTTGAAAGTAACCATTATTCAGCATGTGAGACCAGTCTAGCGATGCATTTGGACATTTCGTAACCTTCAAAACTCAACGCAATATAAACCATCTGTGCTTAGGTGTGAAAACAGGCAGGTTTGTCTCAGGACCACACACATGTTGTAACTAAAAAGGTTCTTCTTTGTCTAACTGAAATAGAAAAGAAATTATGTTAAAGTAAAACAATGTAGGGATGGCTCTATGCAACAGCGGTTTTGTCTGTGAAAAAAAGAGACAGGCATTTTTACTTTTTTGGATTAAAATGTTCTGCTATAGTATGCATCCCTCAGCAAAAAATTAAATAGAAGAAATACTGAAAAACCAACATCACAATTTACTTGCAGGTTTTAATTTGAACAAACTGTTTGCTGTGGAGTTACTTGCACTATCCAAGTGACTATCTAAGCCAAGATGTAATGGCACTATAGTTTTCTTCTGTATGTTTATAGTAATGTCATTGCAATACGAAGGTTTATATTTGTAGAACTTGTGTTTTCATAGTTACTTAGATGATCTCTGCTTTACGTGCAATGTTTCAAAGACCTGGATTTCTACCTTAGTCAGCACTTTGTGTTTATGAATCAAAACAGGATAGTGTTAAAATAATAAGGGTGATGACAATGACATATCCTTTAGTAAGACATTAAAGTTTGAATGCAGCATGCCAGCATTTTTATCTTCTATATTTTATTGGCAAACCAGGAATGGTGCATTACTGCCACAATCCAATGTTGGACAGTTCTGTATGATCTCATCCCTCTGTATGACAGACTGCACTGTGCTGTCGTTCTAGATCACACTTTTACATTTGTATTTGTGTTTTTATAACACAAGAATAGGTGAAAAATCAAAGCTAATTGTGGACATATTTATCTTGTTCTAACATGTTTACAACATGAACATTAGAGTAATTGGGGTTTCCATTATTATTTTCAGTTAACAGCTCCTGTACAACAATAGAATTAAATGCCTTGTTCAATGGTTCGTCAATGGCCCAGACTTTTCCCAGCCAATCTTGGGAATTGAAATGACAGTCTTGTGGTCACAAGCACACTTTGTCTAACCTTTGGGCTACTGCTGGCCCAGTTTGTCTGAAATGGTAATGTGCTGCTTTGAAGTTTTCTCTATTGAGCAAAAGGAAAAGTCCAGTCTTACAAGATCACATACTACAGAGCCAACTCACACAACTCTGAATTTATACTATACACACAGCAGCTCGCTGAGTAAAGGTCTCTGTGTTAGATCAGTTCTGACCCTCAGAAAAAGGCTTTTACTGTACTTCTATCTTTCCTTCCAATGAAACATTTCAATGGCAATTTGATTACCTGCCGCTGTGGAGAAAGAAAGAGCAATTTGAAGACAGATTGACCTTTCCTCTTCTCTCTACAACCGCTTGCTCTGCCTTTCCCATCTACCACATCTCATCCCCTAGTTCCCCGCAAATATCCGTGGTACTGAGAACATTTTACCATAAACCCTTACAGTCTGCACATAACAGGAAGGAAAGGTGCCCCTGTATGTTTGTGTATCTGTGTGGCATCTCTGTTGTGTCCCTGAATGGGATTTGCAGTGGATATCCTTGGCTGGTATAGGCTATGAGATGAAGTCGTGTCTGCATTTTTAATAAAGCAAAGACGATACAGGCTTGACTGTTGTGTTTGGTGTTTGTTGTTTGTTGTGTCTCTGTGTGTATTTTAGAAGAGAAAAAATGAGACAAAGACAGCGAGACAAAGACAGAGAGGGAGAGAGGTGACACTTCCCTGGGGCATCGTCATATTACCCCCACAATGTGATGCTGAAATCAAAACATTGTTCCCTCATTCCAGCCAAGGTACCATGGAGCTATTATGTTGCGCATAGAAACATGCCGTCTTCATGTATCAATTTACCACTGAGCCAGAAGTGACCCAGAAATGTCAAATGACTCCGGCGTAGTGTCCTAAGATAGGAGGAAATTATGCAGGGAACAAACCTGCTGGCAGAAGTGATCAACCACAAATTATTCTATTCAGATTCACAAAGCACCGGCTAATTTGAGGGAGTGACACCAATTTCCCACAGGCCAACCCGCATGCCTTTTTTTCTCTATTTACTATTAAATACCAAAGAGATGTGCGTCTAGTGAGCAAGCATGGGAGACACGTTAATGAAGGATGGATTGCAATCAGCCCCCCAACCTCTCTCCCCCTCCTCCTCTCATAACAGTTATACAGGCTTTACAGTTTTAGCACACATCTCCTAGCAACCACAGCTTGTGCCATCAACCATATAGTAGATCTGTAGATATAATGGCAAAAATATTCCAAGACCAGGTTGAACGCTAACATGCTCACAATGACAATGCTAACATGGTGATGTTTAGCAGGTATAATGTTTACCATGTTCACCATCTTAGTTTGGCATGTTAGCATGCTAAAATGTGATAATTAGCAATCCATCCAACAGCTCGCCAACATCTGTGCTGCTAGCATGGCTCAAAAAAAGAGGGTCACTATGACAGAGACACGGCCTGACAGTAGATTTGTTTCTAAATTAATGTTACAGGTGCATTTAGCTGTCTTTTTTGGTTTGAGAGTATTCCAAAATGCTTTTGGTTGAGAGATCAGCTCAGTTAATCTGAACAAACTGTTAACCAGTTAACACAATAGCAGGCTAATTTAGCACATTAGCTGATAACATCCGGTACTATAGCCATCTGCTGAAGATAGAATTACATTAGGCCCTGCGTCAGCGGTGATGCACAAGAATGTTTGGTGAAATATGAAGATAACGGATGAGGCGGAGGCTAATAATGATCCACTGTAATGTCTTATTGCACTTACGGTATGCCTGGGCCTCTTACGATAAGAAAATGAAACAAACAGTAGGCTGTGTTCAATTTATAGTCCATTTTTAAAGGAAACGTTTGACAGTTTGGGAAGTATGCTTATTTGCTTTCTTGCCGAGAGTTAGAGTTAGAAATCAATACCACTAAATAAATAAGTATATAAATAATAAGTATATAAATAATAAGTATATAAATAACTAAATATGAAGCTAGGGCCAAGAGACAGTTAGTGTAGCTTAGCTTAGCATAAAGATTGGAAGCAGAGGCAAACAGCTAGCCTGGCTCTATCCAAAGGTAACAAAATCCACCTACCAGCACCTCTAAAGCTAACTAACTATCTTGTTTGTTGGATTTGGCCAATCAGTATCTTTAGTGGCCATAGTATCATGTATGTTAGCAAGTGTACAAATAAGATATTAGCTGTCTTGAAACAAGATAACTTACAAGGAGCTCTCAACACAAAGTTAATCAGATTTTCAGTTCAAGTCACAACATAGAGTAAACGTGTCTATTTAATTTCATTTGGACATCCGTTTCAAGTTTAGTGCTAAGGGACCTCCAGTATGGTCGCCAGAGCGCCAGTTCAGGCCCTTTGATGTCCGTTTGGGAACATGAGATGCTCTAGCTGTTAATGCCGTTTCAAACTGGTGCCTCAATCTGCCCTGCATATTGCCTCTTGTGACTTGATTGTTTGGAGCGTGTGCTGCACGTATCCTTGACATTTTCTCTCTCTCACTCTGTCTTGCTTTCAGTCTCTCTTTCATTTGTCCGGACTATATTTCTGAAAGTGTGACAGCACTCCTGGGATCATTTTACAGCAATTTAATTTCATGTCAGATGTTAGGATATTTAGAAGAGGGCAGCTGATGCACATGTTCTTATATTAACCATCTAGTGGTGGTAGAAAAGTACTCAGATCCTTTACTTAAGTAAAAGTAGCATTACATAACATTACATTACATTAATTTGCCAAATGGTTTTGTCCAAAGCGACTTAACAATTGGCCCCTACACACAATTTGGAGCAATTTCAGGTTTAGTGCCTTGCTGAGGATACTTCGACAGGTAGCCAGGAGGAGCTGGGAATCAAATCAGCAATCCTAGCATTAATAGTCAACCGCTCTACTACGAAAACCACAATGTTAAACCTGAGGTACAAAGTTCATTCTTAAGCAGCAATCAAAAAAGAATTGCAAGTTATACATATCCACTTTTCCTGTGCACTTTAAGGACTTTTCGTCCATTTTGACTTAAAAGCTGAGTTTCAAAGATCCCTCTTGACCTTGGAAACAGCAATTGAGAAAACAGTTTCACCACAAGATCCCTTTAGTAGCCATTCTACAGCTTTCAATCATATCCCACAATGTTCTGAAGGTTATCTTCACATCTGATGAAAATGATTTGCGAATACTCCATAACAGATGGACCTTGTGGTGAAATTGTTTTCTCAACCCAGTGTAAAAGTAGCCTCCTCAATCACGAGAAAAGCAATTAGCAGCAAAACGAATCAGTTTTTACTGTGCAGAATGGCCCCTGTCAAAGTGTTACTATACGTATTATGTTACTGGATTACTATTACTGATGCATTAATGCGCAAGCAGCATTTCAATGTGGAGGCAAGGTAAGTTTCACTGTTATAGTTACAGTTCAATTCAGGCCTGGATTATTCTTCCATTAAGTTGTTATTCACTGTCTGAAAATCGATTGACGTCATATGCTACCCTTTGACATATTTTGTGCACAATAACAAGGTAAAGAATGTTGTAGCGTCACATGTACAGTAAGAGCTGTGGTAGATACATGCTCTATAGCTGTTTGTAGTAAATGATTTGCTGAGACAGGATTAAAAGTGTAACAGGAACTGGGGGAACTAGGTGACATTGTGTTTTTGAGTTCACCAACTGAAATAGCAAAATAGCGCTACACGACTATGTTGAAGTAAGGATTTGCGGGACGGACCGGCTTAGCAGGTTACGGTGGGCAGGTTGGCGAGGAGCCGAGTTAAAAGGCCTGCTAAATGAGTTCAGGCACCGTGGTGCCAACTGTGGTCTCCTGCAATGTTGTGATTTGATTGTGGTGTGCTATTAAGGCTCTCTTTGCTCATAATGGCACTTCTTTATCCACTGTAATATTATTCAAATGAGAGTCGACACACTTCTCCAGGGTAGAAAAATCCACCCAGGCTTCAGATTAGTTCAAGGGCCCCGTGAGAAATGAGACGGCTAAATAGAGAGCTGTTAAGTTTTTAATTTCTATACTTTCTGAAAGTATAAGAAGAGAAGAGAGAGCTGTTGCAGTAGAGGGGAATCTTAATATAGAAATATAATGACATTTCAGCGAGTTGTGAGCAATGGTGTCTGTCTGCTTTGCTTGCAAACAAAAAGATCAATTCGGAGAGAAATGATTTGTTATGCTAATTTGTGTTTCGTGTGGTCTCAGCTGAGATAGGTTGCTAAATTAGAAAGTGAAACAGCAATAGCAAGTAGCCTAAAATTAATTTGCTTGTTACTTACATCTATGCACACATACACATGCAGCTTTACAGATGCCTTGAAGTGATCTCAAGTTTGTTAGGAATGATGTCACCTTTACATTTACTGTTTTGCCACCAATGACCGTTTATTACCAATAGGTGGCAATCTGTCCTTGTCACTCAATGTGCCAAGTGCTCAAGCTTATCTGCAGACCTTTAATGTATGACAAATGAGATTTTCACAGCTATATGTGAGGGAGAAGAGATGAAGAAATGTATAGAGGAGAAAGGGAAGGCTCTGAAAGGGAGAGAAAGGTTGAGGGGGATGAAGGGAGGGCGACAGGGGCGCTGACTGGTCAAAAGGTTTGCTTTCTCCACCTGCTATGCCTTCTGTCCATGTGAGACCAAACCTCGTTGGTGTTTTAACACCCTTCAAAAGGGAGTACACCTCCCAGAATGCCTTGTGTCTTTACGTCCCCCAGTCGCACTGTATGTCAGGAGTGCATCTATTCTGCATAAAGGTTAGCGGCAAGGACGCAATGGTTGTAAGTCATGTGGCTTGTTCCTCATTAAAAGGCTACCATCAAATGAGGGCTCGGGGGGGCATAGATATGGCTGATGATTGCATATTTTACTGAGGCGGCGGTTGTGGCTGCACAGCTGGCTGGCACAACACACCGGGGTCTCAGTCAAAGCCAGCGCAAAACAAACAACGCCAATCAACCTGGTGCCTTTGGATGCCTCTCTACGTGAAGTAACACACAGCACAGGCTGTGTCTCAAACGTCTTCTGTTGCTTCTTGGCTTTGCTGCCTCCCATGTTACTGCACTGACCTGAAAACAGACAGAGGGCAAAGTAATATAGTCAGTGTCGACTCGAAAATAACAGTCTAGTAACTCTACTTTCAAGCAATTATGCAAAAACCGACTCTCTGGTTCCTAGTTTTAAAATGGAGGGAGAGCCAGCAATTGATGCACATCGTCACAGCTTTAACATCACACACAGAATTGCCATTCCCACATGCGATGTTAATAAGACCATTTCCTGCCATCGACTATTAAAATGAGTCCCAAGTATTTGAAGACAACTGTAGGCAAGGGCATTGCAAGTAATTGCTTCTTCCTCCTTTTTTTTAAAAGCAAGAAGCAGTGTGTTCCATGAAGACTCAATACATTTTAGTTCCTGTTTGCAAGCATACCTTATGCATTTCATATATCTCAGTGAAAAAGAATACATAGAGATCTACTAGTATATATAGAGATCTATTTATATCTAACCGAAAAGGGTATTGGAATGTCAAAAAATAACCTGTGGTATCCTGGAAACACGTTTCCCATTATTGCCTATAGTAAAGAACCAATGGATTTCTTGCATCAGATTGCAGGCTCGCTATATAGAAAAGAAATGGGTGAGACAAGCTCTGCACAAAGAATATGTTATCAGTGAGGGGAAAAACCCTTCTATCTCTGTATCTTGACCTTGATAGGAATCAACAAATGAGCACATAAAAGGAAGGGGGAGAAAGGGGTACAAACACTGGACAAAAGAGGAGCTCTCAGCAGCTCTGAATAAACTAAGCAAGGCCTTGGAAAGATGCAGGGATACTCTCCCTCCTTCCCTATCTGCAGGGCTCAAGGTCTAACCTCTCTTTAGATCAGGCCTTGCGCTCATGCAATAATGATATGCATGCTAACATACAGCTGTACCGACTTTAATATTTGATGAGAAAGCATTGTGTTTGGGGAGTGGTGCGGGGTTCTTGGCTATATTTAAATTAATTTATCTTGACAGACACAGTGGTTCATTGGAGCATTTATGCTTGTCCTATAAACACATATCTCCAATAGTTATAGTTATAGATAGACATGATGAGACAATGTGCATTCATCAGATAATCACAAACAAATGACTCTCAAATTCTCCCATGACTGCCTAAATTACTACAAGAAGGGTTGTATGTAAAATCTAAAGATAGTGTTATGCACAGTCAATCATTGTACGGATTACATCAAGTAACAGGTTTCATTTTTTAATATTGCATTATCATTTACCATCAAAACGATGCCCCATGACAGATATGGCAGGAACATGCTATGCTGATCAAGCCATCTGTTATCTTCTAAGCATATATTATGCATATTTAACTTCCAACCGTGTTTTGAACACAAGTAAATTGGATTAAGATCTGGGGAGATTAGAGCTTTTCGTACAGTATGATATATTTAGCTGATAAGGTTGATCTCGAACATCTGATAATGACAGAAGACAATGTCACAGGATCACCTAATGACAAAGATCAGGAACGATTGACCAAGTTCCAAATAATATCATCATCAAGTGAATGAGCAAGTGAATGAGACACATTCTAACTAGAGGTCAACCAATATAGGATTTTTGAGGCTGATACAATAACAATATCTTACAACCCCCCACCTCCCAAACGGTCCCTTTTCATAAACAAAGGGTTAAAGGGGCAGTCGGGGTCAGGTGCAGGTTCCGGTGGTATGAAATCAAAAGGTACAAAGCACATGGCAACTTTGGCAACTGGCAGAGGAACAATGGATCTGGGCCGGTGTATATACACACACACACACACACACACATATATATATATATATATATATATATGATGAGGGAATGAGGTGCAGTTGGGGAGATGGGTGGGGAAGCTCAGGTGAGGGGAATGAGGTGATGGAGCAGGGGAGATGGGAGTGGCAGGATCTGGAATCTGAGAGGAAGAATGAGCAAAAGCAGCACTGAGACAGCATTAGGTTGCGCTTGCATTAGCTGATTGGTATCAGCTGCTTCATTCATGCTTCCCCGTCAGTGGCTCATCATCACCTGTTTGGCTACCAGCTAACTAGCAACATCCAATCATATTAATGCAGGTGTACAACTCTGCAAGTATAACCTGGCAATTGTCACTACTGTTAATTTTACTATTTTATGTATGTTATGGGGGGATTGGTTCTCCCAGCAGAATCCTCCTTGCTGCTCGGATTCTTTGAGGAGGTTCCTCAAAGACCAGAACATTTTCCACCAAATTTAACCATTTGCCACGAGTTCAATTCCTCGATTCCTCGAAGGAATGACTGAAATACATAATAATTTTGCCCACAAATCATTTATATACTGAAATTTCGGTTTCCAGATATGCAAGCGTTTACACCTATATTGATATATCTGTGATCAACAGAATTACATTCATATGCGGCTAATTTGCAACTTATGTTCATATAGACTTTCGATATTTAACCAAGACCAAAAACTGGATGCATTACTTGCCTTTAAAGTTACCTAAAGCATGCTTTAGTTGCCATGGAGCAAAACTAATTCTGACAGTAAACGGTTTGTTCATATGCCAATTCAAAACATAATCTGCATGGCATCAAGTCTGCCCAAAGGTGAAAAATAATAGTATGTAAAAGTAACTGTAATATTGGCCAGTGACATTGACCTGCTGATATATCAGTCAGGTTCTAGTTGCAGCAGTGTTGACCTTAGACTGTATGTAAAAATGGATGACATGACAGCTAACCAAAAGTGAAGCCAAAACATCTCAATCACCCCCTGGTGGCTGGCTGCAGTATAGGTCATAAACCCCGCCCACTCCATATTAAACATGGGTGAAACTGAAAAATCAAAGAACACGTCAAATACATTTTTTCCAAAGATGGTTTCTGTCATTTAAGGTAGTTCTTATCACACTGATGTTTGTTCAAGAGTTCATCTTTCTGATCAGTTTGGTTTTAATTAATTATTTGATGCAAATAAGAAGGGGGCGAGACGTCATGATTGACTGTGATTTGCTTGGGATTGGTTAAGGCGGGTGTATGGGCGGGACCTCGATGGATCACTACTGCGCAGACTCTGGCTCCAAATGACGTCACCAGTGCAAGATGGCAGCGCCTGTATCCGGGATATTTTGTCTTCATTTTTGTACAGTAGGAGGAAGTGGAGACGTGTTGTCCATCTTTATATATACACACTCTATGGTGTTGACACTCCACTTAAGAATAACTAGTCATGCTTTATGAGTTGTAATGCTAACTGGGAGCTACGTTGCAGTCTGTATCATTTTCTCAGTCAGTCATTCTTACGACTGTATATTAAGACTTTCCAGTCAGCCCACATTTATTTATAGCTCTTATATGAAAGCAGCAATACACTTGAGGATGTTCTTTGCTGTGATTATGGGCACTTCAGTGCTGCTGACACTGCTCAGCTGTACCTCATACCTACTGCATCGCCGGCATGCCCATCATCTTGAGGTGAACTGCCTCTTGGGTGCTATTGCTATATTATATCATTTGCTAAAAGCTGGATTTCATCCTAGGATGTCAGCGCAGAAATAAAACTTAGTGAAAATATAATTCAGCCTTCCAGAGTTCTCCCAACCTTTCAGATCTTGTTTTCAAGCCTTTCGTTATTACAGTTTCACAATTTCTGAGTAGTGACACTGTGTCTGTGTCAGCTTGCCTTTACATGCTTTGCTTGATGGAGCAATTAAGTAAAGAAATGTCTGTCGCTTCCGAGCCGACTGGTCAATAAGGGTCTGACAGATTTGAGCGGGCAGTATGCCGACACTGATGACTGCAGTGGAGTTATAACTCGAAGGACAGCAGCGCCACCTAATTCACAGTCATGACCTGAGCACACACAGACCATGGGGGCTGGAGGACTGTCATGGCATGGCCACAGACGCACACCACATAATGAGCACTGGTGGGATGCTTGTCTCCAGACTGGTGAATGTTTCTGGCCTGGGCTCAAAAGTCAGTTAGAGTGGTGACAGGGCTTCAGGGTACTGGATGAATGCCTGAGCAGCTGTCATGACCCCACGTTATTTGACAGTTTTTTCTGCAGAGGAAAAAGAGGACATGTGAAGCTGAACATATGAGTTCTTGTTTTAACTTGTTTGATTTTTATTGGCATTACTGACTTTATTAGAGCACAGCAGAGTTTATTTTGCAGATGAGTCTCTTTTAAATAATATACAAAATACATTGTACAAGTAAAATAATTAAATTCTTCATGAATCTAATGTTTTTATTATAAAAAAGATTACATAAATTGAGGAGCTAAAGACAGACTCGCCAGACAAAGGCAGATAAGGTGAGAACAGTCTTTACTTAGTGTTTGTTCAGGCTTAAAGTGCGCTGTAACTAGCAAATGCATGTAGTGGTGTGATGCAGGAGTAAAATCTGACAGAGAAACAGACAGAGAGAAAGAAAGGCTGGATCAGCTTGCCCCCTGCAACAAAGATCATCTGGCAAAGGGGAACGCTAAGGTGGATGTGTACTGGGGCTAATGAGGGAATGAGGGGCAGGTGTTCAGGCAGGAGGAGGGTCAGTTAATGAGCTGAACACACAGAGTGACTGGTGGACAGGTGAGGAATGGCAGGTCTGCAGAGAATTGCAGAGTATACTGAACAACTAGATGTAGATGAAGAGGACAGAACAGATGAAACAGTGGTAATCAAGTTCAAGTGTTCAGATGATGGGATCATACTTGACTCTTAAAGCCTCCAAAAATGTGGTTTCAGACTGTACATTTTTCTGAGTAACATGACATATTCATGACTAAACAAGCAATAATCAGAGCTTAGAAAAAACATCCTTAAGTATTATTCATTGAGAGTTTAATGCTCAAAAATTAAGCTAATCTGCTTCATCAGGATTGTGTGTGGGTGGTTTGAACAGACACAAACAACCATACAACTGTTTTCTGATTTGAATTCAAATATTGCTGCATTTTGATTGGTGTATAAGGAAATATGTGACATCACCAATTCAACTTTAGCAGATAATCTTGTTGTCATGTCTCATAGTAAGAAGCTGATTGAGAAAATAGGTTTTCAGGGCTTTTAAGGTTAATGAATAGCATGGTTAGATTATATACCACAGTGACTACGTATATACCATTGTGGATATATGAAAAAGTTGTTTTTTCTAGTGGTAGTATCATACATTTAGCATTATATGCCCATACTTGCTCAGTAACAATAATGCCCTAATCAACCCTGGTGCCAGACAAGATCATTGATGTAAGATGATTTTGCTAAACTTCGTTTTTTACGTTTAATGATGGATTTTAACGTTCAATACCAACATTTTAATAATTAGTCCTTTCAAACACATCTGTGCATGGCTAAGGTATGGCTACTGTTGGGAAAAAAATAGTGGTTTTGGTACTGTATGGTAAAAGCAACTAAAACACTAGCTTAAGCTTAGAGTAAGATTGTGGTTACAGTTTTAGTAAAAGTGAACATTAATTGAGACTGGAAATGAACTACAGTTGCCTGCATGAAAGTCCAATGTGTTACACCCTGACCCCAACATCCTTACTTTCTGCCTTGCTAACAGGCACACTTCTTCCTGCATTGGCATTGGACATAAACTGTGAGGTGTGGCGTAGTCCAATATGAAGGTTACTGTATTATTTGTAACAGTAAAGTCAGGAGTAGTAGTGGAAGAGATTAAAAGTACTTTTAATACATAAGAATACTACATAAAGAACACAATGGAAATGGAAGTAAAAGAGAGAAAGATTTGCCTACGTTGCTTCCTAGTAAAACGACATAGCCGAACAAAAGTTAGTCACCAATTTTTGAGAAAGGACGCTTATCATATTTGATTACAATAATAATGAAATAATGATTTTTCATGTAGAAATCCAATTAGTGTTGCCTGCAGTCCCCAAGGTAATTTACATACAGTAGTTAATGCCATGTGGTAAATGTTATTTTACGTTGTGCTCTAATTAATACTGATTGTTAAATGGTTTAGCTGCCATTATGTAATATTTTGTAGTTGTTGAAATAGTGTCATTTTAGACTGTGGTCTGCAGAAGCATTAAATCTGTTTGGGGAATTTCCCTTTGATGTTTTAACCTTTCAAGGAGAGCCACTTTAGCTCCGAAATTGGCACCACATCCTCAGTAAGCCCTTCACCACCTGTAAGTCAAACCCTCTGTGGAATAAATGTGAAAAGCCGAGTAAGGGAGATGGGGTTGAGTGGAGGAATGAAGGGTTTTGGGTGATGAAAATAGGAATGCTAATGTGTAATGTCTAATTGCTCGTTGCTTAAATTGGCTGACATGAGCACCCATCTGCTGAAGGTGAGCAATGTTGCAAAGTGCTTGCTAATTAAAATACTTGAAAGATAATTTGGGGAATTGAAAATTATTT
This sequence comes from Macquaria australasica, assembly GCA_005408345.1. Classification (NCBI taxonomy): domain Eukaryota; kingdom Metazoa; phylum Chordata; class Actinopteri; order Centrarchiformes; family Percichthyidae; genus Macquaria; species Macquaria australasica. The sequence continues at coordinate 1,402,976 of SEMN01000083.1, forward strand.
AATGTTCATTTATGTAATCCCAGGGCATTAGGAGAAAAAGGATGAGAACACGCTGTGTTATTATTGGATGCTATTGTGCATGTAGGAGTGAAGGTAACAGAGGAAGTCGGGGGTGAAGGGGGTGGAGGGTTGGAGTAAAACGCACAATATTTATGAAGCACTGTCAGGTTAATGTCATGCAACATTTATTGATGCAGTAATGTTTAATTTAGCATACGCTCCTGTAATAAGCCATTAGGTGTTGTGCTATGATTCAGAGTTTGATGGTGCTGTAATGACAATCAGATGCCCTTGAATATCTCACTAACACTGTGTCTGCCGCATTTAGAGGCAGAAAATAAATATAAATCAAATATAAAATATATTTATGCCAGCTGAAGATGCTGTGCAGTTGTGCTGGCTATCGATAACATGAGGATCTGTCTTTCAGTGGCTGGCTGTAAAATATTCAAAATTTCAGACAGGAACATGATTGGATTAGCTTTGATAATGGATGTCATAAAAGCAGGCAGTGCCATTTTAATAAATCTGTCACATTGCCAAAGGGTAGAAATTATAGTAGAACGACAACAGAACCCTTTCTGGCCGGCACCCCCTTAAAACACACACCTACACACACACACACTACAAAGTGGTCTCGGTTGCAACAATCTATAGTTAGATTTGTGGAGAACCTGAGTTTACCACCTATCACAGCCTCACAGAAACAACACACTGACCAATGTCAGCTCAAGGAAGTCTGACCTTGGAGATAAACCAGCAGACTCTCCAGTGTTGCCTGTGATTGTGTGACACCGCGTAAATGACCAGGTGTCCTTTTGTCCTCTGTGATTAATGCCCTTAATTTGCTTGTAGCCTACCTGATAGATTGTGTGTGTTTCAGTTGTCTCTGACGAGGTATTCCAAAGCATTTCTTTTGACACTCTGAACGGGTGACAGTAATTTACATAAGGATTAAAGAATAGATTATCATATCAGACGCAGAGACGGATCACTGAAATAACTCAAGGAAAACAGAGCTATCAGCTGGATATCATACCATGCTATGCATATGGATGAAGACACTGAAATGTGTCCCTCTTTTGTCTGCTGTGCAAGGCATGCAAGAATGTCTTTTTTTTTTGCAGCGAGTTGACCCAAAGCTATTTCTAGAAGGACTTTAAAGTTTGTTTCGATCATTATTTCCAACGGCTGTCATTGCAACAGCTCAATCACTACATAAGCAGAGGACTTCACACGGTCACATTGTTATCATTGATTTCCTCACCAATGACATGACAATAAATGGCCAGTGACAAAGACGCTGAGAGCACATTTCTGTGCAGAGAAGCCACCATCATTGTTTATGGGAGTTATTCTTTTTCTTTTTGCTCTGGTTCTTCCACAAAAGCTTATTGTTTTTGTATCTCAGAAACATCTAGTCCTGCAGATACCGCTGTGCTGATGGTGTCTCCCTGTAATAAAAATACAGAATTTATCTTTATAATGGATCATTATACATCTGCCACAGTGTAATGGCAGCAAGATAAAAATAATGTTGCTTGATTTACCTCACTGGCATACTCCATTAGATTTTAGTCTGGTAAATTAGCACAGAGGAGGAACCAGGATTGCAGAGCAGGCGAGCTGTGAGATCGAGAACATACGCACTGTAAAATTGCCCCATTATGAAAGTTGCATCAGAGGGACATTATAAACAACCCCTGCCAGGGGATTCATTAGTACTGAGCAAAACCGTAGAGAGTAGTAGCAGGGACAATGTCCTTTTTCACTCTTCCAAAAAGCCATTAGTGCACTGCTCTGAGTAGCTGTAAGGAAGGATGGGAACCATGCAGGGATAGAAGGGAGGAAAAAAGGAGAGAGGCTGACAGATACGTGATTGCAAGGGGAATTTAATAAAATAAAATGTTCTGAATAATGTTCTGAACTTTGAATATGAACTTTACAAAATGTGTCATGTGTTACCTTTTTGAGACTGATTTTTTTAGCTCTTCGTGACATTTCGTGACACCAGTAATTCTGCAGTAAAGCAAAAACATTGGCAGATGGTTTTGACTTGTTTTCGCTTATCAGGGATATTTTTTCGCACTGGCACCAAAACATGATACACCATCAGACATTCCTGTGAGGCTGATTAAGACACACTATAAACAGACATGAGGAAAGTAGCCTAACAACATTAAGACTATAAACAACCCATAATACAACTCTCTTAATGTAACAAGGTCATTTTGTAACACAGGGATGGGTACTTGCTCTATTCAAAGAGAACATCTGCTGTTGTGAATACATCAAACGTAACATCCAGAAAAAATACTGTCTCATATTCGGGCCAATACATATGTATGTAGGCTTTAGCTCTACTCCAACTCAAGTAATGTCTAAATAACAGTCTTCTTTTGATGCTGTTCAGACACCATACGCTCTTAAACATGTATTATTATATACACAATAATAATAGATAATAATAATAATACATACAGTATATTATACCTTGTATACTGATACTGACTTAAATACTGAGAAAACATTATATGATATGATTAATTCACAAAAACATTGTAATTCTACTATTCCCTTTCCTGTTATTCATTCACATATTGGTATTGAAATGTATTGACTTGTTCAATCTTAAATATACCTAGAAAATCTGGCTAAAAAGTAGCTGTACTTTCAAACACCATACGGAGAACTGTAGGCAAAAGTAGGGTGGTTTTCATTAGCGACCCACAGAGTGACTATGTAACTTTTGAAAGAAGAAACAACACATTCTTCCTCTGACAAATGAAAAGTAGATTAATCCATTTTCTATACTGCTTTATCCTCAGAGGGGGCTGGAGCCAATCCCAGCTGACACTGGGCGAGAGGCGGGGCACACCCAGGACTGGTCGCCAGTCAATCGCAGGGCTGACACATAGAGACAGACAAACAGTCACACCTACCAGTTAACCTAACTTGCATGTCTTTGGATGATGGGAGGAAGCCGGAGTGCCCGGAGAGAACCCACGCGGACACGGGGAGAACATACAAACTCCACACAGAAGGGCCCCAGCCTGCCGGCGGGTGCGAACCCAGAACCCTCTTGCTGTGAGGCGACAGTGCTAACCACTGCACCACCGTGCTGCCCTAGATTTATATGAAATAAAATGCACTCGTGCTCACTTCAGTGCACTCAGGGGTTTCGCTGCTACAGCCTTAGCTGGTTGGGTATGACCAGTAGCTTATAGTGGCTACTGTTAGCTAATGTTGGCTAGTGCTAGCAAACTTTAGCCAACTGCTGTGTAACTGACATTTCGGTTTGCTGACTCTTTTCTAGGGTTAGGGTTAGTTTTAAGTTAATAAATATCTCAATGGTTTTATCTCAAAAGTAAAACAAGACGTAAACTCACCGTACGTCATCAGGAGTGCGGTAGCTAATGACAACACATTTAAAGCAACCGACTCAAAAGAATCTTAGAAAATGACTGAATATATTGTATCTCTCCTCGGTTTATAAAGCTACCGTTCACTGGCCCAGATCTCAAGCCTGGCAAACTCTCCAACCCATATGGGTAAAGAATAAAATTCAAAAGTATAAATTTCAAAAGTAAGTAAATAATTAATTTGAAAAGTACTTTCCACCATATAAATGGAATAAAATACAAGTGATTCTAGAACTTCAGTGTCCCTTTAGAATTTTAAACATTTAACCATGGACCTATTTAGAAATATTTGAGATTTTTTTATGTTCTCTCTTTATTCATGTTTCACTGCTGGGCATTTCATTTAAATCAGTTCAGAGCAGATTTATATGAAAGTTGTACCACCAATACATTTAAATGTGAATCAGAACACCCATCAGAACTTTCAGTACATTTTGAAGTATGTTAAATGTAAACCTCACATATGTAAACACCCGTCATGGTAAGGTTTTGCTAAGGAAGACAAGTGAATATTAACAAGATAACCAACATGGCTGCCTGGCTCATTGCATCTTCATGTATGATTCATAATGACCTAAAGTGACTTGGAGCCTCGATCTTCTCTGACAGCTAAGAAGGCAGCTGTGGCGTATCCCAGGGAAAGACAATGACCCCAGTAACTTCAACACAGATTGGCAGCACACACTTCCCAAGGTCGACAGAGCACTAGAGCAACAGCAAAGGTTATTTCATTGCATTAAGCAACTGACTACATCGTAGTCTCACACAGGCCCTAGGCTGCTTTCAGCAAGCTCGTCCTGCTGAATTCTTTTGAAACGTTTTCCAAGCACAGTGTGACATTTGTTATTTTCCCTGGGAATTTAATGCCGTTGCCTTTCTCAGTAGCACAAGTGTCTTGTGTAGATTAGAAAGAGCACAGGCTAACAAAACCTAAAAGCCACTCAAGTCCAAAATGTAAGGGCAAATTCCCCATCACTTCAAACCATTGCTCTGTCACTTTGACAGCCCATAATACTTATTAAGCTGACAATGCCATGATGACTTGAGCCTCAAAGAGAAAAACATTTCATAAAGATACAGGCCAGAGCTGTGGCATTGGTCATGGAGATAGCAAGAGTGAGCCTTTCCTGACCTTGTGAGGGGTTTTATGAGTGGAAGAGGTGATAGTTTTTGTCAGCATAAAGTTATTGTGCTTGCTGCTGTAACAGGATGATATCCTGACTCTGCACTGTCTGGAATATACACCCTCCCCCGATAAATTTCATCTCTTTATCCCTTGGAGTGGGAGCGCAGCAGCCCAGAACCCACTCCCTGTGGGTGAAAGGGAGGAGGATTAGGAGCTCCCCATGTGCACAGCTGTATGCTTCGAAGCTGTTTTCTTATGTTGATAGAGTGAGACAATTTGTCTCCAAGTATGACCTTATGCTTTTTGGCACTCGCGTTCCATCAGAGTGGATAGCACTGATGGAGTGATGGATTCCAAAATGTGCTTTGTGAGGATGCCACCAGCCGACACCGAGCAGAGAAACAAGAACATTGCATCATGTCTTCTATCACTCAAAAGCTTTTCAAGCTCTTAAATCATGTGGCAATGGACCAAATTGGACTGACAACCACAAGAAAATTGCTGTTGAGTTTTAAATGGATTAACAAATGTTAGAATTGCTCTTTTCCTACTAGTTTGCCAAAGGCTTCACAAATTAGAAGAATAGGTTTCTCATACAAAAACCTATGGTGGGGCATCTTTAGATCTTAAGACTGACACGTTCTGTGGCTGTTTGTGTGGCGTAACAGCAGCTCGCTACCTTTCTGGCTGATGGTGCAAATACATTTTGTTCAAACCACAGCCATAGCACAGTTAGTAATGTAAATGCAAGTCTTTTTTCTAGCAAATACATAGTTTTTGGAGATGTTGCCTTGTCAGACCTTTTTAGGTAGCTAGATAGCTGTTGGCATCAATGTTGACGTCACAAGGATGGTTTGTTGTAGTTCAAACAGTGTTTCATTTACAACTCAGAAACAATGTACAGACAATTGTACCAGTGTTGGACATTTACTTGAAACATTTTTTTTTTATTACTGAAAAAGTAAGAAAAGTAATTATTAACATTACTCATTACATTACTTTCCGATGATCAGCCCATCTCCCATCTTCTTTATTCAACGCATGTATAAAATTAGACATAATGGTTTAACACTCAGCCAGCCTATGATTTGCATTTACTGGCCACCAACTAGTTTACCGATGACTGCATGCAGTACTGTAGTCCCGTCCTCACAGTGAAGCCATAGGGCTCACGCACTCTCCTAAGAAGACCCTGGGGGATTCCTGAATGTAGGCTTACCAGTGACCCGTTGGCAAGCGAGCTAAGAAATGTAAATAAGACAACGTTAGAGTTACTGGAGGGCATATTCTTCTAACATCCTCCCCCAACCTCCAGCTCCTGTGTCAAGCTAATATGTACAGGACTAGTCTAACCACTGCGTGCACGAAAATAAAACTGATACAAACACCTCCGTCCAACTCCTTGTAAGACAGCAAAGCAGATCCCCAAAATGTCAACTAACATAGCGTTACTGGGATTGGAAATTGTAATGCAATGACTTATTTTCAAACTGTAACCCCTTACACTACTTGTTACTGAAAATAAGTAATCACATTACTGTTAACAAGCTAATATTCATGCAATGCTATGCTACTGAAGAGTGACTCAAAACCAGTCATAAATTCAGAACTATCTTTTTAAAATGCCACCTTTTTTTGGTATTTTTTCTTATCATTTCATTAAAAAGAAAGCTAATTGCTCCCACCTCCTAACAGCTCCACACAGAACACTGAATATTGCCTCCTGCAATAACCCAAACAACCAGCATTGACTGTACCAGTCTTCAGGGTGAATGATGCCATGTCGTCCGTCTTAAGACCACTAATAAGACAAAGATACACCATTTGGAAAAAAAACATCAGCATGGTTTCAATTCTATAAAGGTCCATCGAACAACATATAAGGGTAACATTGGCAATTATTTTCTACCTTAAAGGGGTTAGTTATATGATCTGCATATGTTGTATAATTCATAAAACAAGCCAGTGGTCAAAGTACTCTTCAATTCAATGTTTTCATGTTCCCTTCAGCCCAGATTGCAAATCTGCCTTGTGAGGAATCTGCAGGTTTCTGATTCAAGTGAGTAAATTGTTGCGAGTAATGTGTCAATACCGCTCCCTGCTCTCTGACCCCCTCCGGACAGGTTTAAAGGTCACATACTCCAGGTCATATTCAGCTACACCGCTCAAGTTCATCGCTCCAGTAGACTGGACTTCTCATGTCAGCTGCCACAGCCCAAAGCACCGCATGACTCCACCTTTAACATACAGTATATCCCTTCCCCCTCTTCCCTCACTGCACTACACTGTAGATGCATACTTCTAAACACACCTGCCACTACTGACATCCTGTGTGGAATAAAATGAGCATATTTATCTTATGAGCTGAGTTCATCTCATGCATGTGCTATACTCAATTTCGATGTGTGTGTTTTCCTTTAGAGTGACAAATGAGATGGAAAATTCTCACATCAAAAACGCGCTCCCTGAAAGCTCTCACACTGCTATCCTCCACGGTGGTGTCAGCACTGAACAGAACAGCATGAAGAGACGCTATATCACAAAGCGGGAGGTTTAGGTTGTCACAGAATGGTGACATTTTGTGTAGAGCGTCATTATGATAATGAACATTTATTCTCTATCAGCAGAACCTCTTGGGCACCCTTCCTTTTAATGTACTTCTCTGAAGGTAACAGCCTCTGACAGTCTTATTTATTGCATTGCATAGCAGGGTTATTTCTGGAAGTCACTTTTAAAAAATCTGCTACGGAGAATATCTGTGAAAATGTATATCAAAGCAGCTTCCCACAATGTATCATTGGGTGTTATGGGAAATAAACTGTGTTCAAAGTAATAACGCCTACCAATGTCCCCCTGCTATGGCCTGTTTTGTTGGCTCTGAATATGCATGATTGCTTTTTGATTGACTGAGCAATGATGAATCTTAAAAATTAAAAGCACAAAAAAGATGCAATTGTGCACGACTTCTTAAAATGAGCCGAACAGCCTGCTTAAATCTAGCATGAAATAAAGTATTCATTCTCTGATTGCATATCTCCTCATACACAGAGTGACTGGGGCACCACGGCACCTTAACAACCCTGTAATGATCCAAAACCACTGCAATCTTATGGCACTGATGCATTACAATATTATCATTTAAAAAGCCTGTTGAGCCCCTGTGCGCTCGCCTTAGCCAAGAACAAATGATATCTGCTCTCATCTCTGGAGGTATAAGAATTCATAGAATTCACACTTAGAGATTTCTAACAAAGCTGCGATGCCATAGCCGAGCCCGACGCAATTACAAATTCTTTCAGGGGAAATGATAAAATGATTTTCATTTACTGTGTTTTTTAAAACTAAAGCGTATGTGCAAATCTGCCCTCTGCTGAGACCTGCTCGGTGAAAGCTTTCCTCTGTTGCTCCGGTTTTGCAAGCTGATCCCAAAACACATTCACACCTGCAGACACACACACACACACACACCAACATACGTGCGCACACTGCATGCAGTCTGTGCACTTACTGTCATTCACCTGCCTACTCCTGGGCTCCAGTTTGCCATGGTTGCCATAGCAATGCATACGAAAGACACAACAGACATTATTGTGTTTCTTCCCTTGATCACGCAGTAGACGGAGCCAGAGCCAATAGAAATTTCGGTATCTTAGCAACACTTTACACAGTCTTAAAAGAAGTTAAGGGTGTTGTTTTCATTGAGTGTAGGAGTGTATCTGTTAGACGCTTTTTGTACCTTAAAAATCAAAACTAATCACTTACCCAACTCACCTACTTGGTTGCTCAATTTTGGCTGCCGTCTTTCTGGGACTGTTTTGCAAAAATTCCCCCCCACGCTGGCAGAGTGGAGATTGAGAATCTGTGAAGAAAAAGAAAAAAAAAGACAGAGACTAAAAAAGAGCAGCATTGCCGAGCACTACATTGAATAGCCAGGTTTTGATTTTTTCAAGTTAGGAGCATCAGTGTTGTTAAAGTGCAGCTGGGGCTGAAAAATGAGAGTCCTGAGAGATGGTGTCAGAGGCTGCACCTGCCCACAGAGCCTGAATAATGCTATCAGACCACAAGGACACCTGCTGTAGCCCGTACATCTGCAGCATCATAGGCACACACAAACACACACTCATGGGCATGCATGAAGACGCAAGACACATTCATACACAAAACACGCACACACAGATGCACCTTAAAAACTGCATCATGAAAGTCTGTGCATGCAAGTACACACATACACAGACCTGCCGTGCCAAAATAAATGCTCGTAATTGGAGTCGGGAAACAGAATCTTACCTCTTCATCGCTTTTCTCCAGCTCAATTTCTATGGATGCAGATGAGTAAGATCCTTCACTGGGTATTCATATAGAACACACACTACTCAAAAACCGCCTGCCATTCTCACGAGAGGGAGCTGGTACAGGGAGCCAGCAAAGTTTATTTAATCAGAGCAGACCCTCGATATTTGACAGGTCTCCACCATGATGTATCTGCTAATACATGTTGTATTTACTGTAATGGAAGTAGGACAATAAACAAGCTTATTTCACTGGAGAAGAAAAATCATGTCATCTCAGCTGCAAAAAACAACATCCCCAAAGCGATCACAGCTTCAATTATTGATAGCGTTCGCTGTTGAGCAGTCATCAGATGGTTGTCAGGCTTAAAGCAAAGGTTGGGAGAGTGGAGGGAGGATTTTTCATGCTTTCTGTGCTGACAATTTGAAAGCAATTACATGAGAGGGAGCTTTGGTGAGAAACTGACTGAAGTGGAATATAAAAAAAGCTGCTTCCTACTATCGGTTTCTTGGGAGGATACTTATGATATTTGAAGGTTAGAAACAGAAGCAGAGAAAGAAAGCAAGGGAGGATATGAAGGCGAGGTGGAAAAAGTGAAAAGAGCGACACAGGAAACATACCATGTGCCCCTTTTGCATATTTCTTCACTTCGGTGTTCTGGCGTCCTGCGCTGGAGCAGTGAAGAACCCGACTCATCAATACTGGATGAGTTATATCTCTCTTCAGCGCAGGAGCTGTCAGTCTGAGCTCGAACATGCTTCTCCTGCCAACAGACAAGGGACACTCACCTTACTGTATCACCTGTGTTTCGCTGTTCTGCCATTAACTCAATGACCCCCAGTCAAATTGAATGTGACGTGTCATGTGTTACTGTGGAGGAAGAGAGAACTCAGGCCTTGTACTCAGTTTTGTGGGGTTTTCACTGCAGCTTTCGTAACAATTTGATCACAAGCTCTCTTCGTGATGATTTGAATCTTGAATACACTTATTTGCTTTCTTGACGAGAGTTAGATGAGAAAATTGATACCACTGTCATATCAGTCCCTTTAATATAAGACTACAGACAGCAGCTGGTTAGCTTAGCTTAGCTCAAAGACTAAATAGTCTGATACAGAACCCCATGTAAAACAGCCACTTGTAACAAGATATATCAGATTATTCAGTGAGCTTTAGAGGTACTGGTTTTGTTTATTTGTTAGCTTCTGACAGAACCAGGCTAGCTGTTTCCCCCTGTTTCCAGTCATCATGCAAAGCTAAGTGGCTGCTAGCTGTAGCCATATATTTACCAGACAGATATTAAAGTGGTATCCATCTTCTTATCTAATTTTCAGCAAGAAAGTGGATTAGGGTATTTCCCAAAATGTCAAACTGTTCCTTTAAAGAAAACAAAGCAAAAAAAACAACAGAACAAAATAATCTGTCGGCAGGCTCGTTGTTATCAGGTCTCAGGCCAATCACTCGTGTTTTCTGCATTCACTTTCATCCCGTGCTGAGGCTACAAGGTAACCAATTGAATAAATGAATAAAGCCAATCCACCAAAGGTGCGGAGGTCCCACCATGCACTGCTGCACTAAGAGGACGGTGTTTCTGGTTGGCTGAGCTGATGAGTTTCAGTTCGACACCGTGTTCTCCTGCAGGTCAACTGCCCTGGGAAGGCAGGTGTCTCTCTTTCAGTGGGGAGCAACACTGTGCAAGTGTGTGTGTGACAGTGAAAGCGTGTGTGTGTACATATACGTGTGGGCCTGTGCATGTGTATGTGCAAGCTTCCACCCCCAGGAGGGTGTTAGGAACATAACCTGGGATTTTGTGTGACACCTGGAACCAGGCTTCCTCGACCTCATTTGTGGTGCACCCTCTCTGATTGGCCACTCTCCCCTGCATTGCCAATGTGTCTTTTACAAAGAAAGCTGTAGAGAGGCCTTTGGCTCCCACAATCTGCTTTTGTTCCTTTTTATTTATGAGTTTTAAAAAATGTTTATACTTAATTTCCCTGGGCTAGATTTAGGAGCAACTCCTGTCGTAGAGGATTGTTTTGTGTGTCTTCACAAGGTACGCAAGTAAAACAGCAAGACAAATGTGGACAAGGTTTGAGAGAAGAGGGACAGGTGTAGATCTGCCATAGAAGGATAGAGATGTCTTTGGAAAGAAAAGGGACAGAGAAAATGAGGAGAGACAGAAGAATCCCTTCGGCACCATTTTTCTATTTCAGCACACAATGGGACAGGCTGATGTTTGAGTGAGCACGGGCCAAAACCAACATGGCAACACACAATTAAGGCCCTAATAAATTAGGACACAGTTAACAGCAACAGCATGTCAGCATGGCCCAGGGTGGGGGCTGTGAGCGACATATCGAGGATACTGTGGCTGCGTGTTGGAAACAGACTAATGGGAAGCGATTTGGGGTTGGCCCAAGATATAATTACCGTCCCCACCTCTCCTGTTCAATGAGGCCTGAGGCCTCCTGGGAGAGGCCTATTTCAGTCAGGTAATGGAGAGCCCATGCACAGGAGCGGATGATCAAATTGTCTGCAGCAATCTGCTTTTTGCTCTCCCGATTGTCCCCAAAGACATAAAGAGCTGACCCAAGGATTTTTTTCCCCTTTCTGTTAGAGCCAAGCCAGCTTTAAAAGCAAAGCTCTCCCCCCACCATCACAGTTGTTGTATGGTGGCAGTGGTGTGTGTCTGTGTTTTTGTGTGTTGTGGATGATAGCCGAACTTCACTGTGATTTATGTGTTGTCACGCTAACAGGAGCATAATGAAGTTGTTTTTGCAAACACATGTTTGGGCTCTGAGGGTCCGACTCTACTGCTGGGAGAGAGAACGCATGCATAACCAAGGAGGACCAGCTGAGAGAGAGAGAGAGAGAGAGAGAGAGAGAGAGAGAGAGAGAGAGAGAGAGAGAGCAGCCATTTTGACATGTCATCGTAGGGTACACACGGGTGTAATTAATAACATTAATTACGGCTCCGTTCCATTTAGGTGGGCCAGGGCCCTGGTATTGTGCATGCTGGCCCACTGGAATGACTGTGACACACTAAATAGAACGGGACCCTAATAAATTTCATCGATTACTTCTGTGTTTACCCTGCTATGAAATGTGGCAATGGCTGCTGTGAAAAGGGCCTATTCACAGCTGAGAAAACTCTCTTAGCCTTCATCACTGTCAACACTATCCAGTATAGACACCACTAAATAGCATAGAAACACAGGTGCATCCATTTAAGATAATGAGCACTGCACCTATCAGACAAGCAGTTACATGGCGACCAACAATCACAATGCCTAAACCTAAGATGAGAGTGGAGGCTGGTGTAAGATAAGAAATGTGTAGGCAGTTTATAATATACACAAATATATAGAGAAGTGGTATATTTGCATAGTAAATAACTAAAATGACAACTCTCTTTCTCCCCTTTTCTCTCTCCTCAGAATTACTGTGCTGGACCATCAGCTATTCTTTCTCTCTCCTCCTTTGGTTGTCGGTGCCTTATTCCAGACTTCTTAGATCTGGATCTTCATCCTCTAGGAGACTCAGCCTCATCTTTTGTCTCTTCTTCCTCTGTGCGAATAGTTTCCTTGAGTTTTACCTCTGCTTGTATGTGTAGCCCATCCTTTTTCCTGGCCTTGGTGTGAGGAGGTTGTGTGGCCCTGCTCTTACTTTTTTTGGTAGCACCTTGGAGTTGCTTGACGTCTTGCTGAATCCTATTCTGTTGTTCTTCCTGAGGTTTCTTCCTTTTTTTCCCCTTTAAAGTTTTTTTTAGGCTTTTTCCTTGTCTATACTGAGGGTCTAAAGGCCTTTACACACCGGAGGTGTTTTTAGTGTCAATATATTTTTTTGAGTACTTTTATATAGCACATGAATATTATGTGGCGAAAAAATGGCATAATGTTTTCCAGAACAAGGTCGGCTTTCGCACACCGAATAAAGGCATCAATCAATCATGTTGTACGGAACAGACGTCACGTCACGACTCCAGACCTGTTGATTGTTTGTGTTCCTAATCTCCCTGAACTCAAGGACAACGTGTGGAGCAGCATCACCGGATGCAGGATTGTGAGTAGCTGATGTAGTTTACTTTTGGATGTGGTAGAGTTGGTAGCAAGGCAACAGTGTCATTGCAGGTTTGGCTCATCATATTAATCAAATACGGGAGGCACTGTGTGTAGCTTTTCACCTGGGCACTGCACATAGACAACCCAAGTAACATAAGACAATGGAGTACACACAGATGACACTGGAGAATTCTGAAGAATGACCAGGCGAAAATATATTTATCTTTCTATCGAAAATTTGCATTGCTGCCGGTATGAATAGATTTTATGCGAAATATTGGCAGGCGAGTATTTCGCATTTTCGTGTCATTTATTTGTCACATCCCCAGTTTGTAAAGGGTGGCATATGGTGGCTGAGTGTTATATGAATAAAATGGACTTGACAATAAAAGTTACTGTATGGTTCTCAAAACACCAGTCTGCTTTATCTCCAAAACACTTGGGAATTTATGATAAAATGACTTACAACCTAAGGGAAAAATAAAAGGATGTAAGAATATACTGTAGACATCCGACCTGCAGCCTGTTCATTAAATATTATACATACTTAAATAAGTATTTCAGCAATGAATGATTGCACTTCCATAATGGTACCAGCATCCTCTGTTTATTAGACCCTACCCTCTGGGAAATATCATCGTCTTTCAAACTCTATACTCCCAGTTTGTAAAACAGGCTTTCTGTTATGATGTGTGGTCTCCAAGCTCAAGGCAAGATAACCCCCCTGATGACATCATCAAGTGTTATTTTATCAGAAAGCTCTCTCCAGAGCCACACAGTGAATTATGTAACTGTTTCCACCAGCTGAGTAGCATTCGCCATGTCTAGTAAACTGACCATTACGTGTAACATTTATGGAGTCGACCTTTAAAGAATGAACCAAAATCATGACAAATACTGACAAAAATGAAACTGAAAGAAAAGAAGAAACCCCCCCCAACTATTTCCTACATTTTTAGTTTGTTTTTAGTCAAAATATTGTGTTTGTCCGAGCATGCTCCACGTATCAAGTATCAAACTAAACTGTTAGCTGAATGTATCGTTACACCCCTAACTGTTTTTTATCTTACTGGGGGAGAAGCAACATGCTTTTGAGTCAGAAATCAAGGCTTATAGGATATATAATCTTTATTTTGAGACACACACACACACACACACACACACTTGAAGTCATTTTATCCTTCAGGGTTCACAAAGACCAAGAACTGACAATACAGTATATCTGTTACACACTGATTAGGAGGAATGTAAACTAGGATGACTCTCTTGCCCTCCCACAGCGCGTGTTTTAAAGTATTTCACCAGAAATAAAAAGGATAAAGCAGTGCAGATAAATCCATGCCACACAACTATCACATTGTTTGCTATAATTAAACTCTGCCATCCCTTGTGGATGGTGAAAGAGACTTCAGTCAGTGAAAACATGTCACAAGCTCCCAGCGGGTTGTTTGTATTGTCAGTGATAGTTTATCAATACCCTGGATCTTAATCTTTCTTTCTCTGGCACTTGGGTCCCCGGGTCTTTCCACATCGACCTTTACCAACTGGCATTACACCATGACTGAATGACTTCTGCTGCGGAGAGAGATTGTCTTTAAAGTCCCCATGGAAATTAACCTTAATGCCAATGTTTTGCTTCCTATATCCGCTTTAATGGCTTTTTAATGAAACTGTAAAAGGAACCCTTTAAATTTAGCAATTACCCGTAAAAGAAAACTAATCTTCAGACAATGAGTCATTCCAGACATTTTTTGGCCTTGTGGTCTAGTAAGTGGCCTTTCAGAGACATGAGGTCACCACTGATTTAAGGTTATACATGTCATAATATAATGTAAAATGGGGATGTGGATGATTCAGTCTATTATTTTGATGGGAAAAGTCCATTTGGCGAATCTCAAACAACTACGCAGCCCTCCTTTGTGCCCTCAGAACATAGTAATGGCAGCCATATTGGAAAAGAGCAGCCGTTTGGAGGCATTTTATCAAAATCATAAACTCTTTCCCTCGGGGTGAGCCCCCACTTCTTCATGGGGCCTTGACACCAGAGGTTAGTGAGAGGTGAGTGTCTCTCTATCTTTAGCGAATAGAAGAATAGCACTCCCACATGTCCCCGCTGGCCCTGAGGGCTATCAGGTTCAGGCATCTATACCTTGAAAATGCTCTCTGTCCAGTGCCCCCTTTCATTCATCATCTACCTTATAATGTCTGGAAGAAATATGCTGCTGTAAGTATCATCTTTCATGGGTGTCACAGGTTGAGTCCCCCATTTGTTCTGGAGCCATACAGTTCCTGTAATTCTTTAGGGTAGCCCCTGCAGGCCAGGGAGTCCGGCAGTTAAGTCTGTTTAAACAAAAAGACAATGGGGCATTGGCAGTTTGGGAAATAACCAGAGTGGAGAATTTGTGATTTTTGGATTCTGTTCAAAAGGATTGTATTGGACTTTTTCAGCTATCTTATTCAGGTATCTAATAAATAGGAGATGAAAATGCATTAAACACACAAAATGTAATGTTTTGACATAACATAGTATACTGATGGGATTTTAATCATTTTATCAGAGAGGAATATTTTCTTAATTTATTAAATGCATTTGTCCCCAACACATTTTATCTTGTAAGTTTTTCCCAATTAAGTTTCTGACCAAACCCTATCTCTAAGTTTCCATTATCCCTAGAATAAGTAAGATCCAGCCTTGAAAAACTTTGTTAACTGAAAACATGGACCTGGAAACGTGATCGAAAATAGCCATGAATAAGAAATAAAAAGGTGTTGATTTATTCAGTTGTGAATGAATTACCTACTCATCTGCCCCCGCTGCTCCTACAGCCATTATAAGATTTTTTATTGCTTTGATGGTCTGCAAGCTGGCATCCCTGCTAAGACTAAGACTGTACTCCCTAACCAACTGTTCCAACCACTTTCACCCCACACAACAAACAAACACCAACGAACCCCACAGGTCAAATGCCACTACGCCTACATGGTAGACTGCATTATTGATTTTTAAACACATGATCAAAACTTCTTTGGTCCCACGTCTAGCTTTGTAACCTAGGATAAAAATTGCAAAGACATAAAGTGATTCCTTTATCCAATTGCACCACCACAAGAAAGAGAAAACAATTTCTAAACCCCAACATCTGCTTCCCAAAAAAAGAGTGCACATTGGACATCAATCCAAGCCGCCAAATTAACATTTTCAAAAAGTCACATTAGTGTCTTACCAGACAATATTCCTTGATTAAACTAGAGACTTAAAATTCTTAAATAGGATAAGCCCCCAATTTCTTATGACCCAATCTCGGAACCCTTGGGTCATCGTCTGATGACAATTTAGCCTGTGGGAGGCAACGGGCAATGTTTCAGGGCTTCCGGTGTAGCCAGAGGATATCCGGATAAAGACTTCCTCTTCCGTGCGCCGGTCATTGTTTATAGCTCGATTTGCAATCTCAGAACCCATCGGCTATCGTCTGACGATGATTTGAAAAAAGTTAATAAAAAGCTAATCTCTGGGGTTCCAAGATTGATAAAAAGCTACATTGTCATCAGACAATAGCTGATGGGTTCCATGATTGCGTTTCAGCAAATTAATTCTACTGTTTACCTGCATGCAACCAAAGCCCGCTCAAACGTGATTGGTCAATACTACTCGGACTACAAATGAAAACCAGAACACTTCCGAAACCAAAATCTTGTTCCTTGCCTACAGATTCTGTATTCATATGTGTGACCCAACTCAAGAAGAAACACTTGCAAAGGTTAAAAAAGAAAGGACATTTAATTTACAAAGAGTTGAAACTGGAAAGCTTACCAGTCCAAATGAAATAGTGATAAATAAACTATACAGAAGCCAGGGAACACATGGCAGCCTCCAAACTGCAAGAATGGGTCAGGTTCTTAAATAGACTATAGGAAACAGTGGCCAGTTGCTTCCAGTTCACTGTGATTTTCAGAAAAGGCCATTATTTTTTCAAACCCAGAGAATGGTACATTTGTCCAGTTAGGAAAGGTTAATATTGACACCTCAGTGAAGGCCAGAACTGTTAATTTAACAGTCTACCTCAAATTATGTCTTTCTCTCGTTAATCTATGCACGCCATGCCACACAACAATGAAAACTGAATTGAATTAAAATGATGTTATGCTGTTACATGCAAATGATGCTTAAGATCAACAAGTTCATTCCTGTCTTCTCATAAACTCCAGAATACACATCTCTAGATACACCATCTGAGTTTCAGTGGCTGTCTGAGCAGTGATGAATCCCTGAACTAGCTAATCATCCAGAAGACGGAAGCTGTGAAGTCTTATGGTGATACATACATCATATTAAGAAGTTGTGCTGTTAGCTTCATCACCTCCATATGCTGTGTCTCAAGTAATGAGCGCTTCATTGGTAGAAGCTGACGGATGTGATAATTAGCTCAGCATCTTCAAACTGCAGCCTCGGTTGGTGCATCAAAGTGTCATTCAGTTGACTGGCCAAATATTCTCCAAGAATAGGACCAAATATCACCTCAGATGTGTCGGATAATAAATTAGCAACACCCCACCCGCGTAAATCTGTTGACAGCAGTTTCAGTGAGTTACTCATTTCCTTAATTTGTATGTCTGTGTAGTGCATTAGTGTTCATATCTTGTTTTTAATCATCATTTGTCACACACAGATAAAACAGATCCCATTGTACAGCTGGCACCATCAAATACAATTTACCTACCTCTACCTGATCTGTATATATTATGAGTGAATGACTCTACTTGCATGTTTAGATTTCTTATTTGAGAAGAAAAACTCCTCTCCATACTATGTCACTTTTTGTAATCCTTCAGGTACATCAAGGGTCCTTGGTCCCCCTCGCCTATGTCTTCATCTGTTCCTAGTCATATTTTCTGGTCTTTTTTTTCCAATCAGTTTAAAACAGGAGTATCTTCATGGTCAGAGTAGGATAGATAGTCAGAGGTTTCATACTGCAGCTTTAAATGTGGTGTAGAAACATAAATATTGCAGACAATTATACACCCTGAGGTAATTAATCTTTTTTTTTTCAGGCTGCTGTTTATAAATCTAGACAGTGTTTATCTGTTCTACAACATGCCATGTTAAGAAGCTGATATGAGGTGAAGTGGCTAGAAGACATCTTTCCGGTAAATTAATTGGACATGCATTTGATTTCCAAATGCTGGCCTGAAAAAAAAACTTTTTAAATTTGTTTTAAACAGCTTATGAAACACTCGTGTTATTCCCATTAAAATATAATTGTCATATGGCATTATAAACAATATGAAGGTTTCCTCACATCTTTATGTTGCTTATGCAACTATGCAGCTGATGTCATTTTAAATATATCACATTGGAAATTATGAAGGGTATTTAGAGCTTGGGCTGGGATAGGAACAGTTGCTGATGCTGACCTGTAAAGCCCATTGAGACATTGCATGTGATGTTGCCCTATATACAATTAAACTTGACATGACTTATCTTGACTTTTATTTCTTTATACAAAATCACCCTGATGTTTCTTCTCTATGAAATGTGCCAATCAAATTAAGGTTGACTTGATGTAATTTCAAGACTCTGTTGTAGACCTGGAATCTATTCCCTCTCTTGGAAGCATTTGCATGCTGTACCCTTCTTCTTCCACAGTAGGTTACAAAAAACATGCAAGTGAATTGGAGACTCTAAATCCCCAGGGGCGTAAATTTTAGATTGAAATAAGCGTGTAAGCCCAGTGACGGCATGGCAGCCTATACAGTGTGTTCCCCTGCCCTGCTTTCCACAAAATATACTGTATATTCCACCTCGAGTGGAAGAGGGTATAGGCAATAAATCAATGAATTACTGAATATGAAGATCTGATAAAAGTCCATAATGCTACAATAGGTTTGCCATCAGTAATGCCTCTCTTTTCATAGTGATGAGATTAACTTTTACACTTTGGACTTCAGGCCGGATTATCGACAAGGGAGAGTGGACTTCCATGGGGGCTAAAGCCATGGGTTTACTGTTTGTCAGTTGGTTTGTGGTAATGTAATTACTTGCAAATTTGTTTGGAAATTATCCACATTTAAAACTCAAAGGTGGTCTTGCAGCGACATCTGCATTATTATAATGTTGAGGGCCTGTCTTGTCACTTTGCTTGACCAGTTTCTCTAATGCACCTTTATTTCCTTTGTTGCATTGGCAACTTTCATCTTATTACTGCATTTAATTTTATTTAATTTTATGTATTTCATCTTAATTGATTTTATTCTTATTGTTTTGAATGTCATTCTAATGTTTTTCTTTGCCTATGTACAGCACTTTGAATTGCCTCTGTGTTTGAAATATGCTATATAAATAAAGCTGCCTTACCTTGCCGATGGACTAGTTGTCAGTTCAGTTTTTATTGTGTTTACATGGTTACATGCACCTACCTAAATACATTTACGTTAAATGAAATTACCAGCAGCACACCTAGGGGCAGTAATATGCCAACATAAGAGTGCTAGTTGGTTTCTGGGGCTGTAGGCAAAATATAATGGAGCTGCCATGTGTAGTCTGCTGTGCCAATTGTAATGACTCACCGAAGGTGACATGGTATATACACAATGCACAGAAAATAGAAAGAATGGGGTTCAATAGGGGCTCGCTTATTTCTACCCTGGACCCTACAAATTTACAAACACACTCACATTCACGCCTAGAGGGCAATTTACAATATTCATTTCTGGGAAATGGAGCACCCAGAGGGAACTCACAAAGGCATGGAAAGAACATACCTGCCAGGACCTTCTTGCTATGGGTATTGGTGCCAACTAAGCTGCTAAATAAAATAAAAAATTGCTAGTTAATGCAACTGAGAAATATTTTACTTAAATATGATCCTTGTAAAGTTATGAGCTACTGACATTTTATTATTTTATCTTGGCCTTGAGTTGGCCAAAGTTAGTGGCTAATATTTCTAGCTGAATTTTTTTTTTTAACCTTTTGACAGTTACAAAAAGATTAGGTCACAAAACAGATCCAGAGACTCCAAATGCTTTTGGCATTTTTTGGGGGTCATATGTGCCAAGCAAAGTGTTCCTCTTGGTTGAGTGGTCTGTCTGTCTATTTTGTTCAGAAGCTGTCTGAAAGAATTCTTAATTGATTCAGTTTTACATGTTTCCATTCCAAAGACTCCTATATCTTACTCTCCAATACATAAATAGTATATTCGCATAAATTCCAAGAACTGCTTGTACGTGATACGGCACATTTGCCCACTGTGTAATCCCATTTTCAAAACTGGTCTAAAGGGGATGCTTAAATTACAGGTCAATACAGCAAGACATATTGTCACTAATGGAGTGCATGATTTGTAGGGGATAATGTGTTTACTTCTGCCTTGTTTTATTTACAAAGGAAAAAAATCCACGTTGACATAATTTGATGAACAACCACTTAAAGAACGTCAGTGGCTGGTGAGATATCCTTGGCACAAAAACCTTGTGCTAACTTTCCATACTTGGAAAAATATTAATCACACTGTCAAGTAAGTCCTTTCTGCTGTTTCAAGCATTAACAATTATAAATTCAAGCTTTAGTGATTGCTGAGGAGATTGAGTCTTATCATTATTTTTCACATGGATGAGTCTACTAGTTGTATTCATTGGTGGTATTATAAAGATAATTTTTTATGTACAGTAAATGTTTTTTTTTTATCCCTACTGCGATTGTTGTCATCAATTAAGCTGAAGTCTACACTACAGATGCTAGAGCTGTTTTGTTACTCAACTGCACCTGACTTCCTTTCACCTGATGTAAGCCATTTTGAGAGTGACTGGAACAGCTCTAATTATAAGCTGACGCAGCTTCACAGCCAGCATAGATGTACTGATGTTTTGATGTTCATTGCTCATTCTTGTGAACTCACTCGCATGTGCCTGAATAAACCTGGATGTCACAACGCTGTCTGTCAAACTAGAGATCCCTGATGTGAACAATTATGCTAATCTGTTGAGTCTGGTGTCTTTCACAAAATCATGCAAAGGTAGGTTGTATGCAGTAATGTCATTTATTAAAACATATTAATTTTCACAGTAAAGCATTCACAAAGTGCTGAATGTTCTAAGGAAACAGCATTGTATGCAGTCCAACTGCATTATGTCAATCGTCCAAGGTAAGCATCAGCACCTGAGGTGAGAATGACTGATGACTTCCTTCATTATCCTTGCATGTTAGAACTGTGTGACCACTCAATAGATCAATGATCACAGGAATCTTTAAATGCCAATACATAATGTATTAGAATCTAATAACGTATGTAAAATATGTATGTAAAATATAGTTTGTTGATATTTATGTACAAATGTGTATTATCCAATAAAATGCATAGATGCAATATTAGTACCTCTTAGTATTGTGCACAAACATGATTGATTTAAATGCAGAAGATGGACACCCAATATTTAGGGGAGAAAAAAAAAGAAAATCTCCACATGACATGCTAAATCAGTAGCCTTGTCAATTCACCACTAACAACATCTGGATACCTTATACAACACCACACTTCAGACCACCCACAAAACATGAACATCAACACGTGTTATATTATTTGAATTCTATTCACTATGTGGTGGAAATGCAATAATTGTATAAGGAAATAGCTGTTCCTTTGAAATGAAATCGAAATTACAGGGTGCGACTGTGACCATTTCCTGCACCAATCCAGTGATGCTCTGACCTTTTCCTTAATGACTCAGAAATGGTTGGTAATTACTGTGGCTGACATGGTGAATGAAATATATACATTCCATCATTCTGTTAGTAGTGTCACCACCTCATTCCCTGAAGTCTACAATCCATCATGCTGAGATGACCTGGCATGTGCTTGTTACTTGTTGCTGACAGCTCAGTGACCATACATGTAAAAGCACAGGCTCTTTTCATAGCTCTTGAAAAGGTCGCAGGCTGAAAAACCTATTAGATACTGAAAGGTATTGTGAATTCTGATGCAAGGTAATTTGCTAGGTATCCTGGCTCCTGATATCTGTTGCGTCATACTTTACCAGATATCTATTACTTGTGACCCATGACCTGATATTTTCCATAACCTAAACTTTTGGGAACTTACAAGATTTGGACATTATGTTCTTCTGTGCAATTTTTATTGTATTTTGCACACCAAGATGCTACGTGAATCAATGCCGATTGTGGTCCAAAACCATGTCCAGGGCATTGCAAACACTTAATTGTTTTAAGGTTTGCTCCAATGGAAACATTTTGTTTCATTTTCTTTATCTTTTCCCTGCACTGTGCTGCTGTGCACCTATTTCTACAGATAATTCCAGCTCCTTCTAAAGGATATCCTCTCACCAAATGTGTATTAAGGTTTCTATTTGCCCAATCTGTGCTTTCCATTGTCCTCCGTTGCCATTTCCATTTCCTAATAACCTCTTGCAGTTGTGTCAAATAAGACTATGTTCTTGAAGAAGCAAGTATGAGCAACATGATGTCCCTTGATGCAAAAAGTCTTAGCAAGGTGGTCTGGATGGATGGCTGGGCGTGCAAATAATGTGATTTCAACACTGGAGATTTCAGTCACATGTTTGTTTCCTTTAACCTTGGTCATGATCTTTACCCAACCTTAACCTATCCGACTTGGTGAAACAAACACTGATGCCTCACATCCACCAAAGTCTGTCGCTCACGGCAGTTAAACCCAAATGTAATGGTTATAGTGTTTTATTGTTAATGCACGTTATTTTTAACCATCACATGAACCAACCCTGCAATCAACCATCTTGAGCTATTTGATGATGAGCATTCTCACAACTTGTAAACCTGGGAATCTTTCCCATCTCTACCGACAATCCCATATTACGTGAATGCGGCATAAAAGTGCCTGTAACTTGGATTTATTATCACCTCGTGAACTGGGCCAATATTTATCTTGAAAAACTGCTCCCCAAAGCGTCTGGAGAACAATGGAAATAAAAGCAAAACCTGTGACATGTTAAGATCCTTTAGTGGAAGAGATGTATTTGCCCTGTATTAGATCAAATAGAACTTTTTCATAGCAGACATTGTTTGTTATAAAAAGAAAATCAAAGGTGTAACTGATAACATTAATGGTGGCTCCATTCCATTTAAGTGTCCCAGTAAGCCATGCCAGTGAGCAAGTCTACATTATGACACATAATGTACTTTGACAGTAGATCATTCCATTTTAATTGACCATCTTAAAACCTGGATTGGCATCAAGGACACTGCACTTAGTTGGTTTTATTCTTACCTTTTAGAAAGAACCTACTTGGTCACCATAGGTAATTACTCATCTTCTATAACTCACATTACCTGTGGTGTACCGCAAGGTTCAATTTTAGGTCCAATTTTATTCTCTATCTACATGCTTCCACTTGGTCAAATCATCCAACGTCATAATGTCTTTTTTCATTGCTATGCAGACGACACACATATATACCTTCCCCTGAGACTCGGTGACCTAAAAAGCCTAGCTGCTGTCTTAGATTGTCTCAATGATGTCAACTGTTGGATGACATTATTTGATTCAGATCTAAGCTTTGAACCACAGATCAAAAAAGTTGTCCTGTTCTGCTTCCTTCAAATAAAAACCATCTCCAGAACTGAACCAATGCGCTCACACTCTGACCTGGAAAAAGTCATTCATGCACTTCTTTTCTCTAGACTTGACTCCTGTAACTCCCTCCTTTCTGGCATGAACCAAAAGTCACTCTCTCGCCTCCAACTAGTTCCGAATGCAGCAGCTCGGCTTCTTACTGGTTTTAACACATGACGTCACATCACCCCAATCCTGGCGTCTCTTCATTGGCTCCCTGTTCGATTTAGAATTGACTTGACTTGATTTTACTGATCACTTTTAAAGCACGTCTGGGTCTGGCCCCTAGCTAGATAGCAGAAATGTTGACCCCATATGAGTCAATTCAGTCCTTTAACCTTGGAGAGTCCAAAGTCGAGGCTTAAATCTAAAAGTGACCATGCTTTTGCCATCAGGGCCCCTCGGCTTTGGAACGACCTGCCGGAGAAGATAAGGCTAGCAGAATCAGTAACTTCTTTTAAATCACTTCTTAAAACCCATTTTTATAGACTTGATTTTATGTGATGTCGTTTTTCATCGTTTTTTTAATTGCTTTTATTGTTTTTATTTGTATTTATCTATAATTAATTTGGCTTTCTGTTATATTGCTTTCTGAGTATCATGCGTTTGCTTTGTCTGTCAAAGCACTTTGTAAAGTTTTTAAAAAGGTACAATATAAATAAAGTTATTATTATTATTATTATTATTATTATTATTATTATTATTATTATCATCATTATATACCCTGAAACTGGACCACCCAAATGTAATTAGTTCCACCTGTGCTATTCTTACTATGAAATGTCAAAATGTCTGCCATGAAAAAGGTCTATAACAGGAAAGTTGATAAAATGCTCTTTAAAAAAAAAAGCCACATATTGACAAGCGACTTTCAGCTTGTGCACAAGAGAGATTGTTCTTGTCTTAGTTCTTGAGATAGCCCACTGTGTATCATTAGTACTGATTTGCATCAAGAGTCCTCGAACACAAGAGGAAACACATTGCATATTAGTTTCATGCTTCAGTTTTCATCATGAATACATCCTGTGGGCTCGAAGATGAGCCCACTCAAACACTCGAGTGGAGAAAAGAACACAGAATGAATGTCTGCACTCACTCATAAATTCCCATGGTTTTTAATACACAGCACAAGACAGAAGCAAACACATTTCAGCGCTTCACCTTTGTCAGCATTTTCTTTTGTTAATGCGTTCAGCCATTCTCTTATAAAAAAAAGTTTTAGAGTAAGGTTGGCTTTTGCTTTCTTCTAGCTCACATGCTGACAGGGTTTTTGCACGTGTATCCTCTGGAGACAGATCTCTCTAGCTGGGAGGTGTTTTACAGGCTTTGCAACAGAACAGCTCTACCCTCCAGGGACTCTCAAACAGACACAAATCACTTTGACATGTCTTTCTTCTTCACTTTATTCATACAGGATATAGACGTGGAGAAATGGCCAATGCCACATATAACAACCTGGACTCCAATAACAAGTAACGACTTTGAGAATAAACAGTCACACGTAAACATTATGCTGTCAGCCAAAACAGGATTAAATGTACAGATTTTACTGTGACAGAGAATTTTTATTCAGTTTCAGTTACACAAATTAGATATTGCTTGAACATGAAATGCTGTATTTGTACAGTTTCCGGTTCCCTTGGGTCCGCATTAGTTCAGTTTTTGTGTCACGCAGAGACTTCCAATTCCAATACACCAAATCCAGCGCAAAATACTTCTTGATCACATCAGTGCAGGCAGCGCAGTAATATGGAAATCCTTTTCATGGTTTGAACCAACAAGGGAGAGATTAATAAAAAGAAACCAAGCTGTGAGCTGGGCCGATACACCACTGAGTGCTCTTTATGTGCTAAAGCCTTGCTTAGTCCAAAGGTGTTTTTATGTTACCGCTCTCTTCCTGACTGAGTTTTAACTTAGAGGAGTACTGGACTGTTGGAACAACCTTTCAGAAAATATTACATTTGCAATAATTCAAGCCCAAGAACCACTCTCTGGCATGCTTTCTCTCAATCTGTGTATAGTTCTGTCTCCATCATGGTGTTTTAGCCCGCTGTTTGGCTGCCACTGTACAAACCCAGCCTGTGACCTGTGGTGTTGGATGTGTAACACACCTGTGATGCTTCAGAGGAAGTCATGTTATCACAAAAATCATGTATGGCAAAAGCTTCCTTCTTAGTGGGGAGGTTTGCATTGTACACTATAACCAGATTAGTGTGGAAAAAAACCTTTTAATGTAATAGTGTGTAGTGTAACATGTATTTTTCTATTTTGGGTGACCAACTCAAATCCATTTTGCGTAAACCATTTTTTAATGATGCTAGCCATGCCAGTGAAGGAAATCAGATTAAGGTAAATCGAAAGATGAGCAAGAAATCCTGGTTTATTGATCAAAGATTTTGAACTTAAAGAATAAATCTGATGATATTCAATATATTTCTTATTATCATCAAATCCCATAAGAAGATCAAAACCAATAACGACTAGCCAAAGCCTGATATATCTTACTCCTCTGTGCCATGGAGCTCCATTGTTGTCCAAAAACTATTAAAAACACATGAGTCACACTGTTGCACTGGGTGACATGTTCCTTCATTACCATGATCATTACCATGGCCACTGTAGTTCATTATGAGTCAATCCCACATACACTGTCCTGCTGCTGGAAATACGCACTCGAGCAGCAAATGTGGATTAATCCACCACTGAAAATAGTCCCTAAAAATGCTGTTTACTACTGCATTTTTAGTATTTACTACTGTTTAACATTTATGCTAAAAACTCCAGTGTCCAGCTGGTTTACTGAAATTACTGGGCCTTTTTTTTTTTAAAGTAAAAGTATAGATTTGTAACCGTGTTTTAAAGATTTGTGTCTTCAGTAGAAGGAAATGGGCTTGGGGCTGAGTGCCACAGACAGGGTGGGAAAGAAGGAAATTAGTAAGAGATATTGAGGTTTTGTTGGTTTTGGTTTTTTCAGTGGGATTTAAACAAAAATTTTCAATATCGCCACCACCACCTATCCTTTAATTTTCTTTAAATAGCCCAGTTGAGATGAGACAGTGAATGTCACTTTAATCTGGTTATAATTAAACAAACTATTTGAGTTAACAGGATTTGTGTAGTAACATGAGCACATTGCATTTATTTTTAAATGAGAGGCAAGAGAGTAAGCCTTAATTAGTATCTTCCTATTACTAATTAGCAAGGAAAACTGAATGTTTGTCGCTTCTGAGGTTCAAGTGGTTGCGATGTTTAGGCCTGTGAGAAATGTTTTATAGACTGATAAAAATAGATAAAATAGACTTAAAAAATTTAGTTGGATTATTGGTTTTCATTTTCTTAATTTCCCTGGAATGCAGTAGATAAGTGACCTGTGAAAACATCTTGACTAATTTACTGTGAGTGGTCAGAGGTGGACATTACACAGACAAATGCACCACTGCTCTTTTATTCTGCTTGATCTTTCACAACTTTCACCCCGGTTACTAATTATGCAAAGTTGACTCATTCTATCAGGATGTCTGTGTAGCATAGCTGATGTGAATTCAATAGTGTTGAAGGGAGAAATCCTAAGTAGCAAACCTGACAAGTATAAACACATCACTAACTAATATGTTTGAACAATGAAGATATCATTTTTACTTCAATGCAGCTGTTGACATTCTCTGCCTCTGCTCCCTCAATCACCATCTAACTACTGTCTACCATTTGCATACTGTATGAGCTTGATTTTGAGTGACTTGTTTCCTGTCAGAAACTAAAATATTTTTGCCTTCAGATCGATTTCATTAGCTGTGGAGTGGATGACCCTGATGAAGTATGATGCTTCATCAACTCGAAAAGCAAAATGAATTACTTTTCTTCAATTTAGGCTCTTCCCTGGATTTCTTTCACCATAAGATGCACAACAACACAGCAAATAAGCGCAGACACGCTGTCAGAGCTTTCATTTTCTTGTCATCTCCGATCCCCTGCAGGGAGCTCAGGAGGAGCCGCAGCAATAAATGACTTTTTTGGTCATTTAAACGAGGGCGCAGATGAATTTATGTTACTCAGTGAGTTGACAAATGTGTCTCCACGTGCCTTAGTTGCTTTAGCCTATTAGTTGTGATATGAGAAAATAAAGTGTAATACCACAGTGACACCAAAGCCCAGGATTATGTGTCACACTCATTTTAAATTTGGCTGCAGGGTGGGCAGCTGTGTAGAGAGTGTTGTACTGGACTGTTATAGTTTTGATCCAGGTGTTGGTTGCAATAGAGGAAAGTAACTCAGTACATTTACCCAAGTACTCTACTTAAGTGCAATTTTGAGGTACTTGTACTTTACTTGGGTATCTCCATTTTGTGCCAACTTGTACTTTTACTTAACATAATCTGATCTGGAGTACCTAAAAATGTTTTCAGTATTGAACACTCAACCCCTGTAGGCTTAAAAGGTGTCTCTGAAAAGTTTATAGCGTTATAGCTTTATTTTACTGCAGTTACAGTGGTTTTCATTGCCGACCCAGTTTCACAATGAAAAGAGTATCAAAAAGTAAGTAGAAACTTCTTGACTGCCTGTCTGTATGCTCAGTATATTCCAAACACTCATATTTTCACCAAAATACAACTAACTACAGATCTTATATCTCTTGCTGTTTACCTTTGTCACACACAATTACATTAGTTGCAAACACTCTGAAAGGAGCCATTGTTCTGCTTTATGGATACTGTAAGTTTCAATATTTTAGTGTTAAATTATTGTTTTTATCACTTGTGGGCAGTAGAACAAGCTGTAAACAGGACATTGACATATTATGACCTTACAAAGTTGATATTGCGAGCGTGTTAGTGAACACGTTTACACATTCTGCAGATACAGAGCAACATGAGCATTCCTTTGGAGTTGTGTTTCTGGTCACCTGATAAATGTAAGTCCAATATTCACTCTCCCTCTAAGCTCGGGTCTGGAAATATCTGGCTCTTCAGTAGTTAAATGCTCCACTTTGTTCACCAGCTAATCACTAACTTTGTTTGCCTGCCGTTTGAAGCTGGGTAGGTAGAGCACAATGGGTTTATCAGAGCTTTTTCACTGAGAACAGGTAAATGAAACATAGTAAAGCTGTGGGCCATAAAACCAAAAGTAAGTTGAAAGACATGAAAATGCTCCGGAGAACTGAGGGAAACAGAATCGGGTGATTATTCTCATGGGTTTGTCACTACAAGCTACCCCTTTCACATTACATGCAGTCATTTCATCCATTGTTCTTAAAAAATATTATTTAGTGCAGCTTTAAGTAACATTATAAAATGCAGTGCTTTAACATGCAATGGAGTATTTTTACATTGTGGTATTGCTACTTTTAACACAATCTTTCACCGCTGACTGTCCTTTAAAAATCTTCTGATCTTATAGTAGACAAAACAATTTAGGGCACTTTGAAAACTATGCAACGCATGGAGGAAGCTGCTGTTTTTCATTATTAGCTTACTACCTACTGCCTTTGTCTGCATGTGTGTGTAAATGAAAATATCTAAATATCTAAATGATGCTTCAGCCTTGTCAAATTTGTATGTGTGTGTGAAAGATTGCCGTTACCCGAATCAAGCTAATGTCTTCTAATGTATAGCGGCCATAACACTTTTCTCATTCAGTGTAAGCTGCTCCAGTTGAACAGCAAAATGCTCTATAAATGTACCCAGTGATAATAACTAAATATAATTCAGGAGACCTTTCTGGCTTCAGAAATTGGTAAAAGCATATTACCTTTTTTGTAGCTGTCATACACAAGACAGACGAGTAAAATAACTATAATACATTTTTTTGCTTGCTTCACTCCCATTTATCAATGCACCTCCTCATCTGTCTTCTAAATAATGGTCCTCTCAGTTTATTCTCTGTCTGAAATGAGAAATTGACTTATTGTTTGGCAAATTCTTTCTAAAAAGCAATTAAGATTTTTTTTGTTTTTGTCTGAGCTTACTCTTTTATTTCCTACTCAGCGTTAAAAACATTAAACATTTGCTTTAAAGCAGATGATAAAACATACACTGGTTTGTGTATTCTCTTCTGCCCCAGTTAAACATAACAGATCTATTACTCCAGTTCATAAATAAAAGAAGTAATCAGATGGGGATTCATATAGATTCTGTAAATAATGTAAGGACGAGAATGGCAAATTAGAAAATAAAAAGAAATGTTACCCGTCCGCTAAACACTCCCCAAGCACAGGGTTCACAAAGGAAAGTAAAATGACATGTTTCAGAACAGTACGTTGTGCACAGTAATTAGACCCCACAGGACCAATTGTGAGGTTACTGAGAGGGCTTCTTAATCTTCTTACGTAAGGTAAATCGTAATGAAAATGGTAAACAGAGTTCAGAGCCTGCCTTTAAGAGTGATTAAATATGTATTACACTTATCTGCCTATCTGTCTTCATTACATACTCAGCTTTATTTTTAGATGAATGCTGGAGAGTAACAAAGTACAGTTGTTAAGTAAAATTTTGAGGTACTTGTACTTTATTTCACTTCTTCACCACATTTCTATGGAAGCTAATGTAGCACAGCTAGTTCATATTCCATATTTAGATGCTGAATACAAAAGACATTTTTATCTTATAAAATGTGATAAATTGTTATAGATTAAGCTGCCCAACAGTATATTAAGTTCTTTAAATTAGCTCCACCTTAGCCAGCTAAAGCAACAAAATGCTTCTTACATGTTAAGGCGTCAGTATTAACAGTAATGTAATATTCTGCAAAATGACATTTAAGTACATTTTGGCTACTAGGGGCAGCGCAACAAGCACAACACTGACATATTATCAACTTATAAAGTGATATGGCGAACGTGCTAGCAAACTGCAACATAAGCATTCATTTAAAATCATGCTTCTGGCCACCTGATGAATAAGGCCTACAGTATACTCACTATTCTTTCATCTCTGGTTTGGTCTCTACCAACTCCTGAAGGAAATATTCATGGATGTATTACAAGAACTATTTACCAGACTCCAAGATGGCCCATTTATTTGAATGAAAATCACTTTTCTAGCTTCCTGGTTCCTTTACACATTGTGCCGCCTTGTGTCTTAATACAACCAATGGAAATATCTGGCTTATTAGTAGCTAAATGTTACACTATATTCACCAGCTAATCGCTAACTGTGTCTGCTGTTTGGTGCTGAGCAGGTAGTCAGCAGCGTCAACAGAGGGTGGTTATTGGTGTTAAGCATCGGCCGCAGTTGTCTATATACACCCGGGTGTAAATAGTCACATTGGCTATTCCAACCCGGGTGCAAATAGCATTATTAGCTACTGACACCTGGGTGCTAATAGCATCTGCCAAAACCAAACTGGAACATAGCAAGACCAAATGAGAGTGAGTATCTGAGCAGAATATCTGTGAAATACATTTAAGGGAAACACACTGAAATAGTATGTTTATATTCCTGAGGCAGAGGTACCAGAGCACTGTACTGAACTGTGGCTCTGCATGTGTTAAGAAATAGTGAGCATGTTTTATTAATACAGTATACGACATTTCCTCAATGTAGTGCTGGAGAAAAAAGTACAAAATAACTTCATACCGTCAAGCTTGATGATGCCAATAATGTTAATTCACTGGCAGAAGATCTTCTTGACTGAGGTAAGATGTTGATTTTTCTTTTTTTATTATTATAAATTGATGTTTACTTCAGTGGCTGGCCATCACCCAAAATCACTCTGGAAATGGACACCAAATTACCAACAATTTCTCCTGTATGCCACTATTTTGTTGCTGAAAGTTTTACATGAAATGTAATTGCTATGTTCACTGGCAGTGTAGATTCCTACTGCAGAGTTGCAGGGAGGAGGTCAGGGTGAGTGGTTCAGCATACAAAGCACTGGACTTCGACACGGAAGACTGTGGTTTGTGTCCTGCAACCAGCATGTTGTTAGATTTAGGGTACTAAAAACCTGGTTATGGTTAAGTGAGGATCATTATCATTGTCATACAGTACTAGACAAAAAAAGGTCATTCCAAAACAACCCAATCTGATGCCCCAAGACTTTTTGTTGGTGCCCTCCAACACCATTAACCAATGTCCGTTAAAATGAGGATTGGCACAAGCATTTTTGGTTATGGTTTTGTTTTGTTTAGGCAACTGAAATTACTTGGTTAAGGTTTGGTACAGACTGTGGGCATGGTTAAAAGAAAACAATGTTGCCTGTTGGTAGGACATGTAATGCACTCAGTGGCCCCTGGTGTCAAATTCCGATGCAAAGATATAAAAGGGAGGGAAACTGGAGGAAAATAACAAAAAGAGTTGCTGGTAAGAGATCAGTCAGAGTGGACACACACACACACACACACACACACACGATCAGAGCTAGCTTACATCTGGCTACAGTTGGTACATTGGCCTTTTGTGGGGAATAAACACAGAAGAACAAAGTCATTGCCTCCAGTCTTAAGTCAGGGTTGATTTTAACCGAGACTGCGATCTTTCCCTAACCTTAACCAAGTTGCTTAAACATAAACATAAAAAACTTTAATCAAGCGTTATGTTGATAGTGAATGACAGATATGTTCAATATAAATGTTTCATCATTATGATGATAGAAAAACATAATCTGGGAAGCGTTATGTTTCCTCCAAAACAAATTCATATTGCAAATTAGTTGTAAATAAATGTAATTTTTAGTAAAGGGTTGAAATCACACATACAATGCATGATAATTATTCTAAGACAAGAGCAGACAATGTCAGGAACTTATTTTATACTTGAACTTTCCTCCCTCTCCCTCTCTATCTGTCACTTCCTTTATCACAGTCTAGTTTCTCTATAATGCTGCTGGCTGTAATTTGCACTGTCAATGAAAAATATAAAATTGTTGGAGGCCATTACTTCCAAGTCATTAGTTAAAGGTGGGTGGACTGTGCAGTCTCATGAAATCATCTGTGCTGCTCTTCAAGTCGTTCTCCTTGCCGGGGAATGGGTCACTGCAGCACAGTTGTGAGTGATTGCCTCGCAAGACAACAGTGCTCTAATGTGAATTAGTATGAATAGGTGAGAGAGGCAGTACTTATACTGTAGCATAAGAAAGACATGGGAAAAGCTGTGAAATAGGTCACTCAGAAGGAACAATGTTATACTAAATTTTCATTTAGCACAAGGAAAAATGCATTTAAGTGCCTATTACTCTTGAGTTAAAATAAAGGTGATCTTTAGTCTGTTCAATGAAAAGATCATTCATAACAAAATGATCATCTGTAGTCCTAACAAATGAATATATTCATCATAATTGATACTTGGTTCAGGGCTGATTCACTTTAAAGTATTTCAAATATTTCAATGTCTCACAATCATAGATCAATATTTAACAAAGCTTGTGTGAACTGATATGTAACCTGTATATTGTGCCAGTGGTGACGTTGTTGGTGCTCAGGTGTTCTCAAAATTAAAATCATGTTTTCCAAAATTGGTGGTTCTTTCCTGTTGCTGAGAAGATATTGTGTGTGTGTGTGTGTGTGTGGTCATGGTAGCTGACAGTTACCCAGAATAATGTTTTGTTGTCAGTGTTAAAAAATGACTTAGCTAAGGTCATTATGTTTATAGACCTGCCAATAATAAATGCAAAGCACTAACGTTTCATGAGGAGGTGCAAGAGAGCTTTTTCTTGTGTGGAAGTGGAAGATGCTTCATTGATGCCACAATGAGAGCTTATCTGTTTTTCAGTTTTTAACAGGAGTAGCAATCTAGGTTTGTTCAGTTCAAAGGAAAACTACAGTTTATTACAAATTGTGTTTCATTTTTCAGCCAGTCTGTAAACTGTGGTAAACAACTGACAGATTGGGTAATCATTTAACTGTTCGCCTTCATTTTCTCCTCCAAATCAGTTTGACTGACCCAGGGTTTTGTTTAAGATCTGATAGTCTCTCACAATGTTCCGAGATCACAACAATTACTTTAGCGTGTCCACTTTTATCATAACGGATAGAACAAATGGCCCATGCTACATAGTCTTTCTTCATGTCAGACTTATTTTGGCTGCACTGATTCACAGCTACATTTAGAGGTCTTTCATTTCATCCTGCAGCACTGCTGACACACTTAGTGAACAGTAGAAACAACTTAAACATTTCTCTTTGTTCCAGTTTTGCCTCCTTTACTGTACCTCAGATCTCTTTGAATTCACCAGACCATGAACAACAGTAGACTACATCTTACCAGAAATATTAAGGACAAATGCTTTGTATGCAACTGGGAACTGGTAGATTGACCAACTGCAGGACTTATTTAAGGTTAATGAACTTTATGTTTTGTTGTCATTGTTACGACCCCCAGAAAGGCTTTTTACAAAAGAGGTCCAAAATAACCAAAAGAGTCAAGTAGTTGCAAAAAAACACACAACATTTATTAACAGACAATAAAGAAATTGACCATGAACCAACAAATAACATAAGAGAAGGGAAGCCATCCAGATCAACCCACGATGGGTCGTAGGATCTGGGGTCTTCCCTCTAACCCTAAGCAAACATTAGAACTAACAGAAATAAAGCTGCGAAAACAGGACAACTGGACCCATCAGAACCAACAAAAGCTGAAATCTAAATCAAGTCAGTCACAAACTGCTGCTGCCGAGGAAGGTGGAAAGAGAGCGAGCCAAGCTTCCTGCCCCCTCTTTATTAGTTTCCCTCAATCACTCGAGACCAGATACACCTGAGGGAAAAATACAAGACCAGCAGGGGGAGCATGTAACAGTCATGTTGTTGAGATGTTTGTTCTCATGACAACCTGGAAGGTTCATCGTCCAAGGCCAGCTTCACATTCACAGGTCTGATAACCACCACATGCGTGGCACTTGAACCCTATTAACCCTGTTCTGTATGATGTCCTTGGTATGTGTCAGTAGGTAGAGGTGTGCTGCTGATGAACCACATGAGTCCTGAGGGTCAATTAAACCATCAAACTTTGTTGACACTGCAATACACCACCACATTTCATACACAGGGTAGTAAAAAACACTGCAGACGAGACATTAACACTAAAACAAAAGAATAAATGGCATGAAATGAATTTAAAAAAAATTATTATATAAGCAAAAAAAAGGACCAGTCAAGAAAATAAAATAGCGAAAGAAGTTTGTTTATATATATATATAATATGTTTATAGTGTCGATTTAAAAAATAATTAGTTGAGTGATGGCTTACCCTAACCCTGAAATGATTTTGTTGGTCCTTTAGTGATTAATAATTAAGTAGCTGTATTGCTGCCACTGCAGAGATGTTAGAACTTGTTATGTGCTCAACCTTCTCAGGGGGAGGTATTTTAAAAGTAAGTATTGGGTTTCAACTCACTGGAATAGCTAACGATACAAATCTGCAGCTGTCAAGGTTGCTAGGCGATAGGAGCAGCACTTTGTGACACATAGGAAATCCTTCCTAGCCCAGACCATCTCATGTAACAGCGCTCGGTTCGGCCTTCGTGGATAATGAAGGCCACACCTACGAAGGTCGCTTCCTCAGAACGATGCTGAATTGAGACACACTGTGGGGTGTTCAGACCCAACAATTTGTAGTTTTATCCTGTGTAGCATGTCGTTTTGAAAGACAACCAATTGTGTATTTAAGACGCCTTCTCTCGGCAAGTTTGACAACAACCATGACGTGCTCCATGATGAGAGTTGTTGATACTCCTAATCCAGTTAGTTTTTCTCTTTATCTCTAGTTTATCTCTTTTGCATGTCATGCACATCATGAAAGGCCCAACCTATCGCCAGACAAGAACATCAATATTCAATGACACCGTTTTAGTTGACTACAATATTTGCACAGGGCAACTACTATGTTTAAGGTATGCTTAAAGTTTGGCAACTAAAACACTTGGTTAAGGTTAGGTAGGTGAATGAAAAGGTGGCTATTCGCCCATCCACCACCCCCACCTCCACACTCCACCTCGCTACATAAAGGACACACTACCTCCTTCTGCAATGACATAAACTGTGACATACAAAATTGTCTAATATGGATGTAATTAGTAGGGATACTGGGCTGGAAAAGCTGCAAGGTTATATGGTCAGGGGTTCATTGTGCAGTCTTACTTGTCTCAGCCAAGTCCTGGCAGAACTATGATCACCTTATCTGCCATAGAAACCATCTTGAAAAAACAAATAATGTATAGTTTGATCCTAGCATTAGTTTTTGTAAGGTCTTGAGCAGAAGCATTCTCTGAATGATCTGCAGCTTTCAGAAAGCAGCCTTTTTTAAAAAGACCTGAGCGAGAATACTAGCGTTAATCACCACAATCAATGTCTATGGACAAGCTGGTTACCACGGTTAGCAAGGAAAGATAAGTTTAACAATCTTACATACTTATATTGTTGTCTCTTGTAAAGTTTGTGTGGCTCTCTACAAATTAAGACGAATCATAAATATTCAGTGTCATCTTGTCTGAACAAATGCTAAACAAAAACACTTTAAGTCACCACAGCAGGATGTAAATCCTCCCTCCTTAAAGTATTCATTTAAAGACTCATAAATTCAGCATTTAGTCAGACGAAAGCAGCCAGCCAGCGGATCACGCTGTGCATTGTGGTAGGGAGGGTGAAGGCAGCACAGCGACAGCTTGTCATTGTTTTTTTTCCTTCATAATTGTGGCTTGCTGACTGATATGTAGAATAGGCATCTCTTGCTTGGTCTTGCTTTTGATTTTCAAGGAGGTGAAGCAATTCCGTGGATGTAGCTCTATAAATCAATTGACGTCAATGAAAAGCTGTTCAAAGTCTGTTAATGGGAGAAAGAAAGAAGAAATTTTGGGGTAATGTAATGTTAAGAACTCTATGGAAAAAAAAAGTTTTCACTACAAGCAATTATTCTGTTCTCAACTTAGCAATCAAACATTAAAGGTACTGTATGTGCAGTACGACAGTACGATGTGTTTTCTGAAGACTTAATGCACATATACTCATGTGTTGTTTACATGTCAGAGTGGTAATGTGAGCAGGTTTTTATTATTATTAACAAGGAACAAAAAGACTTTAAAAGGTGGAGGGGTATGAGATAGGAGTTCTCAGATCTTCCTGGGTCCCCCTCAGGCAAAATAGAAAAGAAAAAAAAGGCAAAACCCGTGTATGATCATCACTTTTTAAGAAACTGTCATCGTTCTGATTATTAGTCAGGCAGATTAAGAGGGTCTTTGAATATGCTTGAGAGGGAGAGAAGCGCTGCGGTGACAGATGCCTGCATGCCTTTTCCCATCAGGCAGTGTTTTAAGTAGTTTACAATGAAAAGTGCTAAAGGTTGGTTTGAGAGCATTTATGTGGGTATGAATTCACGCTTCAATGAGGTTCATGTGAACCCTATTTCTGCACGTGATGCAGGAACAGAGGAGAAAGCGGGATTGGGCCCTAGGCTAGATTAGCTTTTGTCATCCCTACATCTCTGATCTCTAAGCCTTTACCTTGTGTTTCTCCTCAGGGCTTTTGCAGCAACAGCAACACCAACAACACGGGCGAGAGGATAAATATAATAATGGCAGCTTTTAGCATATTTGTAATAAAACCTCTAGAGAACTCAATGCAAGTCTAATTGAAATAAGTTGATTCCAAAGGCACATACTTGAAGTAGCCTTGTTTTTTTAAAGTGTGAAGGTGGAGGGGGAAAATGTTCTTCAAACGCTGTTGCTGAATGTGTCAGTATTTGAGAGTCAGCACAGCAGTACTCGCTTACAGAGGGAAATAATTGGCTGCACTGTGCAAAGGCATACATGTCAGTCTTCTTCGGCGCAGCCATGGATGTGATAATGCCTATGAATTGTGCATCTTTCAAAAATCTTTGGCTCTGTTACGATGTAGGTGTCTATGCAATAAATATCCCTTAATGAAGGTCCACAATCAAAGAGCTACTTTTCTACTTTTTCAGCAACTTTTCCTTTAAATCAATGCCTGTCCTTGTTTGTGTGTGTGCCAACTAATGGTTGCTCAATGTTGTGATTTGCTTCACTTATGTTAATTAACCATGATTTAACGCCTCTGAGAGGACTTCAAAAGGACAATGCCAGAAGAGTAGCTCAGATGGAAAATGACAGGTTGCAGTATTTTGATCCCAGTTGGTGAATCACCCCATTGCAGAGTTTTCCTCGCTCACTTACTCTGAAGTTGTTCGACGCCTCCATGCTGGTTCTCACTTTAGGGGAGAAAAGGGGGAGAATGGGTGATAAGGTTTTTAATAAAAGCAGAACAGGAAGTGCATGTCTGTGTGACTGAATATGTACATTCTGTATAAGCTTCTGGCTCCGGTTTTTCTTTAATTGAGACAAAATACAAATGCATTGTAGAGCACACATTAGTTTTCAAAAATGTACCTTTATTTTTTCTTATTACAGCAACTTGAAATATGAATTCAACCACCTTTCTCCTTCTTCCTAGCAAATTGTCAGTGGATACCGTCTTTAATATCCACCTACACATTAATAATACAAATTACAATAACCAGGGGTATTGAAGCATAAATGAAGATATGGCCCCATAGGCTTCTCTGAGTGCAAAATGTATTATTTTTCAACATAGTTCCCATCGCTCCTCAGTGACACTTTCTCACCTAAAAGTGCCCAGTGGCTTTCCACAGCTTGTCAGATTGTCATATATGGAAAGTACCCACAGCAGCGGCAGGACAGGAAGACACTAATAAGGTGACAAAATACAGAGCCAAGCATTTTCTAGGGGGAAAATGCTGCCACCATGATTTCATATGGAAAAGAAAATTAATGTGCAGCGCTACTCCAATTCTGAATCTTATCTGTCCCCTCAGAATTTTTCAATAGTTATTGCCACCAAAATTGTTGAATTTCTCCAGGCTTTTTAGAAGGAAAAAAAAAACGTGTGTGATATGCTCTCTATTTGCAGTTAATGCATAATGATTGAGAAAATGCTAGCACAGTAATATTCATCTTTTCTTGACCAATGGCTTTTTGCATTGGTTTATTTCAGGAAAATGATGGAGAAGTAGGATGCTCAGCTTTACAGAAAACTAGGCAGTGAGTGCTGATGAATAGTATGCGTGAACAAATATTCTAAACACTCATTGTAAACATACAAACACATCATTCCAAATGTGTAAAAGCAGCTTTAAAGTCTAAATTCTTCTTGCCAATGTTTTAGCTGAAATTATAAATGGACATTTTTAATTGCTGCATCCTGATACAGAAGTTGATGTCAATTAAGAAGCCCCGAGGGACTCAGTTGTTTTGAAAAGTGGAACAAAACTGACGTGTGCGGGCCAACGGATAGACGTTGCAGATCCCTTTTTTGTCTCTTGTCATAAACCGCTCCATTGTGCTCATGAACCTGTTTTCACTCTCAGCTCCACATCCACAGGAGAATCATTTCTAAAACTGCACCCTCTCATCAGCGCTTCATGGACTTCAACCTGCAGCTGTCAGTTTGATTCACAACAGTCATTGGCTTGGCATAGAAAAACAAAAACTGCTGCACATAAATGCATGATTCAGAGGAACCCGATACTAACATACGTGCTATACATAGGAAGGCTTAAGGGAGAACTTCTCTAAAGGCTATCTGAAACACCTGCACAGCCTACTGCACCATCCATTAGATATAAGCTAGTCTCAGATGGCCTATTCTCAATTGGACGAGATCATTAGTTTTGCTTGAGCCCCTATCACTACATAGACTTAACTGTTATCTCGCAAGGGACTCCCACCTGCAGTCCTGTGCATCGCTTCTCCCCCCGTGCCTCCTCCGCTTTTCACATTTCTTCTCCCTATGAAGCCCCATCATCCTTTACTTCACTGCTGTAGCCTTATCTCTTCATCTTCATCCTATATCCTGTCTTTTTAG
Organism: Macquaria australasica; assembly: GCA_005408345.1. Taxonomy (NCBI): domain Eukaryota; kingdom Metazoa; phylum Chordata; class Actinopteri; order Centrarchiformes; family Percichthyidae; genus Macquaria; species Macquaria australasica. The sequence goes on from SEMN01000083.1 coordinate 1,442,296, forward strand.
AAACTCTTTTCTCTTTTAGTTTCCTCATATTTTCTTCCTCAATTCTCTACCAACTTTCCACTCCTCTACTCACTCTTCCTCTCACTCCGCATTCACTCTGTCCATTTGTTCTCCTCTCTATCATCTCTGCCCCCCCCCTCCTGCTCCTTTTCTAACCCATCCACTATTTCTATATCTCCTGTCCTCCCCGCCTTGCTAAACAGAGCCCCACATTATCCCCCTACTGCTTCTATCAGGGGTAGCTAGCCTGTCAGCCCCAAGCCTTAGTTAATCACTCAGGCAGCCAGGCAGTCGGGCAGCTCGCTGCTAGCTCCCTGGACACTAATAGCAAGACAAGCAGAGAGCAAGAGCAGGGAGGGGTGGGGGGTTGGACTCATTAGGAATACAGGTATTTAAGGAAATGGTCCATTTCAAATCAAAAGATAATTTGTCTCCTGCTCAAGTAAAGGCTTTTTGTGAGACAGGCTGGAGTTATATTAGGTCAGCTACAAACGTGAAGTGGCTGGGTTGTGCTGCTAGCTATTCCGGGGCCGGGCTGTTGACATTATCAATTTGAGGCTTGATAATACTTCTTGTGTTCGGATGGCATATTTTATCCCCAAAAGAGAGGTTGGGTTTGCTACCCGAAGGTGTTTTTTATGCTGACTCCATGTTGCTGCCATGCCGATGGGGTAGGACTCAATAAAGTTGAAATATGACCTCCATTTGCACAATGACATTACTTCAAATAAAAAAAGGTTGCTGTCAGGCCTCTGAGGTGATCAATGCTTTTCAACAAATCCCTCATTGCCCATTTTGTGTTTGCATGGTCAAATCAATACTAATAAAAAATTCATACCTAACAGGCAAATGAAACTAAGAGTCGAATGACAATACTTTTTATCCGATAAGACATAGTCCACTCGACGTTTTACAGATCCATTCTTTATGTTCAAGGGTTGAACACAGTAATACTTGAATATTGAAAGGTGTTAAGTGAGACTATGTGCCTCTTGAAAGAAGAAATAACACAATCTTCCCCTTACAAATGGAAAGTGGACTTTGCAATGAAACACAGCCTTGCTCAATTAAATACAATCAAAGGTTTCATTACAGTGTTTCTTTGGCCATGTTCAGACCAATATTAGCACGCATAAAAAAATCACAGTCCCCTCATTTACAGTATTTGAATGAGGCCAGTCAGTCCATCAACCCAGTGGGGGTGCAAATGCAGAGGCCACTGGCAAAAAAATAAATTGAACTTTTGTTGGCCCACTTTGTCCTGTATGACCAGTAGCTCATGGTGACTAATGCTAGCTAATGTTAGCAAACTGAAGATACTGTTAGATACTGTTGTGTAACTGACATTACTGAGTCAATCTGATGACATTATGCTTTACAAACTTCTCCAATTAAGGTACTCTTATACTACATTTTACCATAAACATTTGAAAGGTTTTATCACAAAAGTAAAACAGAAAATAAACACACTATCTCACCAGAAGACATGCTCTTGTGATGCTGTCATTTTGGTGTAGTGGCCACAAGCAGAGCTGTCCCAAAAATACTTTTTTCTCATTCATACTACAAAAAGAAGTCAATAACAATCAATACATTTTCAGAGAATCACAACACTCTGATATCACTTTGTATTATCTTAATTTGAGTCATTCGTAAGTAAGCAAGTATGCATATAGCACCTTTCAAGATCAGATGTCACACAGTCACAAAAAAGACAAAGGCAAAACATAAAATACAGACACAATATAAGAGTCATAGATCCAATTAGGTCCAGTAAATATGAAAAAAATTTAAATAAATCACGAAGAGCCATGTCAATATATTTGTTTGTGCAATTCATGTATGTGGGGAGCCAGCCAGAGAAGGGTTCATATTTTCATGCTCTATGGGCCCAAAAGCACTGATGCCTGAAGAACTTTTTCAGCATTCGGGCCCAGTGAGCAACTGTCATTGGAATGAATGTGGTGTCATCTTGGAACATAATGTCCTGTTCTCTTTATATATTCATGTTGTGGTCCTCTTCCACACACTTTCAGTCAAGTGACCAAATTATGACGTCTTTAAAGCAGCTGACTCAAGAGAACCTTGGGAGACGAAGAGAATTTCAATGTGGCATTATTCTGTCATTGCCACTTGTTCAGCAAAAGTTACTTAATCTACGCTTTAAAAAGGTATTGACATCTGACTACAACCACACACTATTCTCAAAAATTACCTCACATTTGAACACATTTTTGACTCTGTCTCTACAAACTTCATAAGATTGTTATGCAGAACAAGTGTTCCTGTTATTGTGTCCACCCCATGCACTCTAAAAATGTGTCCATTATCAATTAACAGAACGAGGAAGACTTGCTGTACAAAAAAAAAAACCAAACAAAAAAAAACAAACATGCAGCAGTACAGTGGGTGCAGAGGAAGTGGACCTGTCACCATGTTGACATCCCTACTATTAGAGGAACGTTCTCAGGTGCAGTGGCTGGCAGTCTCCAGTGTTTACCGGGGAGCATCATTAGCCTGGCGTCTCACAGCCTTAAAATGTCATATATCTACAGTAATGAACTGAGAGAGCACGCACTATTCCCAAACTTCCCCGCTGCAGCGCCCACATTAATCCAAATGCTCAAACTCTGCAACTCGAGTCCCTCCACTCATTAACAGTGGCAGATATCAAGATAGGAATAATGAGGAAGTGCCCGCAAGTCAGGACATATATTAAAGAAATAGAAAGAGCAGGAGAGAGAGAGAAGAGAGAGAGGGAATAAATCCCGTCATAAATGGGAAAATACCCCAGAGAAATGGCCCGGGCACGGGTGACAAACAGCATGCATTCATATTGTTTGGAGGCGGTGACAGCTCCCTCTTCTAGTGCCAGAAAGATAATCATAGGAATGTACAACTCATGTGTAGTCTAACAAAATGTATAATAAAGGCTGCTTTCATACAGAGCAAGTGTTTGTAAAGAATGTTCATAACATTCAGCTGGAGACGGTCCAGAGTTTCATGCAGTTGTTTTCAGGTGGAAAGTAACATTTACTCAAGTACTGTACTTGAGTACAATTTTGAGATACTTAGTATTTCCATTCTATACTTCTTTATACTTCTGCTCCACTACAGTTTACAGGGAAATATTGTACATTTTACTCTGCTACATTTATTTGATAACTATAGCTGTTATAGTACTTGCTATTATAGGTTAAGATAAGACTTTATTGATGAGGGAGAATTTCACAAGCTACCCTGCAATATATAAAATAATTACAGTTAGCTCCACCATTACCAGCTGCAACATTAAAGTGATGTGCATGTTAATACACCAGTAATTATAATCCAATAATATAATATACATTTTTCTGAAATGGGCCATTCTGCATAATGAGTACTTTTACTTTTGGTATGTACTTACTTTTCTTAAATACAATTTTAAATGCATGATTTTACTTGTAACAGAGTATTTCTACACTGTGGTATTGCTTCTTTTACTTAAGTAAAATATTCCACTACTGGTTGTTTTACAGAAAAAAAGAAAAACTTGTATAAAACAGCATTTTTGAGCATGTCCTGCTACAATATTAAGGTCAGTGCTGTATATCAGGATTGAGTAGTACTGAATCACATATGCAGCAGATAGAGTTGTTCCACTACTTCAAGCAGCAAATTTATTTATATATTTTTATTTGAGCACATATTTATTTATACGTGCAAAGCTACTGAGTACATTCCAGCCACAACCCAGGATGCAAATACAGCAGTGTGTACTTAGTATGACCTCAAAGCAGAAGGGCCTAACGCATATATGTAGTGGAATATTGTTTTTGATACAGTATAACAAAGTGGATGACTGGAAAGATTCATGAATATTTCTTTTTTTTAAGGTATGTGACTGCTAACATGGTGCCATCCAGTGGGCTACAGGAGAAAATGGGAACCTCAAATGTGCTGGATCTTGGAGAAACTCACAGAAATGTGATCATCTCTGTTCCAAAAACAGATTACGATATGTACTGATCACTTACTATGGGAACTTTGGGCCTCAGGATAACCTGGTGTGTATTGGTTTTGGTTGGATTAAAACCATCTGATATTTCCAGTCAACCTCGTGTTGAGCATGACATGTCTTCACCTAGAAGATCCTGTGGCAGCACGAAGATTTACATTATGAGAGACCCTGATTAGATGTTCCTTTTCCCTCAGATACTGTATGCATCTTTATGAACATTTTCCATTTACAACAGATTCACCTACTGTACCTAATAATATTTTTTACGTATGCTATAACACTGAAGACACGGGAATCATATGTAAGAAAGTCAAAAATGTATAGCTTGCACTAAAGTGATTTTTTGCACTTTTGTCTTCCCTGAGTATAAATATGCTTTATTAATGAGAATCGCACAGAATCACCGGCCGGCCAGTTCAACTACAAATCTATGCGAAGGCATTTAACAACTTTACATCATGAATAATCATCTCAGAATGAGTGTCATCGGCTGCACAGACCGATTCTTATTACACATCCATCCATCAATGCATGAGATTATATCAATATGAAATCTTGCCAGAGCATTACTGTGCAGGTATTGACTGAATATTGTTTTCCATTTCAGAGCATCACAATATATTGCAACTCATTACACTTCTCCTCTCTCAAGATAATATGTCATGCTGCTCATCTTTTGATAAATATGGAAGTCAAATGACCAGGGTCCAACTGTGACTGGAAGATTTATCATGAGTCCACCTTGTGCAACAAATTTAAACAGGCTATGTCACCTTTCAAATCCTAGTTTGACCAAGCAGAATTGTATATGAATCCCCCACGTTAATAGAGCATAGTTTGATGTTCCTCATCCTTGAGGCTAAGGAGTGAAACTCAGCTGAGCTACAGACCATCTTTTTTACTTTTACGTTTAGGAAATCAAATAAATAAAAAAACTGCCAGGGTGACATAGGAAGTTATTACTGCCATTTCTGACACTAGGTCATTGATCAGATATTTAAAAGCCAACAAGTCCTCCAATATAAATGACAGAATGAGTCCCAAAACAACATATATAGTTGTACCGGACCTTCGTCATCACGGTGGTTAACATTGTGAAACGGTTACAGTTTAGTTAGGTTTAGGCACCAAAACTACTTGATTAGGTTTAGGAAAAGATCATGGTTTGGGTTAAAATAAGTACATTAGTTACATAGGTTAAGTTAGGTACGTAACTTCAGATATGTCACGTGACTTACTAACGAAATTTAACTTACGTACGTAACCTAACTTAAAGTTAAAATACGTCAGTGTTGACTTTTGGTTTCACATGGAACACGAACAGAGGTCTCCTGGGTGAAAGTCCTGTGTGTGTTTGACCCATGTAATAAATAAAGTACTCTATCTATCTGTCTGTCTATCTGTCTAACTATCTATCTATCAAGGGGTGTTCAGACAGAAAGCCAAGCGAATCTTCGCCTTGCGTCGTTTGCACGCATTTGACCACCAGACTGTTTGTGTTTGTTTGCCCCGAACAACCGACAGTAGAGACGTTATCTGTAAACTAGCTAGCAATGAACACACGGACTGTCTGTGAGTGACTGAGTTGAGTCTAATGCATGATGGTGTTGTACACCTGCATGTGCTCTTTTCTAGAATTCTCAACATGGGTGGAAAACTTGTGTCAAACTTTCATGCTGATGCCATGCTGCTCAGGAAGTGAAGTGCCAGTTAGATATGACTCAGCAGGACTTCTGACAAATGAATGAGCCCCAGTCAGATCTTTAATTCAGGCATGAGTGGGCTCAGGTGTGCTGCTCGGTTGTGCATGACAGCACTTTCCAAAAGTGATTTATTTGGCTGTAGTTTGGTGACAATGTACATTTTTATAATATGACTAGATACCTGAAACCTAGGTTAAGCTCATTAGTACTTTGGGAATTGTTTTTGGACATTTTGAGATTTTTTTTGTTTTTTTTGTTTTTTTGTTGCTGTTGTTAAAATCAGTGTCTGATCAACTTTGTGAGAAATGGCTGCCAGTCTCAAAATCTCTGTTCTCTGTGAAGACATCTGATGATAATAAAACAAACTAGCTTAAATACAAGATATTTTTTAAATCAGTAGGATTTATAAAAGTAAAATCTGAAATGAGAAAAATCTTAATCTCTTAGACAAAAACAATGGTGATGGTATCTTATGCTATACTGACCAAGACCAGTGTTCCTCCATTATGGCTGTAGGAGGTGGATGTCATCTTAAAGGCCTTCTATCCAGGGGACTTGGTAAAAAATGTCACATCACATACAAAGAATGTGATAAGAAGACTGGAGTGTGTACACACAAAGTATATTTGGCTTTCTGTTCATGCAGTCAAACTGATTGTGAATGACAGGAACTACTTATGCAGACCATTTTTACATCCAATCTAGACTCCAATCAGTTTATCTCCCAGACGCTCCTCACACTGACAACTTGTTCCTCTTATCTCCTCGACACTCAATCTGCTGTGTCTCATGTGGCTGGAGCAAAAACAGCGCTCATCAGTTAGCTTGTTTTGATCACCGTGCTGGATTATTGTGATTTCCAGAAGAAATGCATCTCTGAAAGTAAAAGTGAAATGTAATGCAATGATGCAAAATTTGTTTTTTGGCTATTTGACATTTCAGAATCGCTGATATACACCAATTTTAACTGAAGCCCTGATTTGTTGCCCCAACGCTGTGTGAGTCTGTGTATATGAGCAGAGTGCACTTGTTGTGGGATTTTTCCTGGACCAATGAGCAGCTTTTTGGAAAGTCACAGTGTCTGTGATCTCTCTTGCTTCAAGATCGCTCCATCCCACGAACAGATGCCCCATAATGCAATTGCAAGTCAGGCAGAATCTGTCACATTACTCACTCCATTAGCTGCAGTCAGACTGAAAGAAACAAGGAATTTTCAAATTTTTGTGGATTAAAATACAAGTGTTAAGTAACAATAAATGACAGAGATGGCAAAGAAGAGAGTATGGAGGCGGAGAGGAAACAAGAAACAGGAAAGGTTTTGGGAGAGGGCTTGCTGGGAGCAGAAATTGTTTCCACTATATTTCCATGTTCTGGTTTGTGCATTTTCATATTTTCATGTAACTTTTTTAAAATGCCAGAACATCAGATATATAAACCTGATTTTCCATTGTTAGTGTAATATTCTTTATAAATATATACCTTCTTCTATAAGATTCTGTGTTAACCCATAACCAGTTTACTCAAGGAAGGTAGGTCCACTTAAACATCTGTGTTTAAGTGGGCTGTTGATGTTAATTATTAAATAATAAAAGAAAATTGCAAGAAGAAACTTGCTTGCATTACTGATTTAGCATTCAAAAAATATTTAATTTAACGTTAACATGTAAAGCTTATTAATATCTTGTGTTTTTTCTTTGGAAAGGGATTCTTTATCTGCAGGTAAACAGAGCCGGATGCCATGAAAATTTAAACACTGCAGACGTGCAAGAAGTGTTTTGAATGTCTATGAAGCTTGATTCCCCCCCCGAAAAGTTTTGCATTTAGCTAATTCTCCTTTTCATCTTCTAATCTTCCATCCAAGACTGTGGATGAATTGACGTTCTTTTCTTTCAGAACAAGATGCATGCTTTCACCACAGCCTAAAAACACTTGAACTTTTCTCATTAAATGCCACCACACAGCTCCGTTAGCCTCTCAGAGTTGAGCTGTAGTGGGGCATCAGCTTTGATTGCTCCCTGGCCTGGAGTGGAGCTGCAGACCCACACACAGCCCGGCAGTGGGCAGGTGCAGGAAAAGGCCCCGATAATTGGCTGGCTAGTGCGGCCAGGCCTCCGGTGGGGCTGGGCTGTGACTCCTGAGGAAGACACACAAAATGAGCTACTGCATCAAAAATTGAGGTTGGCAACCTCCATGCACGTCTGGGCGATTTTTCAAATGAGCATTTCTCGGCCCCAGAGGAAACCACGGCGCTCCTGCTATCATAAGCAATTGGAATAGAAATGGACACAAAATACTTTTTTGCTGGCATGCATAAGTAGGTTGGGCAAGAGGGCAAGCTGTGATGTTCAAAGACTGGTGCATAAGAGAGCAGGAACAAAAAGAGACGTGTTTTATTTTCTAAAGAAATGAGGTTAGCATATTTTTGTTACTGTACTGTTTTTCTCTTAAGCCTCACATTTCCTTTTCCTGTTTAAAGAATGAAAAGAGATCAGAGAAATGGGCTTTGAGTCCTAATAAAAACTGTAAGGACTGCGTGGTGCAGCATGCTGCTGCCACTGACAGAGCTTTGAAAGCCCAGATCAGAAATAGCTCAATTTTCACATCAGAGGTTCTAAACCTCTTTTAAAATGTGATAAATGTTACTCTAGACAAGTGTATTATCGGCTCTCTTTAATCCAAAGCAGCTATAATAACACAAGGGTCTGCATTGTTTTTAAATTGCATATGCAGCTTAATATGCATATATACTAGCTTAGCTTATACACAGTGAAATGCCAGTTGATTCTTTAATATGCCTAATATGACACATTTCAGAGACACAAAATGTGAATATAATTTCAGGTGGGACTTTATCAAATTGTTTAGAGATTTGATTTGATTGCTCAAAAGTGGATGTGATACCGAGCATGTAGTCTCTGGAGAACCACACTTTCACCCACACCTGGATCACCGGCGCTGGATAAGGAGGTGGAAAAAGAGAGAAATAAATCATTACAAACACTAAGACCGCAACTGCAGCACTTGGAAATGAAAACAAGTTCTTGTAAATAGTTTTTGCCAACTGATATCCAAACACACAATTACAACCCTCAATAACGCTTCACTAGCAGCTACTGGGAGGAGTTAGCTGGTCGATCCAAATCTCATTTGATTGGGTTAAATGTACGTATTTGCCCCCATGTGTATTATGAGTCATCATAAATATCGTAACAGTTTACAAAAAAAGAAAGGAGAAGGATTTTCATATGTAAATACTGAAATTGTTTTGGACATAGCTAACTATATTCGAAGAGTTTGCAAAACAGAAAAGGGACACTAGATAAAAACTGGGAATGTATTTTATTGTTTTATTCAGTCTTTAAATTTGTAATATTTTATGTATTTATTAATTTTGGGCACTCGGGCAGTGGAAGGAGCTGAACACATCTGCCAGCTTATAAAGTTGTTACAGCTAACATGGTAGCTACTTACAGAGCAACATTAGCATTCATTTGGAGTTGCTTTTTTGCGACTGGAAATAAGGTTTCCGAGAGGAAAACTAGAAAAACTACGAGCTAAAAGACGCTTAAAAGCTCCATAGAGCTGAGAGTTAACTGACAACTCTCTGTGGGTCCATTGCTGCGAGCGATGCCTTTCACCTCAGTGCAGCTTTAAAGACAACCAACAGGGCAGGATAAGCATAGATGTAACTACAGGGACGTTTGCAGTAGGTAATTCTCGAAGCCACAGTTCTAAGTTCTGAGGAGTTCTAATATTTCTACCCCATTATCCCAAATATTGTATTCACTTCAGGGCTATCCTGAAATCTGATGATTTGAGGGGAAAAAGCTTGCCTCGGATCCAGTTTACACATCACGCTTGAACAGAACTTGGCAGAGTTGATTGAGGGACACATTTGCATTTGGCCGATCAAATCACTATTTTTATAGACCCCTTTCACAATTACATATTCTCTGTGTTAATGTTACTTTCAGATGGAATTAGTTCTTTATGTGCTCTGATGCCTGTAGTCCATTAATTTAGTTTTATTGCCGCTAAATTAGATTCACTTACCCCCTCTGGCAAGGAAGCATAATGTGCATAAAAATAACTTATACCCCTAAACATTTGTTCTCAAAATATTCAGCTCAAGTACACTGTAGGTAGGCCACATGAATGTCAATAACCTTCAAAACTCCTTTATGTTTCAGACGTTTATTGTGATATGAACTGAATTACTCTCTCGTCTTTTCATTTGAGTTCTTCTAAAAGTCACCGGCTGCCTCTGCCAGGTTAGGACACCATGTCTCACCGCCTACTTTAAGTTTCTGAGGGAATGTTTTCTCTGAGGATCTGGCATTGAGATGATGATAATATTGTCACCTTCACCCACCACATTCTGTGCAGACGGCGCTCTTTCACTTTCATCCTTTAACATTATGTTTTAGTGCCACTATTAAGGCATTATGAGTTTGCATGAGTGTTTTCTTTCTGCTGGAGAAAGGGCTGCGACTTTCAGGGTCACTTTGGGAATTGTGTCTGATTGCTGCTTGTGTGGTGAACTATGAAGTACATTTTCAAAGAGCCGTACAGATTGCTCTGTGGGGAACTGCAGCTAGGAGTAAGCTGAGGAGAAAAGACACAATGCTGAACAATAAACGCAGAGCAGCACATGCTGATTGCGGAAATATTTTGACTCTCAAATCACAGAACATCTGGCTCTAGAGGAGGGAAATGCTGCCACTTGAGAGTTGGAAGCCAATCATTTAACCCTTACATACTGTTCATATTCTATACCTTCACAGTATGGTCTGGGTCAATTTTGACCCGACACAAGAATCCCCTCATAACAAGTATACCAAATTCTGAACCACAGATCTATTTAGTATGTTTCAGAGAGCAGGGAGAGTGTATTTTTTAGGTTTAACACCACTCATTTATGGAGAAAAAACATCTAATATCACACAATATCATGTCCTATTTTTCCTAAGACATAAAAACACAACAGCTATAATGATTTAAATACATTTTATTGAAAATGGCAAGAACATTCTGGAACTGTGGGGTTTATTATATAACCATTTATAACCATTGTCAAATGTGGCTCAGAACAGCCTCAAAGTACAAAAAAATTGTAGTACCTGTACAAAAGTACAGAATTTTTAAATATTTTCATTTTTGTGCTTTTTGGGAAACTTTAGGAAAAGTCATCAAATTTCAGGCAATTAAGTCATTTATTGCAGTTTTAAGGGTGCCCTGTAGAGTTTTCTTGTAACAAAAGTTATGTTTACATTCAGTGTTACTCACCAAAATGTGGGTCCTTGTGCATGTGGACGAGATAATGCATAGATGCATGCTTTTCACCACACTACAAAAATAAATAATTAAATGAATAAATAAAAGTTCTTTCAACCTTGGACCCTAGGTAATGAAACCCAGAATGGTCAATTAATGAATAATCTATTCACTTAAAGCTGCCTTAATCATTTCTGTTTGGATTTGAATAAAAGGAATGACTGTGTAGGCCTATTGGCTGTAAAACTAAATGGTTCTGATTTCTGTTTTCATCTCAAGGCCAAGATCCGACTCCCCTCAGTGCAAACATAAACACCACATCATTAGTCATGTCCCAAATATCACAGAGCTGCCATCAGTGAACTCCTGTCTGAGTGTCTGATGATCGCTGAGAGAGGCCCGAGATTGTCCTTATCAGCAGAGCATCAAAAAGTCAAAGAAAATCTTATCTTTTGAAATTCTTTGTGGCACAAAACACATTTGCCTTTATAATAAATGACTCTACAGACACTAATGGGAATTCCTTTGCTTTAGTTACTACCCTGCGCTGAGCTTAATGCTCTATTAACACTTGCAGAAATACTTATGTCCTATTTTTAAAATCTGTTGTCTACATTGCTCTTGAACTTGGACTTCTTTATCTTTCTTCTCTGCTTTGATGGATGGATTATGATGGCTGCCTACGCATGAAGAAATTCAATTCAAGCCTACCTCCCTCTTCCCACTTGGACCTGTGGTGTAATGAAAATATCACATTTTTGATGTGAAGCCATATAAAGTGTTGGCTTGCTCTGAGTCACATGGAGTCATAGAGCAAAACATTCCACACAGACGTCACTTTTGATTGTTGCAATGCATGGATAATTTTAAATCAAATCACTATGCAGAAAAATAATGACAAAAGCAAAACACCAGACACTCTGCTGCATGATAGAGCTTACGCTCTGTTCCATTAAATGTTGGAAGGGGGAAATTCCCTGCTGCTAGGGTACAATTACAGCATTAGTATGCTACAGCGGTTCAGCTCAGATATGAGAAAGGAAATGAACGAAACATTGATTCTTATGAGATTTGATTCAACCAGAAAAAATGTATGTTTTCCATGCAACCGCTAATGTTACGTTATGTCAGTGCTAGCTAAGTAGCACAGTTGTTTTTCCAAAATGCAACTTTCATTCATCCATCCATTCATCAATCCATTCTCTATAGTCTCTTGTTCAGGGTTGCGGGGTGCTGCAGCATATCCCAGCATGCACCGGGGCACATTACTAAGCAAAAGTGCAACTTTATATTCATTTATTATGAATTAGTAATTTATCACACGTTTATTTTACAGGAAAAACTAAAAATCAAAGGACATTTTTAAGATGACAAACATGTTAAAAGTAATTCTGTGCAGAGTTTGTGTTTGTTTTTTATGCCAGTATAATGCCAGTTAACACAATTGTGGAAAACTTGTGGTTGAGAAATCTTTCAAACACTATTTGTAATTTCCACTTGATCTGTCCTTGCATTCCACAGTTCTAGCAGGAAGGAGTGATTTGCATTTTTCTGACATCTTTGGCAGAAAGCGTCATTGCTGTCTAAACGTGTGATGGGGAATACTCTGGGTGATTTGAGGCTCTGAACCGGCTCTGCATGCTATACACACATAGCACAAAGCACATGGGGAACACGGAGTGTGATGCTTTTATTTCACAGCTTGGAGTAAAACATAAACCCCCACAAATTACAACAGACTACAAACCAGTGGGAGAACCACCTGAGATAACGGGCTTTGATGCTGTGTCTTCCCCACTGCCTCCAGCAGCTATCCATGAGCACAAATCCAAAAGATATCTAAAGCCCAGAAATTCTCTTCCTGTTACATTGTATGCAGTTCTGCATATCTTAAAAATCAGCCAAATGTGATAAGCTGTAGCTCAAATTAGACACAAACCCAAAAATGCCAAATGCTCTGTAAATTGCTATCATATCACAAAAAAAGAACACTTACCGATCTTATATCTTATATCTTATATTGATGTCCAGAGGAACACATTAGTATTTAATGATTCAGATAAAGCTGATATCATATTTAAAACACCAGTTACCGGTTCTTTTTCTGTAAATCAGTTATTTTTATTCAAGCTATCCAAGACAATTAAGTTTCACTCAAGTAATAATTTTTTTCTGCAGAGTGTCATTTCAGAAAAGTATGTTAGAAAGGGTCATGCAGTTTTGCAAATGAGTGGAATTGCTCCTATAATGATATTCACCAACCACTGAAATTGTTGGTTGGAAAATTGTTGCATTTGCACTTAAACTCTGTGATTTGACACTTTTCTTTCTGCTTTGGACAAGTGTTCTTAAAATTGTTTTTCAGTGACTTGGTTTATATATTTAAATAACTAAATATATGTTAAATATGTAACTGCATAAACAACAGGTCTTGTGGAGAGGCAAACTCATTGGCTGGATTAGTGAAACAGCCATCTGATGTGTCAAACTAAAAATTACATTTATATACAACTAATTTGTAGATGTCCCAAGCCAATCCTGGCATATTTTAATGGATCGGTATCGGTAAAATAAAGCAGATCAAAAACCCATCCTTTCCCTACTGTACTGTCTTTTGTCCACCTCAGTCTGGTAGTGTTGCTCCTTTACAACCGCCGGCATCTACAGTGAAAACATTACGCTGCATATGTGAGTTAAAATTAGAATGTGTGAATGTGAACAAAATGTATAATTCGCTAAGCTCTGACGTTAACTACCTGTAGCAAAGAGCAGTGTATAAAACATTCAGGGAGCAGCGAGTTAAAATGTTGTCGGCGGCAGGTCATATCAGCTGTCGCTAATTAATATCATGTCTGTGAGTAACTTGATAACAAGCCAAATTGAACTGTTGTCGGTTTTGGTTTTGTCTGAAAGTCAGTTTCTGTACTCGGCCAAAGATCTTTTGTGAGGGAAGAAAGTCCACGTTGTAACACCGCTGTTCAATCACGAATGGACTGAATGTTTCTGTAGTTCCAACAACGTCTTCTCTCTTGTTAATCATGTCACTTCAATTTCAGGAGATGCATTGTCCCAGTTAAACTTTCATTCATATTGTATCAATACTTTAGGCTTATTTAAACTTAATGTTTTTGAACCAGGACCTGTGAAAATAAGGTGTGTCAGATTAAGCAGGCTACTACAGCTGTTATTTCAGTGTGTCAGATACATATTTAATCAACATTTAGGAAAATATAAGTATTGGGTTGGACTCTGTATTGGCAGATACTCAATACTAAAGGACTTGGATGGGGATCAGGGCCAAAAAAACTTGATTGGGACATCCCTACTAAATTTACCTTTGACCTTTGACCCTGGAGACCAGAGTTCACATCCTGAGTCTGGCTGAAAAAACACTTTGCTTAAGGTTTTTCCTTACAGCAGATGTGGTCCATTTTCATAAAGTCAAAGGTTAATGACAGATTACCTAAAAATTAAACTCACATTAATTTCAAATTAATTCATTATTCTAATCTAATATTTATAATATCTACTTTCTATACAATCTGTATTTACAGTGTGTGGTGCAAGTATGTTTCCTTATTGTTGGTGTTCAAAATGACAAATAGGCCTTTTTCACAGGAGACATTATGATTATGAAAAGCACAGGTGTTACTAATAACGTTGACAATGGCTCTGTTCTATTAAGCAATAAGCCATGACAGTGATGCACAATCCTAGGACCCTAGAGAAGTAAAGAGAGAAGGAACTAAATGGAATCAGCCATTATTCATTTTATCATTTACACCTGTGCTTTTCCTGCTGTGACAGATCAGAGGCTGTTTTCGAAACTGCCTACTATACTATCAGTACGTACTGATTTCGCCAAAATGTAGCATGTAGTATGCAGTATGCAAACAAAAGCAAAATCTGCAGGATGCCAAAAATTCCTGGATGTCGTACTGATTCGGAAAAAATCTCCAGCATCGGACCAGTCTACACACGGTCACCATTGTTGAAATGGCGGACAACAACACTACCGCGTCAGTAGTTGACAGGGAGGAATATAAATAGAAGTACCACTTATACATTTTTTTTCTAATTTAATCATGAGCAAGCAGAAATTGTGACGAGGCTGCAGTTATTACTTTTGTTTTCAGAGCTTAAGAGGATGCTGTTGTGGTGGTTTGTCGTTAGCCATACTGTTTACTTCCGCTTTTTTAAAACCAGAAACCAACTAAGCCTGGCCTAGCATACTGCAAAATAAATCGATTTAAACCAGTTTCATACTGCATACTACCGATGAACATATGTAGTACATACTGCGTTCGTCTGTAGTATGTAGCAGGCGGTTTTGAAAACAACCAAAATGTCTTCTAAAGTCGAATGCCATGTTTTCTGGTTCCATTGTCAGCAGTCTGAATTTTTTTTTTACCATCATGCCTCTAAGAAAAGCAGCCATTTGTATCTGAAAATGACTTGATGGTATTTACTTTAAAACTCCTTGGTTACGATGCAGCTAACAGTGAATAAGCCTGTACGTTTTGCAGGTTTGGCCTTGAGGAGTTGGTGACAACAGCTTTAGATACATTTTAAGCCAGCTTTGAATAACTGAAAAATCCAGACTTGTGTGTCAAATCCTCAAACAAAGAAGAGGGCCCAGAGCTTTTTCACCAGAGACATTGGACATGTCATAGCAGGAAAGGCACAGGTGTTATTAATAACCTTAATTAAGGCTGCAGTCAAGATCCAGGGCCTCTGTATTCTGCATGCTGGCTTACTCTAACACCCACATGTAATGGACTCTTTACATTTAAAAGGTCTATACAGAGTCATTAATATCACATGCATGAAAAGTACACCATCTATAGACCACACATAAAAATGTATTTTATTTAGTGTATTAACAAATTGTATTATACATTTTATAGACAGTGTTTTTGTAACTTTTGTTTCACAAACAACAGCATTATAAAAATAAAAGCACATGTAACATATATTGTGATTGTGGTATAATTTTTTATCCTCAGCAAATCTGGAGTAATACAGCATCTATTTGTTCATTTTTGTTGTTTTTTTGTTTTTTTTTCTTTTCTTACAAAAATGTGTAGTAGAGTTTAAAAACAGGAGTGAGTTTATTGTTGTATGGAAAGCTAAAAACAACGAGGTGCCCATCATGTCGCAGGTTAAAAGGGAGGGCCATGACAGTAAAACAAGAATTTATGTTTATTTTTGCATCTGGAAAATAAATGTGATGAGAAAACTACAAACAAAAAAAGACCATGCTGGTGATGAAATGTTTATATTTGTGAGATGATTACATTGCTTGGGTAATACTTCATCAGCAAAAGCTTTTGTTTACGTATGTGAGAGACTCAGATTTGTGCAACCTACAGACGTCAGCACATTGGCAACATATTGGTGGTGGTAGAGTTTAAAATTTATATTACTGACTGTCAAAGTTATTATCTTCATCAGGAGAGAAAAAAAGCTATGAGGCAAGTTTGGTGAAATCCTCCTTAATTCTACAATGTTGTACAAATTTATACAAAAAGCTGACATGAGAATCTCAAATGCACTCTTGAGATCCATGATGACAATGAAAATGTCCCCCAAAAGTCCCTTGCACAGCTCCAGAATTGCTCTTAACCATCATCAGGCCTGTGTGATAACTGTTCTGCCATCTGTGCACCTGGCCGCCTGCCCACTTATTAGCTACATAATTTGGTTGTTTCGTATTCCATCGAGTTGGGCTGCTTGGCACTGAAAGTCTGCAGTGCTGCCTGGATCCTGGCAACGTCTGTGGTGGACAGTTTGAGCCGGTGCCGCAGCAGACAGGAGAAGAGGTCCAGAGGCTGAGCTCCGGGTGGGGAAAGCCTGTTGACCCGATCCCGGATCTCCAGCAGCTGCAGCAGGGCCGAGTCCTGCGATCCCTGAGTATATGGGTAGTCTAGCTGTAAAATCAAGTCCTGGATCGCTTCCGGGTCAAAGTGCATACTATAGCCATATACCTGGATGCTGTTGATCTTCATGTAGCCTAGATTTTGCCCCGGCTCCAGGTACTCTAAGGGTTCATAATATACAGTTCCATTCCCGTTACTTGAGGGCCCTCTGATCCGGCTTCGTAGGTAAAAGTGGACTGTCTCAAAAAATGTTTTCCACTTGTTGCCCAAAGCCAAAGTCCAGTTATAACAGTCATAAGGAAGGTCTAATTTAGTCCTCTCCCAGTCTGGGTAGTTTTTCTGGTCAATGGGCATGATCCAACTTTCCGAGTGGCTCCCCCCAAACGGATTGATATAGACAGACAGAATGGGGTCCAGAGTGCTGTTCTTGGTAAGGCAGATCTGAAGGGACATCCCCAGGAGCATGTGGACATGGTTTGACTTGTATTTATTACTTTTCAGCGTCAGCAGCATCCTCTTCCTCCATGATGGGTCGAACCAGTTATTCAGCCTGACGTCGTTGCTGACAAAGATCCCGTGGATGCTGATGCGGTTGTCACGTTTCTGCAGAAGGTAGCGTAGCTCCAGGTCCTGCAGGTCCGTCTCGAAGCCGATGTAGTGGTCAGTGGAGTCGGGCACTTCGTTGCGGCACACACCCTGGCTCAGCATGTAACCCTGGTTGCAGGTGGCACAGCGCGAGCGGTTCTCGTAGGAGCAGGAGGCGCAGGAGGTGCCCTCGCCCACTGTGCAGGGGATCACACCCTGGCAAGGGGGGTGCTCGTAGGGGCAGGAGCAGCTCCTGGTCTCCTCCAGGTAGGAGCCGATGTGGTTGTTCTCACTGCAGTACATGATAGAGAGGATGTAGTTCAGCCAGTAGCTGAAGGGCCTGCAACAGAGACAAAACAGTGTGTAAGATTTACTGTAGATATAAATACATATATATAATAAAATTACAAATACTACTAAATCTTGCTGAGAAAAAATTAAAGAAATGATTGCCATGTGGAGAATGACTGCACAGAAGCTATACTGAGTTATGTGACAACGTGTTAAAGCACCTAAAACAATTAAGAGAAAGTTTTAAGTCTAATAGAAAAAATATATTGGACGAAGTATGATGTCATATAAAAGTTAAAGACCCAATGTGTCCTGTGTCCCTGTGTTACTTGTTCAGTTATCTCTATCTGTCAGTCAAATTTTTGAGTATTAATATAAAATCCCTTTCTTTTCTTTTCCTGTAAAACATGAAAATATTTTGATGACACATCTTGCACTTACCATATACATACATCTATCAAATTAAATGTGATTTAGGGAGACCAACTACACCCTCCCATTTTATAAAGCCACTCTAGATTGTTAGCTCATGGGTCGTGGTAGCAAGCAAAGTGATATCATGGGTTTGAGATGTGTGTTTCAACTCAAACTCTCTGTTGTGCGTTTCCTGATCTAACAACGTGGGCGAGGGAGGTGTGGGTGAAGGTCAACAGACCTCCACAGTTCCATTCAAATCCTTGAACGTTTTGATCAAATTCATCTAGAAGTAATTGATTTTCTTCATCAGGTGATTGACAATATCTCCCCTTGCATAATAAGCTAACAGCATATTCTGATTGTTATGTTGTTGAATTTTGATTGGTGCTGGAGATACCTAACCTGACATCGCCAGACCAATTTGCAAATTAGTCTGGAACCTCTCAGTTCATTTTTCGATTTCCAAGAGGTGTTATAAACGAGCGCAGATCAAAGTGCCTCTGGACGCTATTGGATAGACCTACCACCAATCAGAGAAATTAAACGTGTGACGTAGTGCTGAGCGAATCCTGTCGGAAGCACAGCAAACACATCTTTCTTATCAAAAAAAGTTTTAAGTGCAGTTGTTTGTTCTTCTTTTAGTCATTTAATACTGACGCGATAGCAGGTTCAGAACGTTCCACATCAGCAGCAGCCATCCTGGTTGTTTATGAAAATGCCTCAGCGGCGGTCTACTGTACAGTCATCGTATCAAACCTGCCCTATATTAGATAAATGGTTGTGATTGGCTGGAAAAGTGAATGGGAGGTGGACCAGATGCATCTGCCAGAGCAAATAAAACATGAGCTCGCAGATTCGTCTGGTTCCCAGGCTAGGAAATACTTAACATCTTTTTTCCAACATTCTCATCCACTTTAAACCAGTGAGAAGAGCACAGACAAAAACACAAACACACACAATTCTCATGTATAACAACCATCAAACTTTTTCAAAATATAGTGTTTCATGTAAAACCCATCTTGATGAAGAAAATATGTCTTCTCTGCCTTTAAGAACACTGTTTAACATCATAAATGATGACCACACAGAATATCTGATTTTAAAACATCATGTTGATACATGATTCAGTCCAGAGTCAAGATTTAGAGTCAGTGACTAGAGCTTTATAAGTAACACGCTAAATGTTTTATTTATTCTAAGACACAAACTCTAATGGTGAATCAAAATTCCTGAGATTGTTTGTGAAAAAAGGAGCAGATGGAACGCATGACAAGATTATAATGTCATAAATTCACTTTCTTTGTTCCACACCTGTCACATTTCTGAATCCGCTTTTGTTCTCTAGCAGAGTCAGCAGTTGTTATTGTGGCCATGTGCAGCTGCTAAATTAATTTAGGGGAAACAATGGTGCATGTATAAGTAATTTACATTCAAATACATATTTTTGAAGGAAAACATAACATTTGTCCAAACAGTTGTTTGACTTTAATGACGAATATTACATTAAAGTCGTTAAAAGTCAGCCAAGTTTCTTTCCACAACTTCACAAACCAGGTTTAGAGCAAATATACGAGGCATATTTCAGTATTTCAAAATAAGTGTCTACCTCAGTACATTTTCTGGAGGGCCATTTCCCATTTCTGCACAGGAACAAACACTACGGCAGTGTTTGTTGCTGACTTTCCCTTAGCAAACGTTTGATGAGACAATGATGAATGTCGAATGTATGTGAGCGTACACAGCATCGTCGCCAAAGGAGAACAGATGAAAGTAATTTGCAATGAATTTCAAACGAAACCCTTTTTCTCCAGCTCAACTGATGAAGACTTTGATACTTTGGATATGAAGCTCTGATTTGAAAACTGCTACATATAGCTATTTAGTGAAGGAAAGATACAGTATTTTTGAGAAAGTCGTCTAATAGAACTTATTTTTGTTTGATCTGATACAACATATTTAAATGCACTTTGGTTTGATTAAACATTGTAAAGAGACACATTTTTAGACTCTACCTGGACAACGTTGGTGTGATAGTATAATATGCTATGTGATGATAATTGTAAAACTGTATACGTACAAGGCAGCTCCACATTGTACTTAAAGCTGGGGTAAGCAAAACCTGTGCAACCTAATCAAAACCTTCCGCCTCTCTCTCTGCTGCCTCGTATTACTCCGCTAAGCCCCTCCCACCAAACCCATGACTTAAAATGGCAGCAGAAGGAGTCGGTTACCCTGCGAAATCTCATGAACGTGCACGCGCATCTGCATTTGTAGAGCAGCCCTTTCTCTGAAATGACCTGTGACCTCCCGTCTTGGGTTAGATTTTTTAAAGCCTGAAAACAGAGCCAAGAGGATGGGCAGAAGTAGAGGTTTTCTCTCGGACCACTTGAATTACAATATGCTGAACGGTTATTATGGAATTGTTGCCCAATGACGGCAAAAAAATACTGCCTACCCCACCTTTAAGCATTGAATGCCTTTATGTTGTTAGACTCCACATTTCTAGGGAATTTGACAACATAAATGAACATGTCAGTTTTTGCATTTGCTGCATTTGTTAAGCGGTGTGAACATGGGAGAAAATGCTAGAAATACTTTTATTCCACCACAATCAAGCAAACAAATATATGTTAAAAAAACATGTACAAGCCTAAGTACATCTTCTAAATGTGAAGAAACAATGGAGCCAGTATAAAACTGTGACAGTCTTTTTATATATATATTTTTTGACAAGCATTATGTCTTAAGTTCTATAGAAAACTTAAATTGTGGTGTATGTCTGCTTCAAATCAGTTTTAACACAAGTGCTTTGAACCAGCAAGCCACTCTAATAGCTACAATATTCCAACATCACAGTGAGTGTACAGTAGTTGTTGTGTGTAGCCGAGTGTGACGTGGAGGAAAATGGAAAAGGAGCAAAATACATTTTCTCAAATCATCAAATTTCAAATCTGGTGACATTTTGTCAAAAGACAGTGGATATAATGTGTTAACAGTCTTTACAGTACCCAGCTTCTCTGAAACTCATCAGTTAGAGTCAGTTGTGCATATCTCACCTCCAGAGTGGAGGCTGTGCACAGCAAGGGAGAGGAAGCTGTTCCGCCCTCATAAAGCGCCCTGTGTCAGCAGGACATGTAAACTGTCATGGAGATGCAGTGTGCAGTACAGGCCAAAGAGAAGCTGGGTGTTCACTCTGCAATCTGTTCACTGTCTGTCAGCCCATTTCACACAGATCAATGCCACACACAAATTCTCTCCTTCTCCACAGATTCAACTTTCACTAGTGAGCAAAACTTTTTTTGTCCACAGAACATTTTTTTCCATTAAAACCAATATTTATTTACTTGGTGATTCACAAAAAAAAACACAGCGCATCAGTTGTTTTATGCAGCTCCATCACTGCTATTCTGACAGCTTGTATTCTCAGTGCAGCTAAAAACCAAAAAACACATACTGTCCTCATTTTCAAAGACTGTACCAGAAAGTTATAATAGAAACTCCAAAATGGATTTCCGGTGATTTTTTTCTGTTTGCTTTTTCTTCATCTGACAAAGACCATGATGCTTCAGTACATAATGGCTGCAGAGATGCATGAATTTCTTTTATAGAAAGGAAAAAAAGAAATCCTCCATGAACTTGGTCATTACACACAAGGCAATATGGAAAGACGCTTTGGAATAGAGGCTTGCAATTCTATTGTCTTTTTGTGTGGATTTTTAAAATGCAAAATGTATAAATTATATCCCACTAATAAAAGGTTTTGATATGGAGGAAAATGCAATATTTCAATTGAGGGAGGGAAATATCTTTTATTTTAACTGCTTGGCTTTCAACCCTCTTAATGTGAAGTAACAGACTCTTCCTTAGATCTTTAGAGAGCACCAGGTTACCTCACAGCAGGATCCAAATTATCCATTTTAAGTATTTACTTTTATCACTCTCAGTATATCTCATTATCACATTTACTGCTCTCCCTAAATTTGCCTCCAGATACTGTCCAGCTGAAGTGTTGAGAAATATTGAATATTAGATTCAGTACACACAGTGCTTCACATGTGGATGTGCCCTGTTTATGGACTCATCTCTACATATTCTAATAAATAGCAAGTCACTTGTTATTTCATAATCATTTTTCACAGTTTTGCTGTTATACTTTGTGAGCTCTTAGTTGAGTCAAGAGTAGTTAAGACTACAGGTGTAAATGAGCCCAGCCGCAGTTCACCTGATTGCATAAAGTGCTGTTAAGTAGGATCTGATGCTGGACTGTTTTGACACGCGTGTCTGGAGGGCTGCTGCTGAACTTGGCATACTGGTTGAAGAGAAGACACTTTCGGATCTGTAAGAGTGTAGTCATTCCGCAAGAGGAATGCAGGTTGCAGACCGCGAGGCACACCGCACTGCCCTTTTTGTTGAAGCCTACAATTTAAAAAAAGAGCAGCTTGCTGCGTTTTTTTGTTTTGCTTTGTTGTTGTTGTTGCTAAGCAACCACCGAATCACCAGCCTAACCGTAATTTTGCTGTGAAGTAAACTCACAGAAGGCCCGTCTCTCAATTCTTCCGATTTGGAAAATGGAAAAAAAATTGTGCTCTATGCTAAAACTTTAGCATCTGCTATGTTGAACGTCTCTCTAAAAGCAAAATAATAGAGGTTGTAGCAGCTCTAAGGTTAACAATGCATCTTGTGCGTGTATGTATGGTCTGATAAGATTTTGTAGGTAAAATGCTGGTATAAAGAATAATATACGGTTTGAATGAACAGGGATTATTTTCCCTTATTTAACAGGACGTGAAGGTGGTGGGCAATGGGAGCTGCAGCTAAAACTCACATAGCAGAGAATGAATATTTGGTTTCTCACCTGAAATAGCTCCTAAAATAAACCTGGCTGCATCAGCAGTACTGACTTAATCACATTTCTTTTTCATAAGCTTGGAGTCTGCAGACTATATGACTGACTTTTTTCCTGAGAAAAACACAAAAATAGATGGAATGATCTACTGAGGAGACAGAGGAAACTTTTTTGTCAACGATTTCATCGTGAGCTAGTTAACCAACAGGAAAATCTCCCAAACTTAGCATATTCCTTTAAAACACTGCAAACTTTAATTTCACAGGAGGATAGCTTTGATTTCCTGGATGTAAAGGAGACCTGGGCTGGGACTGCAGCCAAGTCATCAGGTGTGACACTATAGCTCACTTCAGTAGGACCTCAGCTGAATATCAAAGCGCTTATATATTGTGTGTATTATTAGCATAAAGCTTAGTTGGGGGGATAACAAAGCGCTGCGCATGGAGCGGGCTGGAGAAAATAAATGAGCACTGCTCTTCACAGCTTGCTTGAAAGGACTTGTGATGTGGCTGCAGGCTTTGGAATTTTTGCTTATTTTCACACATGCACAACCACACACAGAAATGTGCACGCACACTTCCATATCCGTATCAACAGAAAGGTCAGCAGGAATACTTATCAGCTTCTCACCTCTCCCTCAGCATAATAATTTTAGGCTGAGTTCGACACCTCTTGCTGAGGGTGAAGAGCTTGTTGACGATGCGTCGCGCTTTGCCCAGGAGCTGCTGGGTGCTGAGCTCCAGCTGTTTGTAGCGCTGGTGAATAGTCGGCTCCATCTTCCAGAAGTACTGGATGGCGGACGTGTTCAGGGCGTAGAACGTGGGAAGCCTTCGAACGAAGTTCTGAAACTCATCTGGAAGGCAGGGAGAGATGCAGGATGAGAGCTGAACACCAACACAGGCAAAACTAACTCTTTCACATGCTTCCAACTATATTTGGATAATTTAGTCAGACCAAATAAGAGAATCACTTTGCAGAGGCCACATGGGCTCAAGAGCTGCAGGGCAAACTGGAAGTGATATTGTTTGATGCATATGCTAATGGGAAAAGGCAGCGCTAAATACAGGGTTGGAGCAAGATTTTTTTTTTTTCTTCCATTAATGAAGAGCCAATAGCTTTTCCAGGGCTAATACTGCAGGTCTGTCTGTGAGAAGGAGCACAGAAGATAATATCTGTCAGTCCTTCAGAGCTGCTGTACACACAATACACAGCAAAAAGATTACATTTCCAAGGCATTCAAGAACAATATCATCATCATTGTAATCATCATTGGCTGTATGAAAAATCGATGCAAGTGCAACACGGATGAGAAAATGTCTGCACTGTTTGTAATTAGTTAACGTTACCTTGATAATACAGCATCTGATTAGAAAACCAATTAAGTGTCAATGGCCTCCCTGGTGATTATGCAAGGTGTATTACATGTTCCTGTGAAATTAATAAGTTGATTAAACAGCTTGTAATAAAATATATTAAAGGGGTATTTGGGGGTCCTTTCCTTGGCCTACATTTTAAAATGAGAGACATTCTCCTGAGGAGAAGAGAAACTACACGATGCAGCTTCCACGTGTGTTCAATTGATTCCACATGTTAAGTAAAGATGTTGCCTTTTGACATATTCATTTGTATCCTATTATATAAAGGACTTTAAAGCAGAAGTCTTTCGTTATTCTTTATTTTTCCTATTGTCATTAAATCCCATGAAAACCAAAACTTTCCATCTTTCCAGCAGCCTGTCTGTGGCATTAAGCCCCAAGCCCCTTCATTTCTACTGAAGACGTAAATATTTTAAAAAAATGGGTCATGGATATATACTTTCATTTTTTAAAATAGGCTCAGTAACAGGCCTGTCGCCAAGGGGTGGGGGCATTGGGGTGCAATGCTCGCTCATGGCAAATGTTTTCACTGACCACTGCTGATTGATGCGCCATGCACGTAAGGCACAGCTGGTCCTGAGGAGATTCCACACAGACACGTCACTCTCAGACAGCCGCAGGAAGGAGAGGTGCTGAGGGTGCTGCAGCAACCCCCCACCTCCCCAGGTGGGTGAGGCTTACAAATTACATAAACGGCTTAAAAACTGCTTTTAAAAAGTGCCTCATCAGGGTATTTTAAATAGACATGGTATGGTTTATGGTTTATGGTTTAATACGATGGTTTCCTCCATGTTTTTAAGGCCGTTAAATGTATTATGGGATCGTTGTAAATTGACTGTGTGTATTTTATGCTCAGAGGAAGATATTTATTAATTAAACAGTACACGAAACAGTGACTAAACCTGTTCATAGTGTCGAGTTTCTTGGGGAAGGTGGAAACTGCACCTTGCTGCTCAACTAGACTTTTATTTTATCACCAAGACAACGATACCTCATTCCTGGAAACCCACTCTCTACCAACCATTATTATCTTGTCATCCACTGAACCCAGGAGAAGTAACAGCAGTTCCCTTTTGTGTGATTTTAAAAATAGAAGCCACTGTCGGATTTGGAGGAACACAAGTGCAGACACTGTCTGGGCATAATTAAAAATAACATTGGTGGGTGGTGTTGGTGGTGGAGGGTAATGATGGGTATCGAGAGGCTTATTTGGCAGATTCTTCTTAAATTGCTAAATTATGAGGTTACAATTAATAAATGATGTCTCTTAGTAGCTGGGTTAATTTTAAGTAAATATTCTAATTAATTTTACAACAAATGCAAAATATTGAAATATATTTGACCAAGACCTCTTGGATCAGTACCTTTTGTATCCCGACTTGATGCCCACAAGTCAATGGATCTTAGTCCTCTGTCTATTTCAATATACTATTATGAATATTTATTAGTTGTCTCACTGAAAACTGAATATCACAAGGCGACTGTATAAAGCAGTGAAGAAACTTACTACATCTTTTAAGAACTAAGATACTGATCCAGCTATAGAATATATAGTTTCCTAATTAAAGCCTATCACACTCAGTGCATGGTCGAAGCAAATCGTGTCCGACATCAGCTGACTGTGAAAACCTCATTTAACAACCAGAGTCATGATTATTAATCTCTCTGCTCTGCTACTGATGTTAGTTGTCCTCTATTAGATCAAATATACAAGTGGATCCCCGAGGGTTTCAAGGGAACTTACTTACTTATTTTCTTTATTTAATACAGCACTACAACTGTAGTTCTCAGGGCACCTTACTGTTTAAGTTATCGCCAGCTGTGTGCTAATCAAGTTGCCCTTAGTACAGAGGCATGTAGCCAGTAATAACACACTCAGCCAGCAAGGTGCACAAAGAACAGCTTAAGGCAGGGGTGGAAATGATTGAAAGAGCTCAATGCCCTCGGAGCCTGTGGATGCAGCTCACAGTTTCAGTAATGATGGGACACAGAAACAGAGCTATGTTGGAACATTCGGTAAAATATGTGCTGCGCTGTGACGGTGCACCAGACAGTGTGCTAATTTATTAATAAGATCACCTTGCAAAAAGCTTGTTTCAAAGCTTGTGCGAATGCTTTTCTCACAGTCATCCCAAGTGAGTGCAATGGTTAGCTGATAGCCGACGGGCCTGTTTTTGCTGTGTTACCCAGCTGACATTAAATAAGGTTAACCGATAAACTGGCTACAACTGAGAGTATTACATCACAGGTTACATCATAGGATGCTAACAGATAACAGCAACTGTAGTTTGTTTCTGGGGTGCGACAGTTCCTCCTACGGTACTGAAAAACCTTCATTTGACTGAATCACTGTTGACCTATATTCACATACTGTAAATACTGCCCTTTCATTTTCTTGACTATGGGATTTGCACCATGCAATTTCTGTACACAGACAGGCTCAAATGGCAGCAAAAGGCAGTTGTATGAATGCTGAAGAAGAGGGCTAGGTGTTTTGAAAACGTACACTGTGAGATGACAGATTTGTCAACTGTTAGAGATTTTTCTATGCCGTCAGCTATGCCTTTAATATCTCTGGCTATTTGAGGCCACTGAGGGACAAGTTATCAATCAAAAAGCAGGACTGCTTTATGGCAGTATTGGATTTAGAGGATTCTTTCATCAATGTGATGAAGTACCTTCATTTGTCAAGTATTTAATTTTTCGTGATGGTGTTTTAACCAAAAGCTACCAAAGTCAAGAGATTCAAAATATGTAAAAGTGCTTTATATTTATGAGACAGATCAATACTCTGTTGTCAATATTTTTATGTAATAGTTTATAGGCTATGACCACACCTAACACTTTTGGGAAAATCCATCAAATCTAAGTAATTTCAGTTAATAGGCATGAGATGCTCTTCTCTGTTGTTTTCGTATAGTTTTGCAAAATGCTGCTTTAAAAATCGCTCCTCTGCGTTCAAATTAATTCCTATTGCATGGACAGGATGCAATTTTCCCTTTTTTTCATGGCCATTCCGTCTTTGTTTTCTTTGCCCATCGACTCCTCTAACAATAGGGTGTAATTTGCTGTCAGTGGGAGGGCCACAGAAACTGAAAGAGTGAAAAAAAGGAAAACACTGACCTGACTCCTCAAAGTCTTGGTTGGCCATGTTCCAGGAATCTCGGATTTTCAGCAAACTGGCTTCCATAGCCCTCAGATGCAACTCGGGGCAATTACACTGCGGGTAGTCCACGGCGCACTGGCACCAGCAGTCATTGTTCCGGCACACAAACTGGCCCTCCTCATTACAACCGATGTAACTGAGAGCTGCCTGCACAAACCTGCCCCTCAGGTAATCTGGCAGTATGGCCTGAAGGCCTGAGGCAAGGACAAAAACAGGACATAAACATATCACATGGATGAATGAAGAGGGAGCTGGTATTGCAGAAAATGTGTTTAGATGGCTCTTGCATGATAGATCTGTAAATCACTTAAGGCCGGCACTCATTTACTGTGTTTTTTTGCCACGCTTGACATATGCTTGGTGTCACATGCAATATGCTGATATTCACTTAAAGTTTTATTTTTACTGCACAGTTCTGCTACTTTTGTTCTGAATCATTACTGGCTGGGATTCACTTCGGAACTCTGCAAGCATGCATGGCAAAAAAAAAGCGAAAGAGTGATTGAAGCTAAATTTGTTCTGACACTCTCATGCTGCAGTTATAAGCGTGCCAGAGAACAGACACTGTGACAATTCCATCAGAAATTGGGGGAGTTCAATTATGGATGACCAACCTTGCAAATGAATCTTGTTTTCAGGGCTCTGAACCAAAACGGAGCTGACAGAGTCGAGGTTGTCATAGTTACTGCATCCGAGAGGGCCCGTCCTTGTTTCGGTCACCTGAAGGGAGGAAAACAGAAGCACATAATAATCCATACTGAGAAAGAAACCCACTAATGGCATTAAATATACGGAGAGAGGGAGAGAGAGATAAAGGGAAAAGAAAGCAAGAGGATAAGAGAGTACGTGACTAAATGTAATGCAGAATAAGATTAACAACACCCTTTTCCCTTCACTATCTCCTCTTCTGAGAAACACAAAATATATTACGCATTATTTAGACTTCTCCATTGTGCAAATCATATTTAGGAGAATGTCTTTGGTGAGCTAGTGGGCTGGAAATTGAGTTGTGATAAGGATCCCTGGAGTAAAGCGTAATGGGTAAGTTGTGGTGTCATCTGTCAAATTCATCTCTACACTGTGTTTACCCATTACAATGCCCACTGACACCCATTAGATGCTAAATTCCATTGTGATGCTAGTATAAGCATGTCCTATTCAATTATACACACACTTGAGGATTGTTGTAATTGCTTGGTGCAAACTTTTACATGAGTTATGCAATATTGTTACAGAACTACACAGGCTGAAATGTGATGAGAGGATTGGCAACAAAATCATCTCTGTCAATTGTGGACCCGATCTTCTAATGTGGCTTAAAAGTGTACTCCAATGGTTTAGCACTGAACTCCTATAACATCACTAAACATTATACAACTAAACATTAAAGGTTAATTACAGTATTTTTAAAAATGTGCCCTATTTTTTTTTTTTTTTTACATATTTTGGGATCTAAATGACTAATAAGTACAAAAAGTTTTGGAATTGGTCCAGTAGATCGTCTCAGCCGGCAGCCGCAAAACGGGCTGCAGTGGCTGCAACGTAATCCTTGCGGGCAACTGCGCCCATCAAAGTATGTCCACTAAAAGTGCTTGTTTTTGCCACTGACAGGCTCGGATTGTTATTCTAACATTATGGAAATGATCCCTACAGAGATAGACCTTTTTGTTAAAGAGCAAGATCCTTTTTGTTTAACTAGGAACACTGTTGTCTTCCTGCAACAACTCACCTCTTGTGAGATTTCAGAGCAAGACTTCTGTTTCTGGTTAAACAAAAAGGAGTATTGGACAAATTCCAATTTTCATCTGATGATGGTGCTAAATGAAAGTTTGCACTTTTGCAAGTTTGAGTTTAAAGATCTCTTGCTCTAAAATCTCCAGTTCATGCCAAATTTGAAGAACTGAAAATCATTAACAACAATCTAATCAAACTTACACAGGTGTGCGTGCTGAAATGTTAGTTATGAGTGGAATTATCACTTTTTTTAAGCATCTCCTACAGAGACACAGCAGTAAACAAAAACATCAAACTTCAAAATAAATGCCGTAGTGTTGCTTGTAATATATCAAAAAGCTCATTAATTAATCTTTATTCCTTAGTGGTACAAAGATTACAATGTCCTTACATGCCCAACATTCTGTGTTGTTTTCTATAATTACAAGTAACTTCTAGTACATTTGAGGTTTATTGTGGTTGTAACTTCCTCACGTAAAATTGAACTAAATGGTGGCTAAAATGCTGCCAGAGCATGATTATAGAACCTACAACATCATTTCAAACACCTTTCACTTTTTATGGCTTTTTTTTTTTCTTTAGATCAGTGGCTCTCAACACAAAGCTCTGTCAAAGGTGTATGATGTGAGCTTTGTAACAAGTGATTTTTGGCAATTTTGGTGCACCTGTGGCAGAGTTAAAAACAGACCCACAATGGTATTATTATTGTCAGTAGGTGTAATTACTTCAATCATGACCAATCAAGTTTTTTCATTCCCTTTGCAAGAGTGCAGTTTGCACAGTGGCAGTCTGACAATTTGATGACAGAGAGAACAGTGTAGAAAAGGTTTCACCACATAAACCTTTCCCAGAGGAAACTGACGTGGCTGCACGGGAGGTGTAAAGTCTCTGTGAGAGAATATATGACACCCCAAGTGAGCTACTGAGGGTTGGAGGATATTAAATTACTGCCGCTTCAGGGTAGAAAACACATTTGGTTAGCATGAGTTTCTCTTGTCCCAGGAGAACTCTTGTACAAATCTAGGAAATGGTTCAGTGACATGAAGTGAGGCGCCAAACAGAAGTTGACGGTTTGGCATTTAGAGAGGGTCATCTACCAGCCAGTCTATAGGATATATGGCCGCGTTATTTATCCACGCTCCATGCCTCATTATGGCATTTCTGTATATCTGACAGTCTGTCACACAACAGCTATGTGCGTACATAATTAGCAATGAAAACTTTTCCTGTTTTAAGGGTTTATATCCAAGTCACATTGGGCAGCTTCAATCCACAAAAAAACATTGGAAAGAAGGTCATGAGTGCTCTGTCATGAGTGGGCGTGTTGGAAGCACCAGCTGGAGGCGGAGAGGGCTCTTGGTTTTACATACCTATTCTAAGTCAGGTTAACTGACTCAGAACAGGTTCAACCATGTAGGAGTAGGAAAAGACAAAAATCACATCAATTGACGCACATTCTGACAACTGTCTAGCTCATATTTGGGAAGTGAGTGTTTATTTGAGGAATTATTTGTGTACATACAGAAGTCTGTGGACAGTTAAGCAGTGGGTTGTGTGTACAAGGATTGTCCGGATTGTCAAAAGGTGTTATTTTTCTGAATAAACAGTCTGTGCAGAAAACATCACTGTGTCCTTGTGTCTGTGCTGGAGAGCCGTGTGTAAACTCGTGAAAACAGCACCTGCAATTTGTATTCTGAGCTTTTCACCTGGTCTGTGATGAAAGCCCAAATCACCCCAAAACTCTTAACACCAGTGTGGGAGTAATAGCAAAGCTGTTTCTGTAACGGATGTGGAATTTAAGCGTGAGTTTTCTAATGCTAATGTAACATTTTGGTAAAAAAGAACTAAATGACAGGAAACCTAACAGAGTGTAGAAGACTAGATAATGCTTCTTGTATAGCATCTGTTGCTTGCTTGTATTTACTTACGCACAAGCAGAATGAACCTGTCCTCTTCCTGTTTTTAATAAAAGCACCTCCTGTGTGAAGGAAATGATTCTCTGGGACAAATGAAGCTTTTGAAGCTGTTCAGGCAGATAACTGATGCACAGCTCCACTCGAGCTGAATGTGTTTATTTCTATTACCTTGGGTTGGGTGGTCTATTAAAACTCACTGCCTCATTCTCTGCTGGCTTAACTCCAAAACAAATTCTGTATTTACATTTATTCTAAATTAAAATGTCGTGATTCAATATGTGGGTTGAATGAATACAATAACAGAAAGAAAGCGAGACAAAAATTCAACTATTTCTATGGAGACTGCTTCAATTTTCTACAGCCATTAGGCTATACTCTGCTGTCAAAATTAATCAGAGACTGATGCATTAAGGTACATTGCAGACAAAGGTTTTAACACACACAGTAACTGCGTGCCAGCATGTGTAGCAGACAGATTGTAGTATTCCTCTTGAACATTGAATAAGGTGACCATTTAGCCAATCTCAGTTTGTGCAGTCTTTTATAACACAGTCACTTTTAATTATTCTGGATAAAAAAGGCAGGGTATTTTCACATCATGTTCATTTGAAGAGCTCTGTGGTGACACAGTGGTGTTAAAACTTTGCATTGGAAAAGTGGTCTGGGTTGTGCCGAAAAAATTGTTTCTGGGCTCCATGTCATGCAAATTCAGGTAATTACTCTCACAGCACCATTCCACTCCATAGTTGGAGAGTAAAACATTTCAGGGGCTTATTTCTTACTGTACTCAGTACTTGTGTGCGTGGTGGTCTTCATGCGGCAGAGCATAAGTTCACCTAATATCAGACTTCATATGAGAACATGAAAACATTTAGAGAGGAGACTCTCTCTTGGAGAAACCTACAGCAGCAGCTTCAAAAGAAAACACCCAGGTGTGATCAGATGAGCTTTTCGTTAAAAAATGTGACATAAATTGATAAAAACAGAACAAAAAATAGCAAATACCTGCTATCATTTAAGGCAAAAGTGCAAAAGTAACACTGGTAAGTGAAAAAGTCAGCACAAACAGTCAGGTCGGAGACGTTCATTTTTACACACAGTGATGAGTACATGTTGCATCAATACAATGAAAAAAAAAACTTTCCAAGTTTAGAGTGCAACCCAAGAAGTTGGGTAAAAACTTGGAAACAAGAAACAAAAGTTAAGTCAAAGCAGAATACGTTCTGACACAGGCATGAAAAAATCTCACAACTTCTGCTGCAAGACGCAACTATGTATATCCAAGGCTCAAAGACATAACACCAGATTTGCGCTGATAAGACACAGACACACACAAAACAACACTGTAGAATCTCTCCTCTCCTTTGAGCTCACAGTTTGATTGTTCACAATCTCAGCTCAATCATCCTTGACAAAAGCCTGATTTAGAGCACGCGTATATCCAGGCTCCATGGGCAGCAAAGATAAACTGCCAACCTGAAGGGAAATCCATCTCCTTCGCTGTCACTTGCGAATTATTGCCAAACACCATGACGGTGTCTTCTTTGAATATTTCCCCAAAGGTCCAATATAAGTAACAACATCTCCTTGCTAGATTGATGACAGCAACCGTGGTATCCAGCCAGGAGGAAAAGGAAGACTTTTGCCGCTGCTGGCAGAAAAGTTGTCTTTCTTTTGACATCTACTTTTGACAGCTAAGGTCAATAAGAAAACTAAATACAGAGAGACATGAAGATGAATAAAAGCTGGGAGATCTGTATGTACGATAAACAGTACGTCTAGTGTTTCTTTCAGTCTCCTCCTAAAAAATACTTACGCTAACGGAGCTACTGTCAATTTGCAATGACTTAAATATAGTCTTTTGAATACAGAGATATCATGAAGGACAGTCAGATGGAGGTAGAGAGAGTGTGGGAGAGGGGGAGTAACTGACTTCCATTCTTCTTTTTTATTATTGACGCGTTAACACAATTAATTAAAATCCGAGCAGCCTCCGTAGGGATCCGCAGATTAATTTCTAACACAGACAGATGTCCAACTTAAAGGGGAAAATTGACCAAATGCAAATCTAAAGACGGCTTTTCTATGCATAGCAATGAGACCATCTGCAAAAAGGAACCCAGTGGAGCAGAGCATGTGTGCACAGTCAGCCTTCTCTATTCGAAATCGACCCCAAAAAGAAAAATCCTTTTTGTATATTTCACTACTTTCAAGACGTCATGGGGCATTTTTTTGCTAAAAGCGAGAAAAAATACAAGCGATTCCAAAAATGTGATATGTAAATGACATGGATCGGTTGGTGGGGGAATTATTAATGTGCCATAATTGAGTACAAGATAATTGTGCTGACTGTGTTGGAATAACTAACAGCTGCATTTAATGGAACATTTAATTGCAATTAAAGGCTTTCCTAGAATAAGCAGTTTGTGATGCTTACACATGCTGTGGACGTGACTTGTTTATCTTACCACGATGAATTTCACTTTGCCCTGCAGGCTTGCCTTTTGATGTCTATACTCCTTTAGAATTTATTAATCCTGAAAACATTCCTTGTATAACTTCTAGAGTCCTAAAATCTTTTTGCTTTTCTTAATGTCTTTAGGGCTGACTGATATGGCTGAAAATGTATATCCTCCATGCTGGAGTGACCATGGTGGCATAGCAGCAAAACAGAAACTTGTTTCTAAAAAATACAAATCACCAATTTTCAGAAATATATGCTGAAATTATAAGTCCAATCATACAAAAGCTAGTGCCTGTTTCAGTTTTCCATTAAGCTGCCAATCACCATTGTGCACAGAATCCTTGAACCAGTGAGCTTTTAAGCTGGCAAGCATCAGATCAGTGCTAAGCTCCACGAATATGAATCTACATATAGGCCTTTAAAATAGTGTGCCACAGCAAAAGGAGAGGTAATGACCAGCAAGTCAACTACAGATGGGTGATGGGTGAAGTATCTTAGTAAAGTCTGATCACTGCTAGCTGTTATAACAGCTTCAGTGCTCCTTGGTATAGATTCTCCAAGTCTCTGGAACTTTATTAGAGGGATGAATAACATTCTTCCCAATGATATTCTTTTATTTAGTTTAGATGTTGGTGGTGGAGAGCTCTGTCTAAGGGCTTGTGTCCACATAGCGTTTTCTTCTGAGCGCCAGCGTCTTTTTTCAATTGTTCCCAATGAGGAGTGAACGTAGAGAAAAAGCGCTGCACCCAGTGCCTTTTTTCTGAGCGCTCCGCCTTCTTTGTGCAGCCGCTCCGAGCAATTCTAGTTGAAAATCTCAAAACTTTTCAGAAAGGTGCTGGTGTCATCACTGACGCTTTTTTCAGGCAACCAATCATATATTAGATTGGGCTCGTCACCCTGGTAACCAGGAAAATGGAGGATAAACTTGTTCTGGCCCTGTCTGTCTGTCCTGAGCTTTATGATATGTCAGACAGAGACAGAAAAGCCCATTTGTGGGAACAGATCAACCGGACATGGACTGTTGTGCTTTTTTCACCCTACGCGTTGTAACCTTGTTGTTAGCTTTGTAGTCACCCCCTTAATGTAGCGTTAAGATACTGTTGTCATAGAAACGAAGCCCACGTGCAGCGTTTTTTTTCCCTCACACCATGCAGACACAGCAGAAACCCAGCGCTCTGCCAGCGCTTTTCTGCCAGAAAAAAACGTGGACACAGGCCCTAACACATGCACTTAAAGTCTCCATAGGTTCTCAACTGAGTTGAGATCTGGTGATTGCGAATGCCATAGCACATATAAGTCACGTCATTTTCATCAAACCATTCACTGAGCTCTCGTGCCCTGTATGGAAGCATCTAGTATTTGTTATGTTTCTCTCATTTATTCAGGTTTTTCAAACATTCCCAAGTCCTGAAGGCATCCTTTAAGCTTCATAGTACACTCTGTCGGTGAAAATGTAGCTCTGCCTGCTGCCAGGCACATTGCTCAGGGAAACACTGCTGCTTGGAAAGTTGACATAGTTCCACACTCAGACAACACAGCGCACAAGTGCAGTGGCTCAGGACGTTTCAACTTTTGGAGCAGGTGAGAGCCAGAGCCAGTATTTGGCATCTTTAACTGGATTGAACACCGCACAGCTGCTAGTTTGACTCAGTTTCAACAGCGGAGGGGGAGATATTGTTGGGCCCAGTGTTCCCACTAGGGAGGTTATGCACACACACACGCAGAAACACACTCCTCTCAGTTTCCCTCAAGTTCAAATATGCTTTCTTTGCTACAAGAATGGGAAATAATAGTGTTGTTGCAAAAGCAAGTATTAATAATAACACAGCAAATAAAGAAAGCAGGATAATGAAAAACAAGAACATATAAAACAAATGTTTATCAGTCAAGTAATGTAAAATATATCAAAGTTATAAAATTAATTATTCTTTTCTCTCTGAGACTTGACTAAGCAGGAAGTCACCACTATACAAGATCTGATTTCATTGAGAAGCAGGAACTGAATATTTAGAGCTTATAAATTGAATTATATGAACATGATAAAAGGAAATGATGCTACAAGTTGGCTATTAAAATACCTGTATTATCTAAATCAGATTATGCCTTGTCTTGCACAGTATATAGATGGATGATAGCCTCTGTGTTATTGGTGTGGGGTCCCGGCAGGGCAACACAGCACTTAGCCTGTTAACATGGTCCACTGATACAGATGGCTCTGAGGCAAATCCATTATTTAAAAATCTAAGGCTTTAATATTATTATAAGACCAGTTAAGCATTTTACTGATGAAGATTCATCACTGTTGCAAATCCCTCATATGAATAATTCCACAAAAACAGCATAAAATGTCACTTAGTGAGCTCGTGTTGTCAGATTGAGCAACAATGGACTTTAAATGGCTGCACATTCTGCTTGCTGGGTAAAAAAAAGCACAAGATAGCATTAATGTTTCATGAAAAACATCGCTCATTTCAAAATTACCTCATTCGCTGCACCTTCGAGAATTTCATTCGCTTAATCACGGCATAGTAGATGTGAAAATCCACATTTGCATCTGAGATACGTTAACGCCTGATTATTCAGTCTTTGAGGATTTCATTGCATGTTTTAAGACCACTTTGTTGCACTGGCTCAGACTCTAATGTCAACCAGCGAGGGATAAGCTTATAAACTATAAGCAAGAAAAAGGGGAAGAGGAAGAAAATAGCATCAGAATGAGATTATTGTGTGGCCTAGAATAGGAAAAAAAAGCATCTCGAAGCCACAGGGGAGCAGAGGGGAGCCTTTGGAAGAAGAAAGTGGAATATAATAATGTATGTGGTGTTATGTTCACTGAGGCTCTTTAAGGAAGTACCACTCACTTGTAAAGGGGCCAAGAGAGCAAATTAGATTCTGTGTATTTATTTTTGCTCTGAAGGCTTCACTTCTTTTAAGCAGCTGTAGACTAAAGAGAAATAGCTGGAAGAAGGGAGATTCTTAAAAAATCTTGACATCGGAACTCACAGATGAGACTTAAGGCTATAGATGTTGTTGAAGGTTAGTGGGTTGGAGACACAGTAAAAAGACAAGACAAGACAAAAGAAGAACATTTATCTTCCTTTCTGAACAGTGAAGATGCTAAAAAATGCCCGTAATGAATTATTCATCCCGCTTGTGATAACAGAGGACAGAGTGCTTTGTTTTGTTTTTTTATTTGGTTTTGTTTTGTTTGTACTGCCATCAAAACTGCCCCAAACTCAGGGAGCCGTGTTCTCTGCAACCGTTCCTCAGCAGCCATTATCTGATTTCTGAAGCTCGAGTCTTACTTGTGTTCTCCTCTACCACAACAAATGAAGCGTAACGCTGCATGACTGACTGAACACTCAGGGCTCGCACAGCAAATTGGGTCAAACATTGCTTATCACTTCTCCTCCCCATCAATGATATTTCTCCTCCCAACTTTAGTTTAATGAATCTTCAATACGGAGGAGCCTGGGCTGCAAATCAAAGGTACGCGCATTGATTGATGCAGCGTTTCCTGTGTACCTGCCGCACCTTGATCCTGGGCTAAAAGGCCTGCTAAATAAGGCCCGTCTGTCCTCGTCTCATCTCTTCTGCTCGGTTGCATATGACACCTTAACTCATACCACAAAATGTTTGACAAATGACAGAGGCTCTCAAAGGAAATTACTGAAATGGAAGGGCTGATTCATCACGCTATGTAACAGCAGAGACATTCTTTCAACACTCCTATCTCATTTTTCCCGTCTTTGATTATTTTCCAGTGCTGATGTGCTCAGTCCTCCAGGCCTTCAGGCCAGGCATTTCTACCATTTCCACATGTTATCTCCTAAAACCAGGGGACCAGTGCTCTTCTTAAAGGCAGCTTTGTTTTGGCATTCGTCTTCATTGGGGTAAGGTAAAAACCCATGTTCAGAATTAAAGGCTGCTGACGCTGTGAATATTTTACATCAGTCACCTGAAAATGCCTCACAAACAAATGTACCCCAGAGGGCTCTTTTTCTATTCATCTCAATCAGAGGGGTTTTTAGCAGCACTTTGGTTCAATGGCGGCTGCCAAATCAGCTCTACGTCCTCTTGCCAATTCACTTTAGAGAATGTACAGTTTTATCTCTCATGGACTGTATAGTGGGGCATCACTAAGGACAAGTCAATGAAAAATGGGCTGCGGCTCAGAAAGAGGCAAGCAATTTAGTTTTTTTAGCAGCAGCTACGCAGTCAGAATGAGGGAAATAGACTCTGATGTTTCTGCTTTTCCAGTGGAGTTCTGTCTCAGAGACTGCTTAATGTTTGTTTTTCTACCTGGTATAAGAAGTGACATCCCCTTCCCAACATACCACTCCACCAATCATTATTATCTAGGCATGTAAATGAATAATCAATTTTGAGCTGGCATCACAGATCACAACAGAATATTATACTGCAGGTAAGACCAATCCTGTGTTGCTCAAATCCCAAATGTAACTCGAGAAATTGAAAATCTGAGTAATGGAGGGAAGTATTAAAACATGTATGTTCAGTTTTTCTTAATATTTTTACATTTCATTTATAATATGAAATCAAAGCTACCCAGTTAAAAATCGGACCAATGTAACTGATGCAATAGCTCACATGCAGTATTCACAATTCTTCATTTCAACCACAAAGTTTAAGCAACGTGTGTGTAGGACCAAAAACTTTGTAGAGAAATCCTGCACACTGTCCAACACCTGTACTCACTTTATCTTGTAATGATTTTTTTGGTAGGTACGTAAATGGACTGAATTTATATGGCGCTTTTCTACCTTAACAGACAAAGTGCTTTATAATTTATAAATTCCAAACATGCTTGTCCCAGCTTTTCCTTTTTGTGAGGATTTTCTTTTCTTTTTTTTATTAATTTATATAATTGTAATGTGGTCTTTTGGTCAGAGAAAACAAGTGATTTGAATATATCACCCTGGACTCTGGAAATTATGGCCGTTTTCACTGTTTTCTTGACATTCAACAGACCAAATGGTTAATAGAAAAAAATGTTTGTAGCTTTAGTCCCACATAATACATAATGCTATCGTCACTGACAATGAAACCATCTATCCATCCATCCATCCATGCATTATCTATATTTGCTTATCCTTAGAGGGTCGCGGGGGGCTGGAGCCGATCCCAGCTGACATTGGGTGAGAGGTGGGGTACACCCTGGACAGGTCGCCAGTCAATCACAGGGCTGACACATAGAGACAGACAACCATTCACGCTCACAGTCACACCTATGGGCAATTTAGAGTTGCCAGTTAACCTAACCTGCATGTCTTTGGATGGTGGGAGGAAGCTGGAGTACCTGGAGAAAACCCACGGAGGCAAGGGGAGAACATGCAAACTCCACACAGAAAGGCCGGCAGGTTCCAGCCCAGAACCCTCTTGCTGCAATGCACAATGAAACCATGTATCTCCAAAATTGGAATTTTTTTTCAGATAAACCTAAAGACAGATTTTATTCTTTTCTTTCTTAAGCTAAATAAACGGTTTAAAAAAGTTCATGGTCAGAAAAATGCATGGTCAGAAAGCTGAAAACAGGGCTGATGTTTCCACAGGACAGCGACAAATAATGCTACCATAAATTGAAATTGGTACCTTAATATCAGTTTCCTAAAGCTATTTTAAAGTATGTGACCTTTCTTAAGTCACGTGATGACGGCATCATGCTAAGGTTGGGTGATATGACGGTATACAGTATACTGTGCACAGTATGGTTAATTAAAACCATTTCTTAATTGAATTTACAGAAAAATTACTGTATTGTGTTATAGAATTACATATACCATGATCTTGGCATCATTGCCCACCTCTACATCATGCTGATGAAGACTGAGATCGAGTTGAAGGCTCAAAATAAGAAAGTGAGTTCAGATTATTTTGTCATACAAACTGTTTCCAGGGTCAAGATAGAACTTTCATGTTTAAAAAGGTATTTTATTGTCATTGTGGCCTCAAAAAGGTCCCACTACAAGTCTAAACACAGTTCATATTAAAGCAATAATCAGGTCGGATGTGTTTGGGTGTGGTACATCCAGTCACAAAACCACTGCAGAGGCAGGTGTAATCCCAGCATACAGCACATGACAAACAGACTGAAGAAGCTGACAGTGTCTCAGATGGGTGTTGCAGGTTGCTGATACATTGTGTAACATTAATCTGTTGTTTACCACAAGCAAGGATGAACACATTAAAGCCACGTGAACAGATTCCTCAGAAAGCAGTCGGTGGTGCGAAGGGTGAACTCAGCCGATTCAATTCATTCTTTTTGATAACAACTGACAGAGTGATGAATGAACACACCCCAAAGGTATTAAGCAGTGAAAGATGCAGAATGATATTTATATCATAAGCATATCTTGATATGCATGGCATGCTGTGTCATATAGGAGCCTGTGAATGCGCACATGAAAGAGCGAGGAGGGAAGTAAAGAATATGGCTCGCTTCCTCTCTTCTCTTGGTTGAACTCTCATTCTCTCACTGAGCATGCATGTGTACATGTTTACTCAAATGTCACAGCAAAGCACCATAAACTGCACACAATGAGGTTAGCAAGGAAAAATGTTAATTTTAAGCTAAATAAAGCAGATCAGTCAGTTTATTTGCTTACACTGTACAAAGTTTATTTTATTAAAAACAATATTTGACTTCAATTTCAGCTTCATCAAGTCTTAACAGCTACATTTGTGGTTCATCAACACTGCCAAGTCGTTACTTGATCAATGGTTTTCCAAATCAAAACTGTTCTAACATAACAATGCATGGGATGCCAGCTGTACTACAGTGGTTTCCGAAAAGTGTGACATGGCACCCTGGGGTGCCTTAAGGATAGACCAATGCTTCACCACATCAAAAAACAAGGTGACATATACATTTTTATATTAAGAAATTTATTTTGAAAAGTATCAAAATCACATTAAAATATAATGCTGTTAAATACACAGCAATTATGCTGCAGCTAAGACTGGTGACAACAGCTCAGTCATGGTTGTTTTTCCAGGTGCAGTCAAAAACAGAGCAAGCTACGGAAAGATTTGTCTTTGCAAACAGAGCTTCAAGAAATGCTGATACATCTCCGGCCTCAACACAGTCTAAGACGAACAGACCTGAGCTGACCAAAACAACTAAATCAGACTGTACAGTGGAAGCTACATGGCTTACGAGTTTTCTTAGATAGGGAAAGCTAGAAGTGCCACACCAGAATCTCCCATCTGCAGGGAAGACGACATATGTTTATGTTCAAGTGACAAAGTCCTCTAGCCACCATATCAACTATGACTCTTGTCAGTCGAGAACAAAGGAAGAAGTAGTCAGAGGGAGGAGGTCGGGGTGGATGGATGGGTCAACAAAACATTCGACTTTAACACTGGAGACCATTGTTTGTTTCCCATTTTCTACTGACAGTCAACGCTGGTTTCCTTCAACTATAATGCCAGTCGTTCCATAACCTTTACCAAGTGGTTATTATTGTACCCTCTAACCCTAAATGTAGTAATTTTAACGCAAATCATGATATTTCCCTAACCCTAACCAACCAACCAAGTTTTTGTGCCTAAACCTAACAAAACCTTTACCATAGCATCAGATGAGAAAACAGTTGTACAGTGATTTGTAAAGGTATATTTGTCTTTCCGGAGGGCATGGACAAGAGATGCATTTTTTCATTTAATTTGGACAACTTGTTGGCAGGAAAATACTGTCAAATACGGCAATGGTGCCTAGTAAGTAAAGAAACATCTTGAGACAAAACTGTCTATAGCCAACATTCAAGCAACCAAGAGAGATAAATTAGCATAAAGAGTGGAAACAAGGTAAAAGAAGTTCCTTGGTTTAAAAATGTTTGGAAACCACTGCTGTAGGACACATCTTCCCCAACAGTTTTAAGGTCTAATGTGAAATAAATCTAACAAGTAATAAAGAGGTTTCCTCACCAAAGGCGTTCTCTTTAAGCACCATGGAAATATTTATTTGAAGTTCTGCTCCTGAAGTAACTGGAGGTAACCTATGAAATGGCTGCCACTGGGTTTTTGGCTAGAACATTAGGTGAGGTCTTAAAGTGAATCCACTATGAAGGGTTCATTAATTAAAAATGGTAATAACAGTAGCTGAAGTTTATCAGTCCATATAGAGGGTCCGGTCTGCAAATGAGGGTCTAATTTTGTCAACCAAGGACTAAAGATTGCTTTATGTGCTTTAAAATATACTTTAATAATCTGCAGCATGATGATATTCTGCATTTGAAGCAGGCCAGAGCAGCCCACCCAGGATCCATTGATAGGTCGTAAACTGCATACAGTAATTGGTAGTAAATGGTAAGTACTTGGCAAGTACTGATCACTGTAGAGTGCCTTAATTTGATCCAATACTTGTGCCCAGAGGGGAGAAAAAGCACCATTATTATCGCAAAAACATAAGCACATAAACAGCAAGAAAGTTTCGTATGTACTGGTCAAAAGCTTTTGCCACCTACTGTACTGAGTATAAATATATATATATATATATATATATATATATAAAAGAAAATTGGACAAATGTTTGTGTGTTGTTCAAGAGGCTTCTCAGAACAAGTAACAAAGCTTCAAAATTGCAAGCTATGTGGATGTTATAGCATTCAATAGGGCTGCAGGTTTGCATGCACAGTTAACTAATATGACCCAATATTTCATGGCAAAGATCCTATAATATTTTGTTATCATCGTATTGTTTTATATATACTCTAGTGTCATGTAGGTCAGTAACTCAATAAGTCAATATTTGCAATGTCTGCAAGTATAAATATAGTGGTTAAAAGGGTATATACTGAATGGACAACAACTGGAGACTAAATCCACAGACAGAAAGAAAGCGGACACCGATTGACCAGGAATAATAGCTCTTCTCATTAAAATGAGCTAAACTGATTGCATTCCATTCAGATGCTCCATACTGATCATGACTTAATTAATTCTTTAGTGAGTGAGTTAATCAAGACCACTTGCCATGTTTTGCAAAATACAATAATTCTGTTTATCCACTGAAACAAGATCTAATTTGAACAATGTCTTCATGAAATGGCTGTAATCATACATGAAGGGGAAAAAAATCCAACAATGAGGGCGTTTTAAAGCTTTGACAAAAAAGTATCTGATTTTTTTTATTGCTGTTGTGTTTGAGAGAAGCCCAGAGAGAAGCAAACCCTTACCTTGATGGCAGTGGAGGCGATCTGGATGTGATGCAGCTTGTGCAGAGTGCTCTCCCTGTCAATAAAGTAGGAGGCAGCCAGCTGGTGCAGAGCTTCCAGAGTCACAGCTGTGCCATTGGATTCACTCACTTCAGACGTCCGACTCAACTTCCGCTTGTCCACAAAGATCATTAATGACTCTTCCCCTATGAATACACACAAGCAGCCACATACACAGACTCCATTAATGAATCATCACCAGTGAACATACACACACATAATGTTCTCAGTGGCGTAGTGGTAAATATTAACCTATGAACACCTGCCAGCACTCATTATACAATCACATAGGCAGAAAAACAACACTTCTGAAGGTGGAAAGCTGATGAGAAACTTAGCTCCCACTGCTAATTTTATACTCTGGTCTACATTGTGTCAAATGTGGTGATAAGTCTGCAGCTACAGTATAGTGCACAAATTGAGATGCTCTATGGAACAAGTCTTTCAATACAAACAGAGCCAAAGCTTTCAGAGGACAGTGTATTGACAAACGCTGGAGAGAGTGAAAGATCGATGGAAAAAATCTTTTCTAACAGCATTGGGTTTTATGGGGAATGTGGTTTTAATTTGGAGAGACATTAGAACTAACATACAGTATATTACCACTGGGGATAGATAAAGGTTAACACGTCTCCACCCACAGTGTGAAAAAAAAACCCTCAATTTCAACAACTCACTTTATTCTATTATTGAGTCCTGAAATCTTTTTAACAACCAGAGAAATAATCTGATGGGGTGAGATTGTTTCATGTGATCCCAGTACAAATGAAGTTACAAGAATTATACGGTATCATTATCTTGCACTGGGCTTCTTTAGTCTGTCTACATTCAAGATGATTATAATTATTTTTAATTATAACAAGGAATCACAGTTTATTTAAAGATATATTGATGTGAAAAAATGTTACCTAAAGCATCTTTATACTGTACATTCCTAAACACTGGCTAATGGTAATACTGTAGGTCATATTAGGCCATGCTTTAGCTGTCGCACTTCTTTCTTTTTGTTTGCAACACATGCTGTGCAGGATTGTCTTCCCAATCTATATTAAATACTGTTGGTATTCATCATGGCTTTGAGAGTTTATGCACAAGAGATGCGAGATGAAAAGAGCCAGCAGACGAGCTGGGAGGAGATCGTGCAGCAGATAGCCATGGGAGCTTTACTGCGCATTACAGTGCTCCGGCTAACTTACATCTATTGTTATGGAAACAGAGGATCCGCGGACGTTTTTATCAAACAACTCCAAACACAGAATTTACATGTTGAATCAGAGAATATGAGCTTAAACAACCACAAACAATCCCACAGTCACAGCTGAGTCAGTATTTAAATGATTATTTAGTTTTATGAGTATCATGAAAGAAGCTTTAGAGCTTCAGATATGATTAACTGTTAGATCTTTAACCTTTTTAAACAATAACTCTTTTATGGCAATTCACCCTCATTTGATAGCTGATGGTCTACAGCAACAAGGATGAACAAGCAGAGAAAGAGGGGTGTGACAAGGACACTGTGGTTGTATATAAACTGTGCATTGGCCCTTTTCAACCAAATAGGTCCAGGAACAGGGGCTGCAGGAACTCAAGTCAAAACACTTTTGTTTCACTCACTACTAAATTTAGATCTTGGTTCCTCAAGTTGAAACACAGGTAAAGTTCCTGAGGTCATAACAAGTTTCATGGAAGAGTTCCTGTTGTGGAAAAGGGCAACATGTTCGCCCTGGGTCTCAGCCACCTGGATGCCCAAAACCTCACCTTTAAACACTTCCTTTCTCCCAGGTGTTCAGGTAGGTCAGTAAAATCAAGGAGAACCACAGCCCATCTACTTTATTTACCTCCCAGTGTAGCGGAGAGCAGGAAGTGAGTTCCGTATTTTCTGATAATGTTATCAGTGATGGCGCCGAGACTGGGCCTCCTGCCCAGCTGCCTAATGGTCTGGAGGAACTCAGGGTC
The DNA here is from genome assembly GCA_005408345.1 of Macquaria australasica. Lineage (NCBI taxonomy): Eukaryota > Metazoa > Chordata > Actinopteri > Centrarchiformes > Percichthyidae > Macquaria > Macquaria australasica. The sequence goes on from SEMN01000083.1 coordinate 1,487,139, forward strand.
CAGCGGCAAGGAAAAGCCATTGTTCTCTTGTCTCTCCAGGGCCAAGCTGTTCACCTTCCAGCGGCCAAATTCCCTGCAATGTCACACAAACACATGCTCAGCGCAAGCAAAGGACACACAACACATGAATGCTGCTGGAGTCACATTCGCAAAGACCAAATCCACCAAGTCAGTCTGAGCAGTTGTTTTCTGTTTTTGAAAGGAAGGGAAAAACATTGTTGTGATTTTTAAGTGGACAGGACACAGCTTGCCCCTCATGGGGAGGCTCGTACTCAGATCTGCTTCTTGCCAGGCTTAGAATATGATGTCTGCACGACCTCTAAGTGAATCTTGTGTGCCACTCTTTAAAAGAAGAATAGTCTCATGCTGTTTCTACCTCCGGCTTGGAGAATTGCTTTGCACCATAGTGAAAAACATTGTGTTTCTCCACCAATTTTAAATAATAGCGCAATCTTTTCTCATGTCTAGTCACTGTCTGAGGCACTGCGGTTGGGCGGGCCTCTTTTGGAAGGAACAGGCTTCATCTGAAGTCGCTTGATATTCAGCCCGGCCTTGGAGCATGCCAGCTGCCTTTATCTACCAAGTGCAGACTGAGTGCTGCTGATGATGCATAGATTAGCATTATTAAAATACAGCTGGTTATAAACATGGTTTTACCCCAACCTAGCAGGGGAGAAATTGAAGACCTTTCAATCACTGTTGGATAGGTGGTTGACTTATCTATTGGGAAAAGGACATCCGAGTGAGAATGTATTTTTGCTTTTTAAATCTGCACTAGGTGAGTAAAAATTCACCCTGTTATGTCAAAGATTAGCTGCAACACAAAACATATATACATACCCTCCTTGTTCAGATTAAGTGTTGGAAAGTCTGTGAATGTTAAGTTACAAATAAAAAATGGTTGAACTTCTTCACCATCTTCACCCCCACCTGACACAAAGACATCTAAAGTGGTTTACACATGACTAGAGGATGCAGAGCTACCATTTTCTTTCTTTTTGTTTTGCAACGAAAAAACAGACAAAAAAAATGTTGTTTTTCATTTAAAAAAATAAACAGTGGAATTTTCTATTTGTGGCTATTAGAATACACAGTAGCTGCCTTTACACCTAGATGCTTAATCAGTACAGAGAGGAATGAGCACCTATGATCAATAATCAACAGCCATGAGTCAGACAGCCCCACAACACCTGAGACACTCTGATGAGAAGAAACAATGCAATACTTAGTTTTGACTTGATTACAGCTATATTTTGGAGAGAATATCAATGAATGTATTCAACACTGCAACTTTCGGTTTCCTGAACCATTTTATGTGATTTAGATATCAGTTTTACAGTTTATTGGTCAGTATGACATAAAAAACATAGATTTCTTATTATCTCTTGTTTAAACATGCAGTACTTTTACTGCAGAACTGTTAAGACATTTTGATTATAATGTGTGAAAGTAAAAAAAATAATTAAAGAAAGAAATTTGAATTCCCCCCAAAAAAATTTTGATGCAAGGGGCACCAGGCGAAGCTTGCCTAGGGCACCGAATGTGCTAGATCTGGCCTTGAATATGACAATAGCATATAAACTGTAAGAAAAATAACATTTGTCAGGCGCTAACCTAAATATTTTACTTACAATTTCTATCCCATCAAAACTGCATTAATCAATTTTTGGAAACTAATGAGAAAAAGAATTACTACACCTCTGATGTGTTAGGCTAGCCTAATGCTATTGCAACACTAACCTAACGCTAACATACAAAGGCTACTGTGTTTGCAAGCAATACTAAATCCTGCAGACAGGGAGCAGCATCAGCATTCATTTGGAGTTGTGTCTACCTGATGAGTGAAAGTCCAATATTCACTCGCCTTTTAGGTCTGGGTTGGTCTCCACCAAATATCTAGCTCTTTAGCTGCTAGTCCTAGATGCTCCACTTTCTTCACCAGTTGCTAGTTGCTAACATTGTCTGTCTGCCATTTGGTGATGGGCAGGCAGCGTACAGTGGGTTTATCAGAGCTTGTTTGCTGAAAAGAGCTTCCTGCTGCAGCTGGAAACAGGATTGATGAGGGAACTGAGGCTGAACCATACAGTAAAGTGCTGTAAAAAACAAACAAACAACGTGCTAAAATAAGCTAAGAAAGCGCCACAGAGTTGCAGGTAGGTAATAATTCTCTGTGGTTTGATTGATTAGTGAAGGTCAAATAGGCTATGTCTTGTTTTATTAGGTTGTGTTTTTGCTTCAATGTGAAGTAACCTGATTTGTCAGGTATTTCATTCACTGGATTAGTCAAAAGCAGACATCCCAAAATGGTTATTTTATCTATATGGAGACTCAATTGATTTTTAAGAAAATGTGCAATAAGGCAATCACTATGTTCATTTACATCACCATTACTTCATCTATCACCAACCCCTAGTAGCATCCCATGCAAAGTTGCCCTTGTAACAGGCAGACAGACACAATCTAATGTGAATGCAAGATGGCTTTCAAGAGCACAGGACTGCACAAAGTGAGACTGTAGCTTCTACACTGTTTTATAGCATAATACTGACAACCCTTGCATGACTGACATGCCAGCTTATATTGTTTCTGGCAAGTAAAATCCCTCAAACTTTCAAAAATGTAAACAGTTTTCTCCAAATGCTGCATTAAAAATTCTTTGCAAAGCACAAAATGGGAACTTTTATGATGTGTCTTTCTCTCTAACATATATGCAACCCCCAGAACCCTATAGACACACACCAACTCCCTCATGCAAAGACACATGCATTCAGACACCCTGCAGCTGCAAACATCTAACAAAGCTGCCCTTGCTGCAACAACTTTGCTATCGCCCAGAATATCGCAGAGCCCCCATGGGTGCGGGCCTGCTGCCAATCAATTTTCCACCAATAACAATGAACCCCTGAGAAAAATACAAAACAGAAAACAGCTCGTTAAGGCCTGCTTCATGTCAGTGTTTCTCTATAACGAGCGGCCATTAGTGGTTCTCTCTGTCCGCTGGGGCCGGCTGAAGAAGGGAGCAGCGGGGAGAGAAAGAGGGAGAGCTTAACTGTGATCGACACAGTGCCTCGCTATGCTGCTCGCTGATGGACATTTATGAATGGTGCCACAGCTAAGCTGGAGAATACAGCACACACACACACACATCTGTTGTCGAAGACTTCAGTTCAACCTCACCTTTTGCATGCCATGCGCGCGCACACACACACACACACACACACACAAAAAGATCTTGCATTTCATGGAAGACTGCAGGTTTATTTCACCCTCAACTGTTCTCAGTGAGATGCTGAGTGACTGGAATAGCCTATCACAGACAGATACACATGCACACACACACACACACACACAAAGGGCGGCTGGTTTATTTCACCTGCAGCTCTGTGCAGCAGGGGGCTTGCTGCACATCTACCTGTCAGCCCCCCCTCTGAGTGAGCTGGAGCGCTGTGCACCAGGAGGTGAGGAGCTGCAAGAGCCACAGAGGCCGCGATCAGAGCAGGGGAGTCATACCCTGCTACCTGTCCATCAGAGCCCAGGTGTCTCAGATCCATCACAGTGTACAGGCAGCCTGAGGGCTCCGCTTGGTGCCCAACATAACAAATCAGGGAATAAACCCAGTGAATAACCTGCTGATGCAGTTGACACACTCCACAGAGCATAGCAATGCAGATTGTGGCAGTTCAGTACAGTATGTGACTGAACAGGCTAGGTGAGTGTCTGCTACTGGTAGTGTTATCTCCTGAGGCATGTTAACGTGGAAATTATTGTAAGAAAAGTAAATGTTTTAAAATATATACAAAATACTCTAGCAAAAAAAAATCTATTTGGCTATAACTGCTTTTTGTAAGTTATCGCTGCTATAAAATGGACAAAATGGCTACTACTTTAATTTGTTTATTTTCTTAATTTGTCATATTTAAAAAAAAAACAAAAAAACCCATTACATTTCAAGCACCAAGTAGAGTTTTATCAAAATCTATACTCTAACTGTAATGTGTGATATTGCATCACATGAACAAATACAGTGGCACCGGCCCACATACACTATTGTTTAGATCAGTCTCAATGTCATTACTCTTTATGAAGAATACCTAAGGGAGGTTATACTAATACATGGTCAATTTGAAATCCTTTCAGAGGGATTTGCACATGAATTCAGGTGTTTGTTCCTATTGACCTGAACAACTCTTTGGCCAATTTATGAACTGTACAACTGGCAACGTGCAAGGTCTTCATGTAATTTATCAAATCCCTGTTACATGAAATTAATTTGTAATGGTATGAGTCAAAACTTTGTCAGAATTTTACACTTCGTCCTCTACAGTTTGCACCCATTTTTCAAAACAAGCAAATAGATTCATATTGTATGAATTTTTAAAAATATAATTTATGGTTAAAATCACTCTATGTCTGCAAGTAAATTAGTCTAGCATGAATAAGCCCAACAGCTCTACGATTCTTCTGTTGCCGGTGTCTCAGTCATGCCAATGTTAATGTGGTGAGCTACAATGCATTCTCATTTCAACTCATCATCAGAACATTTGAATGTCACAGAGAAAGAAAAAAAAGAGAAAGTAAAAATAACGACGTGTCTTTGCAGGTGTTCTGAATGTTTGCATTTATACACTGTTTCCGACAGCGAGCTGATTACCACTAAAGACACTTTTCTTCCATCTCTCATTTCCTCGCTGGTTTTTTTCAGATACTGTATAATGACTTTGTAGCAGTTAGGTCCAGATCATTGCTCTGCATATCAAAACTCTGGATTCAAACTGTGATTTACAAAGCAAATGCAAAATATTTACACATTCACAAAACTCTGGGATGTCAGGCATTTGTTCTTGCATTATATAGTAATTAATGCACATTTTGAGCCATAGCAGTGGTATAAAACGAAGGAGGTTAATTAAATGACTTCCTTTATTTGATGGATTGACTCAGAAAAATCGAATTTCACCTCAGACTGTATTGAGCCTTTATTTAAATTACACATTTGTCTTTCATTGCACATTAGAATTCTGTTGTGTTATTATATTGGGTGCCCTAGCTGGTTAAGTTTCAATGGGAAACCTAATTGCTGGTTATTTTTTCCAGAGAAAAAGGTACTACACTTTTGTACAAATCATAGGACTTTAACACTTGACATCAGGCTTCACACCTTGAGTCCCATGTGTAGTTATGTTCAGGCAATAAAAGCTCTTTGGGTTTTGGGAAAGATTTCAGTAACATGTTAAAAAAGTAACACATCCTGTCTGGTGCTTCAAGTCACTCTTTCCCTAGCCATAACTAAGTGCTGTAAGTACCTAAACATATACCATGAAAAAAGCTTAATAATGCTTTAGTTGCTATGAGCAGATATGTATTGCAAGAGCAGATATTGTTGGGAAAACAAATCATATGTGTTTTAGGTTTATCATTTATCAGTTATGTTCAGTCAACATTTTGCGACTTGGCGCATTCTATTAACAATTTTTCCTCATTATGTGGATAAAATACAAATCATTACATTTCCTTCAAAACATATTAGCTGTAGCAAATGAGTAGTGTGTAGATGTAATTTCAAGGAGATTGGATTGACCTAGAAAATCTATAACTAGCAAGACTAGTTTGCAATTCTTTACATTTTGACAAAGACCTAAAAATACATGTTTTAAATAAAACTCCGGGAGGACAGTATTTAATTAATAAAAGAAATCAGGGCAAGAAATAAAAAGCAAAAAGAATGGCATTAGGTGAAAGAAAATTATTATATTTATTGGTAATGTGAAGAAAAAAAAACAAACAAAAAAAAAACAAAAAAAAGAACTCCCATGCTACCCAGACATTTACCTTACCATGACAGACAAACATTTGCTTATCATCATAAGGCCTGAGCGAGAACACATTGTTTTGTAGCTGGGTTACCCCAGATACCAAAATAACCCGCTGAGCAAAACAGTTGGTTGATGTGGACTCAAAGTTATTTCAAGGACCTCCCCAAAGAGAATTGTGCAAAATGGGAGAAAAGTCCTTCATGCTTCATTCAGTAAGATAAAACAAATTACATTTATTTGGAAGACCTTGCAAGCGAACTGCAACTGCTGTGCAGTTTTCAATGATGCAGATTTTTTCTTTGCTGCAGTTTGCTTTTTTTATTTTCTTGGTTTAATCTAATGTGACATTGATCCTTCTCAACATGCATGCACCATTAGCAACAGAGAAATGATTTTAGAAATTAAGAATTACAAATAAAGAGGCTTTTCATTTGAGCGACATCAAAAGGATGTCTACACATGCCAGTTGCATAGCGAGCATTTTCCTGAAAGGCACCTTCATAGTGGCACCCATCAACTTTTGTAATTGAACTACTGATGATCCAGTCTTAACAAGAGGAGAGCAGGGGAGCCAAATGAGAGTGGGAGTAAGATGGGGGGAGAAAAAGATGGAGAGACTCGTGTCTTTTAGTTATCCACCCACCGTGGAGACAAACATGGAATGAAAGCGAGATCAAGACGGAGGAAGAGGGTGTAATGATGTAGTTAATAGTTGTAAACGCTTCACGGAATTGCCACCAACAGTTTTTCCAGCAACATCAAACAAACATCAGACCATTAATTTGTGAAAATCCTATTAAACCTCGGAGAGGGCCTATAAACAAGACACCATTCTGTTTCCTGCTCATTTTGCTTTTTCATGCCTTTGATGCTACTAAGTGTTCCTCAAGTACACATTTCAAACACTTGATTACCACCTACGACTGTGACCATTGCCATGTACATTGTTAAACTCCTGTAGAGGATTAGGAGGAATTCCATTGGGGATGCAAAATGGTGCAAAATAAAACAACCTAGGCCTACCTTGAGGGGTTGAAGTAGATTTAAGTAGAACTTATTGGACATGCCATTCAGTTACAAAATAACTGTATAAAGTTCATTTGACAGACACTGTGAGTACATGGATCTGACTAGATTTTTCTTCTTTTCCTGCTTTAGTGTCATAGATAAACTCTAAATTTTACTGTTCTAAAATAACACTGAACAGATGGACTAAAGAGGACAGAGTAAAGAAGGCTTAAGTCACTCATTATTACTTTTTATTCAGATGTCTCCCATGGTTGCCTGGCAACCTCATGGTGACTGCAAGACTCGAGAAATTCACAGCTCCCGGCCAAGAAATAGTCCCGTACATAACCCCCAATAAAACCACATTTCTTTTTTGCACTTTGATTTTGATATGAATTAAGCAAATTAGATAATAATGTGTTAATTAGTGAGCTGTAGAGGTGCTGGTAGTTTTTTTTTTCCTTTGGACAGAACCACACTAGTTGTTCCCCCAGCTTCCAATCTTTATGCTAAATTAAGCTAATCGTTTGCTGGCTGGAGCTATATATTTAGCATACAGATGTGAGAGTGGTATTGATCTTCTCAGCTAAATCTTGGCAAGAGAGTGAATAAACAAATTTCCAGCCATCCAGCCATTACCCAGTCATCCACCCTGACCTCCTCCCAAAGAGGTTTTGAGTCAATTGCTGGTGAGAACAGTCTCATTAAATGGAATGAAACAAAAAATTCTATTTGATTTTATAGCTTTGCTTTAAAGATCATTATATGATTATATATGATTATAAAAATCAAAATACAAGTCTGTGTGTTTTTTCAATATTCAAACATATTGTTGCAGTAGTTCAGACAGAGCATGCGTGCTTTACCATCAATGGCTCATTCATCAGCTGCTTCGCTACCAGATGACAAGTAACATCCAATCATAAAAGTACAAGTGTACACAGTGGCCTTAATAACCTGACACTTCTCACTAATTATTCCTCCTTATATGTTTTGCTTTTGGTATTGTTGACTTTAGTAAAATGTAATGTGTATGTGTGTGTTTGTGTGTGTTGAGAGGTATCATCCTTGATGCTCAGATTCTTTGAAATAGCGTGGGATCATGGGAGTTGTTGTCTTCATTGTTAAACAACCACCATTGCTGATGAAAATATATCTGACGTGACTCAGGCAGAAATCATGTTCACGGGTGAGGAAATGTATTAAAGTTCAGCCGTGGGGTAGCCCAGCGCTGTTATCTGTGGTGAAAACAATTATACTAAAAATAACTTTATGAGCATGTCAAACGTTGTTGTAATGTTATAATGTTACTGTACGCATTGGCTTGGTGGCTGGCATGAGCCACTTGGCATAGTCGCACATCACAGTAACTAGATTGATACTGAAATATGTTATCAATAAGGTAGGTCTCTACTGGATTACTGTGTTGCAAAATGGCAGGCAATTAATGAAAAACGTATGCTGTGTGGCAGAAGAAATGCTGTATTACTGTTACAAAGTATAACTCTGTGACATTGTACTCCTTCTGTCCTCACTCTCAGATGTATCATCTGGTGTTTTTCATGTTTCTCCGGAAGTTATAGCAACTAGAGGGGGTAAAGGGGATATGACGCCATTGACAGGTGACCAAATGAAAACGCACCGTTACCTTGAATACACTGATTTCTCTGGGTTTGAACATTGTTGGAGTACACAACTCAACAAAATATATAACATAGTTCTAGTCGTTTTTAGACATTTTAATGCGGAAATGTTACAAATTATACTTTTAACATTTATATTTATCTTTGAAGAAAGGAAAACAACATGCAATTGTACCATTTTACCTTATTTTAGCCTAGTGAGGCAGAAACTGTGAAATACTGCACAAGGTTAAAGAAAACAGCTAAAATGTTGTAGGAGGGTGAGTTTTGTTAAAAAAGCAACTGCATTATTGATTTGTAGCTCCCATTAATATCACAACACCTCTGATAACAAAAAGAAAGGGCAAGTCAGAGAGAGAGAGCATGATTTGCAGGAGGGTTTGCTGACATGAAGACTGCTGATCCCTTTTGTACTGCAATTTGTCATAACGCTGTTGACAAGAGACTTCTCTGCACACACAAAACAAGGAATGCCTGGAATCACATTGTGTACATAATGAGGCATGCACATACTGTTAATACACGCTGTGCATAAACACTCAACCTCACAAACACACAAACACACACAAAACAAATGGAACAGATGACAAGAGAGCCACCAGCTACGCTAAATCCTGCTCCTCGCTTTCCGTCAATGACATGTCTGCATGGGCTTCTTAAAATTATAATCACATACTGTAACTGCACACAATGTATCATCACATACGTGCGTAAGCACACCACACATCCACGTTTACTCAATCATTAAGAAGTGCTAGCTCCATTTTTTATTACACACTTAAGTTGTTTAACACTTAAACAGTTGGTAACAGCTTTTTTCTAATCTGGGTCTGCGGTCGAATAGTTAAGAAAATGACGTCGTATGTCTTGTCCTAAACTCTTTTCCTTGACCTCAATGGAAAACGTAATGAGGTCAAGGAAAGATGTGAAAGAGAATTCATAAGGACTTATGAAAAGACAACCACGGTGCCAAGAGAATCCAACTGCACTTACACTAGCCAACATAATTATGTGACGGCGGATGTTACTGACGTGGGTCTGCCATGGTCGCTTTAAATGTTGCTGCCGCAAAAAATAGTGGGACGGCATTATCTCCTTTCCTTTCTTAAAGGATGGTGTGTACCCTTAAAGGAGATATGAAAGGAAGCACTGAAGCACCTACCTTAGCATTTAGAGAATTCGACCAGCTCTTATCACGGCTGCCATTTTGATACTTCTGGTCATTTCATTCAGTTAGGAACCTCCCTAACCAAAGAAGACTATTTGGCTGCAGCACAGGTCTTATTTTTGAGATCATTCCTATCAGTTATGATAACATTTTGCAATATTATCACTGGTAAGCGGTGTTACCAATATCTCAGTATTCAGCAACATCAGTACAGCAGAGAATCCAAGTAATATGAATGGTGACACAGGTTGAAACAAACATGTCATACTTTGTAAACTGCATGTTTGCGACAATTACAGTACATGCTTGAACCAAATTAAGTTTGAAGTCTTCAAAGGACTTTGTTGCTAAGACTTCATGAGATGTCTCCTTTATACTGTACCTTCATGAAGACGTCAAAAACACAACAAAAACTGTGCTGTTAGCCGTTACTGGTGATACTTGGTCTTAGTTGTGACAGCGTTCTACTTCACTCTTAAATTATTGTGCACTGAGAAGATATCCTGCCATTGACCACTCATGACACCAGTTTGAAATTTAGGCAAACAATACTTAATAAAACTGCTATGCCCCCCACCCCACCCCAATGATCATAACTCAGGCCCTCTGTACAAAATGCACTCAAACACTCATGCAGCGTCTCTCTTTCAAGCTGCTTCCATGGACCTCTGGCCCTGATAACTCCCCCATCACACACCTGTCAGAAGCCATAAGCTCTGCGCTGGATGAAGTCCACGTCACTGCCATCGCTGCTGGTGCTCAAGAGGAGGAGGCTGCTCTGCTTCTGTCCTGGAGACACATTCAACCTCTGACTGGAGGACGATAGACTTGTCTCCACCACAACTCGCTCATTGAACAAGCCGCTCAGGCATTCATGCGTGAGAGAAAGCTGCAGTTCAATGAAAACTGTATCTCGGGATACACTTCTGCTCTCTCTGGGTCTGTTCTGCCACGTGTTAGCAAAATATCTACCATAATAATTTCCAGACACTAATATATTGATTATAAACAAGCAAGACCATTGCACCGAGGATCCACAGTCTCTACCTGCAACTGCATTCAACACTGTATACAACAAGGTCAGATTTGATTATGGATGTCAAGAAAGTGTTCTCTATACACTGTATTATCTATGGTATGGTTTACTATTGTGTTTCATTGCAGTTCATTGTGATATTATGTTCCTTAATGCTCTCTTCTCTTCTCTTCCATTCATTGCTTCATATACTCCATGCAGTTGTATACCCATTTATTCCATTCCATTTTCTAATCTCTTTTAAAATGTGCTGTCGCATCTAAAGCATTCAAAACATGAGACAGATACAGCACAATAGGCTCTACTTCCTCCAAATCTAAATGACATGATTACACAGTGCAGCACAGGTACTGTAACGTCATGCCTCTGCTTTCTATTCTCTCTACAAACATGTTTGCATATAATTAAAACACTAATCACTCCGTAATTACAAGAGATGACTCCTCATGAAGTCAATGTAATAGCCAGTGGGCTGACAGGAGAAAAGAGAGGAGAAAACACGGGAGATGAGGCGTGATATAAAAGTTATGGCCCATGAAGAAGAAGAAACGAGGAGCTGACATTTTGACTAATATGCTGCTGTCTGTGGATGTGGCTCGACTACACGCAACAAATAATGGAGCGAGAGCTTCTCACGTTCACAGAAATTATTTCACAAAACCACAAGCTTCTAAATTATTAAATGCAACACGCTTTGTTTCATTTTACACTTGTTTCCACCTCTGATGCACGCGAAACGGCAGCATCTGCACAAAAATCTCTAATTTGAACTCGTGCTCTCAGTGTGAACAAGAGCAGCAGTCAATAAAGAAATGCTTTACAATAGTTGTGTCTCCTGCAAGGAAACATGCAAGCAGCGGACTGCTTTCAGTATAAAACTAAAGCCACTACGCTGTTATGACATTTGCGACATTCGCCAGGAGAGAGGAAGAATGAAATAATGAATAGGTGTTTCAAAACTGCCATTATACCTGACATAACAGGTGCATTTTTCTGCAATCACAGTGGAAGTAACATTGTTAAGTGCCTCTATGCCTGTTTTTCACTTCTTTTGAATCAGCTGAAACGATTTGATCAGACCTTGAGAAGCGAAAACCTCTTTCACTCAGAGGATTTGCAGTTCAAAAATCACATTTTGTATTACACTGCTGTGGCAGACAGTTGTTATTCTCCAAGCTTTTTAATCTGGCCTTTTAATGCAGTCCAGACAGAAGATGAAAAGTTGTTGGTGTAAAAATTAAACACTTTATATCTTCTGCTCTTAATATTACTCCATTAAAATTTGTGTTGTAAAAAATGTATTATAATTAGAAATGGCTACAAGCTGTTCCGGTGCAGTGACCGGCCAGCAGGGGGGGATAAAGCCCTGGTTCCTCTCATGTCCCTTCCCCTGCACTAAAACTCCTCCAGTCCTCCCCCTCATCTCCGACTCCCTCTCCCCTGCCCCCTGACGGGAAAGGCCAACTGAGCTCTGGAGAATATTTATGAGCAAGGGAGAGCAATTGGTTTGAGATCATTCGGCATTGGTAGGGGGGAGGAGAGGGGGGGGCGAAAATGTCAGATGCACGTGGAGATAAAGGCAGAGACAGAGGCTGGATTTTAATGTTTTTATTTAAACTTATTTTAATCTGGTGGTTAATAAAAAGTAATTACATATTGCTATTCCGTATCTATCTCTGTATGGGTATGTGCTTGTGTACGTTCCCTTATACTGTATGATGTGTCACTGCTTTTCTATAGTTATAAGGACCAAAATTCTGCACAAGCATTGAAGAAAAGTGTCCAAACTGAGGACGTTTTGGCTGCTTCTCAAGCGGCCAGTTTGGGTTTTGGACTTGAATCGTCACCAGCTATGTGTTGTAATCCTAAATCCAAGAGGCAACAACGAGACTTTTACTAACCCATAAAGGACCGTAATGTGTCTGCAAGAAGCAGAACAGTGTTGTTGATCCAACAAACAAAAAAACTGCGCAGCCCATTGCATTTTGAAGGCACTTCTGATCTCTTCAGTTCTCAGCTAACTGGCATCCTCGACTGCTCAGCGATGGATGACAGTGCTACGGGTGCAGGATATTTAAAGCCTAAAAAGACTTGTTTTTCAAGCCAAGGAAAGCAAATGACAATGCAGGAACATTATTCCACTTTTAACTTGGTGAAATTGTACCTCTTCACTTTAGTTTGTATGTTTCCTTTTGGTCTAATTAGTCAGCTTGCTATTCTTGAGAGGAAACTGAAAAGGCCACTGTAGCTCAAGGGGAAAGGAGGGTTATAGACTTGTCAAGTTTGCATTTCTGGATATTTGCTGATAGAGGTCAATAGAAGTCATACTGTAGGTTACAGAATGTTAAAAATGTTTAGTGCTATAGTTGTGGAAATAAAAGTGGTCAGACAATGTCCATGTGAGTTTTAGTATTGTTAAACTGTCAATCTTGTGTATGCAAATATCTGTCGGATTTTCATGCCGAGGGTGGGGTAGGAAGACAAAGAACAAGAAGGGACGTATAGAGACATCTTGAGAGACAGAAAGAAGAGGCCAGCATGAGAGGCAGCGAGGGAGGAAGTGATGGATGTGGGGAAGCCAACAGCGCTACATTCTCTATCTTTGCCTGGCATTGTCACCCCTGTCAGCTGCTAAATGCCAGTGTCAGTCAAACCTCTGTTCAGCTGGCATCAGCCCCTCCACTGCAGGGCTGTGGATGCTCCGACAGCATCGCTCTCATCACTGGGGAATCAAAACACTTACCTGGCACAACACACTCAAGTATGTACACCCAATCACGGTCAGACACACAGTATCCTGTAAAGAAGCGTGTTGTTGTTGTCGGCTGAAAACAGCATGGCAACTTTTCATAGAATTAGAAAACCAGCATTGTTTCTGCCTACTCCAGATGAAAAATGCATGTTGGAAAGGTTTCACTAGATCAGAGAAATGTCTTAACCTCTAGAGGAACACGGCACCCTGAAGCCAAAACAGGAAAGTATGAAAAAATCCACTTACTAAGGCAATTTGTAAAATAAACATGCATATATAAGATGATATATCCATCATACAAACACACACAAACACATAAGATATTACCCCTGCAGTTATACACTGTGTGTGGGTCATTCTGTCTTTAACAGATAACACCGCCTAAAAGAATTGTATCAGTCTGAGTTTCAATGCTTCAGAGGCGTTTCTATCTTGAAGAGGATGAAACTCAGGGAAAAACCAGCACAAACACACACCCTCACTTGCATAAACAGACTACTAACAAATGAAGAAATCCTGCTAGGTACAGTTCATGTTTAGAGCTGTTACACTATGGTTTGCTTGTGTAGCTACATAGCCTAAATCATTCACTTTATATGGCTAGTTAACTATGGTGGAATGTGTGAAATGACAAAATCGTCATCCTTTCTTTTGAGATGCAAGATTCAGAATTGCTAATTTAATGTTACTTTAAAAAAAATACTACTTTGAAGCAGCATGCATGTTATACATCAGATTGACAACAAAACAGGCAGCCACCTAATATCCTACGTGGGAGTATGCATCTTTGAAATACTCTGTTTTTCCTTTAGATCCACTCTCGTCTCAAAAAAAGTGAAGAAAAACATCCTGGTAGCAAGCTTTCAAACAATACCCTGCTGCGTCTAAGCACACACCCACTATACTTCACACCACACACTTCTGAAGTCATCCTGTCTACCCACTGTCACACATCAACTGGCTCAGTCAGATATCTGTTACGTCCCACTGCTTTGCCCAAACCCTCCTGCGGTATCTTCACTTTGAGTTTCCACTGATATGCAGCATTCTGAGCATTGTATTGTACTCAAACCATATGTCTCTGCTGCCCACAAAAAGAGGAAGCAGGCAGTCGCACCCAAAGAAGCTTGCATCTATACAGAACACAAGCAGGGCTTACATTTGTATGCAAAACTCCACTAAGTAATCGTCTCAACGCTTCCTCCCAGTTTACCACCTACTAAATCTGCATCTTTTATTGTTTAAAGAAAATTATTATGTGAAGTCTTGCCTATAGCCTACTTTTCTAAAGATCCTGCAAAAATGCCTCTTATCCTTGAAGTCCACAAGAATCAGAGTCTTAATTATACCAGGCTTTAAGTAATTGTACAGCATCTCTGCATTTGGTCCATTTTGGATTCAGATTTCACAAACAACCTTCCCTGCAGGCATCTCAGCTTTGCAGACCATGCACTGTCTGTCTCTCACCTGTATATCTTGTACTTGGTGGTGAATCCTTGCTGGTAGCGCTCTGTGAAATCAACAAACTCCTGCGAGTGGTGAAAAGGACCCTTGTCCGACAGGAGCCAGCCCAGGGGCCCGGTGGAGCCACTGAAGCCAGCCCCAGCAGGGTCCGCCGCCCTGGCCCCTACTGACACCCAGGTCTGGAGCAGGCTTAGTGTTAACCACTTCCATAGAAACATAAGGGCCGTCAGTCTAATAGACATGCACGGGCCACTCATGCTGTTTCCCCCGGCCCCGGTGACTCTTCATTCTCCCTGCACTCTGGATGAGTCCTGCTGGAAGGAGGAAGGAGAGGGAGAGGAGTTAAAGCAGGGTGGACACAGAGAACAATAAGGTTGAAATTTTGGTTTGGGCGTGAGTGGGATGAAGATGAACTGAGAGAGCTGCATATGTCCAGTATTGCTGGGTCAGAAAATATGGCTAAGGGCCACTATTTTTAGAGGTTATAATATCTACATTGCATTTAATGTAGATAATAAAACACACCATATTAAAAAATAATGTATTTTAAATTCAATTTAGATGTTAAAAGAGCTTCAATATGTAAAATTCCGATATTGTTTTAATGTGAAGCTTTCGTACCTTATTCTGTAAGTATTCTGGTCCGTGACTGGTCGGAATTAGTCTCTGCAAAATCCCCTGATAGGACCGTAAAGTTGGGTTCGGCTCGACGCATAGACGGGGAGGCATTGGAAAAGGACTTTGGGTAGTATTATCGCCACAAATGCAAACAGACGCACAATTAAGGGCAGCGCAACTTGAGCGAAACAGAAGATGACATCCAACCTCCTCAGAGCGCGCTCCTCTTCTTTTCTTCACAGTGGCATATTTCCAGCGGAGAGCCTCCGACGATGCGCAGTAGATAGCCTACTGTAGGTCCAATCCAACGGAATGAGTAGCAGCAGACACGATGCTTCAAGAGCGCACAGGGTCAAACCTTCCAGGTAGACTGATTATTGAAACACACCAGTTTGTTTTGGATTCTGTGAATGTGCAGGGACCAAATGACTACCTGCATGTGAGAAGTGCCGCTAGCTGTTGTCCTCTAACTCATTTTTGCTCTTTATTGGAGAGACGCGCTCGGGGCGCATGCAGGGCGCACGGAGAGCTGCTGATGCTGCTGACGGTGCCTGGACTCCCAGCGCACGGAATGTGTGAATGGCATTTGCGGCGCTCTCTCCCTCCCCCGTACCATACCGCCGCAATTTAATTTATTCCAGCAGCGAGCACACTCCCGGTTGGCTGAGACGGAGCTGGAGGAAGTGAGAGTAGGAGGTGTTCAGAGGGGGGGCAGAGGCATGGTCAGAGGATGCTCATGTGCTGGAGTCAGATGCCTCATTTTAGAAGACAAATAATAGGCCACAGATTAAAAGCAGGATGGAGAGATCGGTTTAAAGAGCAGGATATGTCATCTTTAACAAGTCGATTGCCCTCACATTTACATTCTTATTTTGGTGTGTAATTCTGCTAATAGATTTAGAATGACACAATCAGATTTCTAATAACAAATAAGGTGAAATAAACCCTCATTATCAAAGATATTTGGGAAAAGTTGAGTTATATAAAGAACCAGAGAAACAGTCATCACAATGGAATTTGATGTAATAAATTAATA
This sequence comes from Macquaria australasica, assembly GCA_005408345.1. NCBI lineage: Eukaryota > Metazoa > Chordata > Actinopteri > Centrarchiformes > Percichthyidae > Macquaria > Macquaria australasica. Next base: position 1,503,677 of record SEMN01000083.1, read on the forward strand.
TTGTAGGACTAGATGTAGATTCTATCTAATAAATGTAGATTGTTAAAATGGATATTAACTTAGTGCAAACGAATCCTAAAAAAAGTTTGAATTATCTGAATAATTACTTTAATGATGGTTGTGGTGATGATTATGATGACGATCATGAGGCGGAGGAGAGGGTGTATTCAGCCCCCTGCAGTTATTCTCGTTATCTTCTTTGCCCTCTTCCTCCCTCTCCCTTTTTTTTCCTGCAGAATAATCATCACTTTCACCATCAGCAAACTTAATTAGATCTGCTCTATCCCCCGCTCTATCCGAGCGCTTGTGCGTCGGACACCGAGCGTGGATCAGAGAGGCAGAGAGCAGGCGAACGGAGGGAGGGATATGCGCTGCCTTTCAGCTTTTCTGTTAGACGTTCAAAGGGAGGTCTTATACAGGGATTGGATTAGAGAAATGAACACCATTGAGTCGCGAGATTCACTGGTTCCCAAACTCAAAGAGAAGCTGAAATCCCGTAGCATAGCGACTTGCAGATTCTGGAGTGAAAGAATGAGTTGATTTGTCACGGTTTCATCATCATGTCTTGGGATTGGGTGGTTTCTGCCTGCCTTGCAGCCATGATGACTTGTGAAGGACAACTACCTAATAGGAACAGACATTCTTTGGTCTATAGCGTTGTTCTTGGATAAGGATTTTTCTATTCGCCTGTTTTTAAGCTGCATTGTAGCTGACCATTTAAAGTTTGTCTGCAAGCACGGGTTAAACTTTTTTTCAAAAGTTTTAAATAAAAGATGCTTTTTAGTGGAGAGAGTGTCACGGCTCATTACTTTCATGCATCCACATTGCATTTTAGGCACTTTTTAGAACGCTGTTTTCAGGTTTCAGGGCCCCAAAACTCATATGAGCAGTGGAAGCAAGTCCCTGCAGCTCGTATTCAGTGTTTCAAATAAATCATTCATCAATTTGTGTGTGTTCGTGTGTGTGAGAGTAGATACGTTTACGTGTGTACTGTTAGGTGCACACAAGCACCTAGCGCTTGTTTATTTGTTTTTAGAGACGAGCAAGGCAACGATTGATTGCCAATTGATGGAACGTAAGGATGTCCATGCGAGACCTGATGTAAACCAACATCGCACAAGGAGAAAAATCAAAGAGAATGTTACAGCAAAGGGCTCATTATAGTTCCAGAAAGGTGCAGGAAATGTGTAGGTCACAGTGGCTGACATTCAGCCAGACGTCCTCCTGCAGAGGTTTTGAAATTTGTAAACCATGAAGAAATGTTATTTGGAATTCTGCAGTATTACTATTAGTACTATGCAGCAATGGCAACACCATTTCATTTTGGAAAGGATTTTTCATTCATTCTTACCATCTTGCTCCTAACCATGCTTGCTCCCATCTTCCTTCTATCATATCCAGGGTTATGACTGGCTTCCAGCCTTAAGTGTATTGTCCCTTAATGGAAATGTTTGTCTTGCAGCCAGAAATAGTGCAGGAAAAATGCACACAAACCCAAACCTGCAATAACTGATTTTTTTAACCACTTTAAGGGGCAATGGAAAGAAGTTGTGAACATAACATTCATATATGGCCTTTTAAGTCAATATGGCAAACTCGTATTTTGACATCCAGCAGACACAGAGCAACACTATCATTCATTTGGAGTCATGTTTCTGGCCACCTGGTGAATGTAAGTCCAATATTCACTTATTTTTAGCTCTGTTTTGGTCTCTACCAACTCCTGAGGGAAATATCTGGCTCTTTAGCTGCTAAATGCTATGTCACCAGCTAGCCTCTAACTGTGTCTGTCTGCCGTTTGGTGCTGAGCAGGTAGTGAAAAGCGCTATGAGAGCAGTGGCAACAGCAAAACAATGAGCTGAATCTCAGTATTGTTACAAACCTGGTGCAAGACTTGCAACAAACGAGGGGGTCCACACACTTATGAAAGGTGAAAAAGGTATTTATTAAACTAAGCATAACAACTCAGTGAAATACGGGAATATTAGGCATTAGTGGCGTAAAGCGTGTGTGGATGAGTGAAGTGTGGGTGGTACAAGTAAAGGAAAATAACACAAAAGCAAATTAATCTGAAGGCATCCTGGCTGGTCAGCAAAGAAAGAAACTCCTAGGATAGCAGCCCTTTTATATACTTAGGCCACTCCCTCTCCAGTTGCTGCCAACCAACTCTGATGGACCTCTTCACATTGGCACTCCTGGAAAACAGACAAGTGGCCACTCCCTCTCCAGGTGCAGCCAACCAACTCTGATGGACCTCTCAACACTGGGAATCCTGGAAGAACTAGAGAGAGGTAGATAGGATAGAGAGATAGAGAGAGGCTGTCACACTATGAAGCTGCAGATTCAGGTGAAAACTCTGTTGGCTCATCACTATGAGCGACCACTTAAGTTTTCACATTTGATACATTGTTATTATAAAAATAACAATTATGGCCGATTTAAGCCATAAATTACATAAAACATAATACCTTAAACATTAAGTATAATTGTATTAAATATTTACTCCAATATACCACATATATCCCCAACAAGTACTCCAACATAAACGACTGAATAGGTCGTTGTCAATGACTCCTGTTTGTCAGTGACTCCCAAAATGACAATGATTTCTGATCTTCGTTGTTATGGTAACAATAATAAACACGTGGTTAACGTTGTGAAACTGTCACAGTTTGGTTAGGTTTAGGCACCAAAACTACTTGGTTAGGTTTAGGAAAAGATCATGGTTTGGGTTAAAATAATTATGTTTGGTTTCACACGGGACACAAACAGCGGTCTCATGGGTGAAAGTCTTGTGTTTGACGTATCCATCCACCCCGACCTCCTCCCTACAATGACTTTGTCAGTCTTTATAGGTCGCCGCCTAAGGAGAACAGTCTCTAAATTCCTGAGGTGGAAAGCAACAACTATATTTACTTTACTTAGCTGCACTAATGAGTGGCCCCTTTCACATTCCACAAAGATTTATTACCCGTCCTTGCAGTTCCCTTCATCTCTGCTGAGCTTTTTAGTGTCTTTCAGGTCGTTGTTTTGCTTTTATGTTGTTTTTAAGAGCCAGATATTTCCCTCAGGAGTTGATGGAGACCAGATCAGAGCTGAACGGAGAGAGAATATTGGTCGTATGTTTGCCAGGTGACCAGAAACTAAACTCCAAATGAATGCTGATGTGTCTGCTGGACATGTAAATAGGCTAACACTTCCACCATAACGTTTTTAATTAATAATATGTCAGTGTTGTATTTACAGCTTGTTGCACTGCCCCCAAGTGGCCAAAAAAAAAAAAGAAAATGCAAGTTTAAGTACTTGAGCACTTCCATTTTGAGCTACTTTACATTTACTTTCAGAGGGAAATATTTTAGTAATACTTTACTCCACTACATTTATTTGTCAGCTACTGTACATGTATAGTTACAATTACTTTACAAATTATAGTTTACATACAAATATTATAAGCTGCACTGAGTATAAAATGTGATTCATTGTAAAAGATTAATGTATATTGTTTTTATAGTAGATATTAGCTTCATCAAAAACAGCCACAGCAATCTTTATGTTCTGCGTAACTGTAATTTTGCATGCAGGACTTTTAATTGTAATGTGGTGTTTTTAAACTGTGGTATTACTACTTTTAGTTAAGTAAAGGATGTGAATACTTCTTCCACCAGGCATAAAATTCACATAAAATTCAATGTAGCATAAAGTAGAACCTGGATCTAGCCTTCACCATCTAACCTCATCATCAAAGGGTAGGTGGCTGTATAGCCTATCCCAGCATGCTTTGGGGCAGGTCATCATTCTATCACAGGGTGAACACAGATGAAAAGACATTCACATTCACACATGTCGACAGTTCAGATCTTTTCATCCACCTGACTCGATTTTTTTTTAAAGAAGCAGAAAGAACTGTCATGCAGCTCCTAGCAGACAGAACAGATACAGGTACCAGCATTCTTCTTAGTGTTAAGCAACACTGTGCGCCACTGAACCACCGTGCTGTCCAGCAATCATCACGCACAGCTAAATAACAACCTGCAATTGCTCGTGTCGACAAACAGCTGGTACACAGACCTCGGGCTGAGGTCTCGTCTCTGCGTGAGTGTGAGTAACCTTAACGAGTGGCGGAGAGGACCGAGGCAGTTGCATTTACTTAGCACTGAGACAGATAGTCATTAGGGGAGGTAAACATTCACTTAAGCCTGAGCGTGCTCATTGATGCCACTCAAGGGTCTTTGTGAGGAGTGATCAGGGAACAGAGTGAAGCTGAGGTTTTAATTAGCCTGAAAACCTGACAGCCTTTGTCAGGGCTTTGTCACAGCCGTGTTGGTTTTACTTGTTTTCTCCTCGTGAGCTATACGGGACGGGAAAAATCATGTGTTTGCTTGACACTTCCAGATGCTAGATGAAATTCACGTCTCACTTTGCTCCGTGCAGATGTGTTTATGCTCAAAAATAAATCTTCAAAGTTATCTCCGCCTATGAGCTTTGATGGATAAGACATTGCATCTTCTTTGTTTGGATAAGTAGCACTAAGTGGTGCAGGATGCCAGTTAACTGCCTCTATGTCTCTATAAAATTATAAATTGCTACCAGTCAATTGTTAAAAAGGAGAATCATCCTCGCTTAATGTTGTCCACGGTACATATCTCAGCGGGGTCAATGCCTACATAATGTGGTGATTAAAAGAGCCAACAGCCTGACAACGCTTTAATCAGAATCTGCATTACTTATTGCTCATTTGGGTCACCAAACTCGCCATTAATCAACTCAAGAAAATGCTGAGCCTCTTGTCTGGTCCTCTGGCTGTATCATCATTACACTTTTTTTTACTTTGTTATACAAGAAGGATTGCATGAGTATTCAAGTTTTTTTTTGTTTGAGTACAATAAATACCCTTTTTCTAATTAACTCTCTGGTTCACTGTGAGGTCCTGAGTTGTTCTCTGACTGTTTGAGACACATCATTTTGTTGTGCACATAGAGGAGAGTCAGTGGGAGATAGATCAGTGCTGCAAGGTTTCAGTAGATGTTGGTCATGGCTTCAGTGCATGATTTTCTTTATTTCATGTCATTCATGCCCCTTTTCTTTCCTTAAATGCTTAAAAAGTTGGCTAAATTATCATATTCAAACCAAATTCTGTGATCTTTTATATTTTAGGAATTTGAGTTTGACCTTTAAATGAGAATTTTTCAACTGTATTTCCTTTTCCTGATAGAGTGTTCTCCTCCCTCTCTGTAGACAGAGTATTACTATCAAATTACTAAAAGTGTGTGTACTTTTCTCTAGTAGATGGGATACGTGTGAAAATTCTATGAATTAAGTTGTGAAGAGCACGTCTACATTCTGCTGTATGAACATACAGAAACAACACAAATATCTCTATCCTCACCTGTCATCAGCACAGAGAGAAAACAGGTGTTAGATGAGACCCTGTTAACCCATTGTATAGTATATAAATATAATACAAAATGTGTGAATGTGACGGTATTCACAATATGTCTATAAGCTTGTTTTTTATGTTTAAACATATGCATGCTTGCATCTATGCGTGATCCGATATCACCTAATTTCTGTTGTTGTGTATTATCATCATGAGGTTATTTAACATTTGTTTCATTCATCTTCTTGTTTCACATTGTCAAATTTGTTTTCAAGCCTGTCGCCTACAAAATACCAAATCTATTTTGGAAATGTAACTGCTGCCTGGATAATGTTCACTTTTGTTTTGTTGTTTGTTTTGTTTTGTTTTTTACAATACAGGATGTGTGACTTTCCTATACTGCTGACGAGTCACATAGAGGAGGTCAGGGTGGATGGTAGGGTGAACAAAGCTTGTCCTGCACCCCTCCTGTTCAGGTTTATCCTGCTGAATAGGTTAGTAAAAGATTGTGATTTCATTTAACGTGTCCTGTATTGTTCTTAAAATCAGCATTGACTTTTTCAATATTTATCCAAGACAACAATGTTTCCCTAAACTTAACAAAGTGCTTTGAGTTGCCTAAACATAACCATAAAAAAAGCTAATCATGCTTTCGTTGCCAGGAGCTAAAGTTATACATAAACGAAACATGCTGACATTGAATATTTTGCAGATATATTCACAGTGACACGTTAATGTACTATTTCCTTATTAAGTTGCCAACAAAACAGGTAACAATTTACTTTAACCACCCATATTTAGCATTTCTAAGCACTGTATAAACACTTAATAAATGGTTTACAACACAGTACATTATAATTTAGTTGTAAGCCGATGTAAGTGTTTATTAATACACAGTATTTCTCATCAATTATAACTTCTCCTATGAAGACATATTAGTATAACTGTGTTTTGCTATATTCTTATTCATCATCTGTTTATACATCAGTGTAAACAGCAGGAGTTACAGGTGTTGACAAATACATACAGCATATCTGCTTATAACTATATTATGGGCAACATCACTAATATGAAGTATGTAAGAATACTGTGCCTCTAAACAGAACAAACTATATATATGTGTTTGTATGTAATGTAGAGTATATGATACATTTAAAAGTTTTTATGTATGATACATTTTCAACCGGACCTACTTCTGTTATTATATCATGCACAAGTTTCATGTCTGTTCTTCACACATTCTTCATATTTTTCATTGTCTTATTTATATGTTGTTTTATGACATATGCTTCCTTTACAGTTTCCATTACCCATTATGCAAAGAGAGCGAGAGAGAGAGAGAGATAAATGATAAAATGTGTCAGTCTATCCACAGAGGGAGAAGCTCTCCTTACAGCCTCCCCAGATGCTCAGCCTCTCCCTGTTGTTGCCTCTCTTATTGAATGATTCTGACATTCACATATTTAGTCAAGAATGCAGTGAGTGCCGGCGTGTTTGTGTGCGCTCGTGCACGTGTTCCTGCGTGCGTGTGTGTATATGATATGATGAGGAGCCCAAGTGAAATCATTCCCCGCTGTTAAGGCTGGTGGACTTTTCACCTCATCAGGGAGTTGAGTTCATTTGCAGGAGCAAAATTGTTATTTGCAAATGTGGCCACTCCAGTTGAAAAACCATTAACTTCAGAGATTGAAATATACACTGCGTTGCATTGTAAAGAGTAAACATTATTTCATTTTTATTGAGTGGGAAAACACTGGGCTAACAAGCAGATGGCAAACTCCAGCATGTCTGACTAATGCTTCTTTGCAGGAATGTAGAAAAGTCTGACATCCCTCCTTTACACACTCTGTATGCAGCCATGAACTGCAGCATTTGTTATTAGCATTAGTAGCTGACTCATAAGGCTGTCTTATGTAATCTGTTGCTTGTTAATTCCCCTGTATCAAATTGTTATGTTTGATTTTTAAAGTGTGAGATGCAGCTTCGCCTTTGACAACATTTGCTCATGATGGAGCTCTGGATTTTATCACGACGTGGTCCTTCTGCTTAATGATTGTGGAGCATTTGAACAGAAATGTTATGTAGTGATCATGTCAATATTATCATGGGAATTGCTGATTTGCAACATATGTTTATTGGCTGAATGATCCCTTTAATGTAGTGTATTTATGTAAACAAAAAAGGACAGAAACAACTGGTTACTTATCTCTCTCATAAATACAATAGCCCACTTTTTTAGCTTAGCAACCAGTTTCATTTTTTTGCAGCCGGGCTGAATGTCGTTAAGGGTCTCATAAAACATGGTAAGAATGCTTATCTGACCAAGCAGATTGCTTGGCTGGCACTACCCATTGTATAAACCTTGTTAGCGTTATGTTTTCCTCCCTCTCCAGTTTTTACCTTTTCAGAGTTATTCCTCCTTGATGCTGGTCTGCATTTACACGGGGGGGGCAAAGATGATTCATTCCCTCCCGGAAAGCAAAGCAAACAATTCACCAGTGATAGAGAGACTTTTTCCAGAAAAAAACCCAGTGTTAGTAGGACATTGTCTGTCTTTATAGAGAACATAGGTCAGGGATAGAAGTGCCCAGCCTCTGCCTGTGGCAGTTGGCTGCTGATAAATGACCTCAGCCAACAGCCTCCAGTCTTGTGCAGTGTCCAGCTGAAACACCCAAGAGTTCTGCTCCAATCCTCTCCATGCGGCGCACATATTGTGTACAAGCCTGATTGGATTGCTATTTGCTCACCCATTGTGAGTGTAACTGTCATCAGAGTATGCAAATGGCCCAAGTGCCTTAGTACGATGAATATGGTTCCAAACAGGACAAAATGACCATAAAATTACACGGAGAAAGTGCGGTAAAGCCAAACAATTGGGTGTTTAAAGTTTAATATTTATTTTATTATTTCCTGCATGTTCAGTACTTGGTCTGCACCACACCACTGCTTGATCCATATTTTACAACTTTTAGCCACTGAACTAGGGCTGCAACTCACAGTTATTTTGTTATTGATTCATCTGACACTTATTTGTTCAATTAATCAATAAACTGTTTAGTCTACAAATTGTCAGAAAAATACAGAAAAATGCAGATTACAATTTCCCAAAGTGCTTGTTTTGTCAGGCCAAAAGAGATTTAATTAAAATACATAAAAGCAGCTAATTTTTAAATTTGAGAAGCTGGAACTAGTATTAGAAGTAGAGTATTTGGGGAAACGCAAGTGCATTGTTGTCAATAAACTTTCTGTCAATCGACTATTCGTTTCAGCACTACTATAAACACATTAATATTAAAGCAGCACTAACTAATATTTTTATTTAAACAATGAAAATAGGCAACTGTTTTCTAACACATTTACCATGACTACTTAAAAAGGTGATCATACATTAAGGTTGTATTTACAGCTTATTCCGCTGCATCCAAGTGTCCAAAAATAAATAAATGAATGCTGATTTAAATGTTTCTCTTAATTTTTCCTCCTCATTTAAATTCTACCAATGCAGCACCAAGCAGCTTTGCCCCACTGAGTAGCCACCAAAAATAAATGCCAAAGGAGCTACTTTTGTATTTTAGGATTTTATTCTATGCGACTAATAAGTACTGCATGTCATATTTATAGCTTTCAAATTTGGAAGTATGTGTTTTTAAAGAGGGCAGCAGCAGCAGCAGCACTTTTGCATGTGCAGCAGGGCCACGAGAGCATTGTGAGTGGGGGAATTCTAGGAGATAATGAGGTAAATATTGGACTTTTGAATACTTCGATTGTGCCGCACAAGATGTTTGCAGTCATTTTACGGTCATTGTTTGCTCACATTAGACCTCAAATGACCTCGTTATGGGTCACCACTGTTTTGGGGAGAAGCTGCAGCAGCTAACTCGTTATGTTATAATGACATGCAAACTTCATCAGTGTAGAGAAGACGGTGTTCTTTTTTGGGTAAACTAATAACTGTCCTTGATAGTATTAGATTTAACCTTCTCTTCTTTTCTCACACTAATTCCGTACTGTAGTCACCGCAGATAAATGAAATAATAATTTTTTAATTCCTGAGACTATTACCTTAACAAATTGTGGGTATTGCTCAGTCATTTGCTGCAGGCTATATTTGAGATAATACGGTGGCTGAGGTAAATGCATTAGAATCTTAATAGAATGGAGACATGGACTTATTGAGTTTTTTCTTATTGTACTACATCCCTAAGCTGTGAATATTGCAAAAATATTATCACATCTCTTGTGTCCTGCTTCAACTTGCCTCATAAAATGTTCATCGTTTATAGATTTGTATATGTTGCTGTTTTCATGTTGTGTGCATCTGTTTAGAAAGAGAAAGCTCTCCTCCAGTTATATTTAGGAATTGATTTTGATTGTGCTTCTCATATGGAACGACATAATATCATCATTTTTATCAGAGACCATATGTCCCTGCAATACTGAAATTGCACAGCAGTGAGATTTTAAACAGCAGACAACAGACTGCAGTGAGGTTTAATGGAATGACTGCAGATGGACGAATGGTTAGAGCTAATGCAGCAGTGAGACGGGCTGAACTGGTTAAATATAGTATATTCAGCGTGTGTGTAGCAGTTTGTGTGACAGACGGTCTGTGTGTGTGTGTGTTTGGCTGTGAGGCATGGCCAGATGCTGTTTTGGGACATGCTCTCTGGAGAATAAAAGGCTTGGCTCTCTAAGACCTCATCAGCTGCCATCAACATTGGGACAGTGGAGAGAAAACCAAATTACATGCGATCACAAACACTTACCGAATAAATGGAATGTTGTGATCTGAGGGTGTTGGTGGAAAATGACTGACACGGGTGGAGGCGGGGGCTGGGGAGAGACTGCAGGGACCTGAGCTGTCAACACTCAGGCCAGGGAGATGTAAAAAAGAAAGAAAATCAAAAGAAGTGTGAGAAGATGTTAGAAAAATGTTTTAGGTATTTTCTGTGCCACACACACTGTGATGTAGTGGACTGTGAATGCACCTGAAGTGATTTTTGTGCAATATAATCTAATTTTAAGGTTAATTTAAAGTATTCATCATCGCAAATGGTATCATGCCGACGTATATTATGCAAAGGGTATTTTAAGAGGAAAAGCAAATGATTTTCTAAAAGTAGAATTGATTTTTTTTCCTACTGGCGTTTGTTTACCTTGTAATAATCACTGACTGAAGGTCAAATTTCCCACACCTTTTTATTTTATGCTTCATCATTACCCACAGTGCACCTGTGGCTGTGTCTTTCCACTGGGTGATTAGTCGTGTTTAAAAATGCATAAAAAATGTGCACTTTGAACATTTTGTTTTTAACCACCGTCACTTTCCCTGCATTAGGCTTTATTTACTAAGATCATGTGCGGCTTGCAGGAGGGGTAAGAAGAAATGTTATTTCTGAAGACTAAAAGTGCCCATATCTCTCTTCTATTATTATTTTTTGAATATATATTCTTTCATTTTGGCTTTCATGGGAATGTCTGAAAACTTGGTTTCATCCACAGTAATAATCCAAAAGAGCAATTCAGGCAAGCATCAAAATTCAGGATTCAAGCTGACATTTATTTTCCCAATGGAGGAAAAATGTTTTGGCCATAGTGCTGCCAAATAAACCGATAAACAGTACAAAGTGTAACACCACCACTATAAGAGCCCATAAAGTAACATTTTCTGTGTCTTCTGATTGTTAGTGGATGCGGCTCTGCAGTGCAACCAGCAGATGTTTTGACACCCTTCCAGCTCCTTCCCCTGTCTTAATATTCTCACAAGGGTCCTCTCCTGGTTTTATTTTTAACTGGCATGAATAAATTAATTACTCGAGAAGGAGCAACAAATGAAGCTTCTCTGTGAAAATAATGGCATCACACACCATACTGCTTTGCCCCAGTGCAGCACTTTCAAGATCACACACACACACACATATACAAATATACACACAAAAACATGCACCTGCCCATAAATCTCTCCCCCACAGGGACCCACTGTAGCTAATTGCGGTCATGTAATTTGTGTGTAGCTACGTTGTTTAGCCTGAAAATGATCAGTGCATAGTGTGCAACAATGTCAACGGCATCACTTCCAGATTTATATCCAAAGGCATCAACTACTTTAAAACTTACGAGCTAGTTTAAAGGCCAAGGCTTTTGATACAGTTGAATACATCACCTTGGTTAACAGGCTCCAAAGTATTGGCTTATCTAAGCAAGCTGTAAACTGGTTGATGACTCCATATCAGCTTAAACTCAATGTGTCCAGTTTGCTGGGTCTTTCTCCCTGTATGAAACATATGTAAATGTAAATAATCTTTGTGATAACTTATCAAATGCATTGCACCACTTTTATGCTGGTGATACTGTTTATGTTGTTAAGTTCCTTTCAACCAAAATTAAGTTGGTGTTAAATTACCAGTTGAGTTACCAGTTATTCTTCCCAGGCTCTCTCAGGAAATTTAAATTGCCCCAAATTATTATTATTTATTAGTATTTAGGTATTATTATTATTATTATTAATCAGAACTTGTCATTTAAGTAACAGATGAACACCTTGTTTCCAAGCTGAAGTTAAACTTAAGATTGTTCCTTAGGAACTCCGGCTTCTCCTTCAGGGGGAGGAAACACCTGCTATCAGCAATTTTATGTTTAATTACTGGGCGTGGTTGTCTTGAACAACACTGTGCCTTGTACGCTACTGCTGAGTGGCCATTACTGTATGAGTGCGGATGTTCCTATTGGTTTACCTTTATATATAAATCACTCCTTGGGCTGTTTCCTCCTTACCTGTGTAGATACATGAGTAGAAATCAAAACCCAATATGGTCTGTGTTCTCTCAAAGTTCTCAAATGTCAGTTTCCAGAGTTGGGCAAAAAAGGTTTTTAAATATGCAACTCCTTTCTCCTTGAACAATGTACACAAGGACTTAAAATTGACAGAGATTTTTAAGAGTTTTAAAGGATTTGGAAAATAGTACTCTTGGTCATTGAGTTTGCTTTTAAATGTATTGTTTTTCCTTTATTTCAGTTTTTGGAAACACATTCCTGTTTATGCAACTGAACTTAATTTTGTCTATGCTCTTTTCTAGCATGCAACTTTGTTTTAGCTGGTTTGTGTTGTTTGTATCTATTGTTGTAACAATGTTTTAATGCTACCAACTGAAAAATGAAAGAAATGCAGGGCAGAAAGTAAATGCACCTTAGATTGTGTCATTCAGAGTCGTCATATCAGAAGATCTCATGAAGTTTGAAATGTGATGAAGTATGAACTGGGAGGCTTAGACTACTGTTTTAAAGCATACAGAGAGCGATACTTTGCCCCTCACAGTTATTGCTTACGCTTCCATGCAGGATAAGATATGCTTCCGTCAGCACCAACTTTGCCATCTTTTACACTGCATAAACATTTTTTTAAAGCAGATTTGATTGAATCTGTGTTCCCTTATTAAGGAGTGCATTATGAATTCATCCTCTACCACTCACAGGCACTCAGTGACCCTTGACGTAAAAATCTTCGAAGACACAGTCCATTCGTTGAAGGATTGTTCAGTAAATTAACCAAATCCCCAACTGCAGAAGTGTCAGGTAATGATTTCCCTAATTACACTTTAATTCAATTTTGTACTATATTGACACCCTTCAGTGCATCTCTGACTCTCAGCCTGTCTCCAGGCATTACTCTCTCCTCCCTAAAGAGGCAGGAAACAGCTCAGCACTGATGTCTTCCCTTCATGGTCGGTTTGTGGCTGCTGCAGTCTGAAGCTGACTCTCTGAGCTTGTGTTTTGAATCAGGAATCCCATAAAGGAATAGACCAAGTATTTGGAGGATTGCTTGACTGTAAATTTGTGAACATCAGCCATGTCCCAGCTTGATCTCTCTCTCCAGTGCCCCCCATAACACTATAAAAACTTTTATTACCAAGACTTGTGCCTTTGGGTCATGCCAGTGGCTTGTATGGTTTTTATTGCTTGTAAACGGTGAATTTAAACCAAAAGATCACAGTTGTTGCCGTCTGTCGTCACTGAGATCTGCATTATGGAAATAGTGTGTGTCACAGCTTTCCTTTAATAGTTTTCTATAGTGGTTTGTATTTACATCTTGTAAACAATGACACAGCTGAACATTTAAACCCTTGTGAACAACCTATCTCTTTAATAACATAAACTAGCTGTTAAAACTTAGCTAGTTCTTTCCTTCATTTTTGCTAAGTATGACATTGAGCTAATGTGTCCAAATGTTTTTTCTCATGCAACAGCGGTAGTAAAATGTGACAAAACTGTATATATACCAGACACTATAGTTTCTGGGTAGCGGAGCAGCGCTGGTTTGAAATTGTTGTCTCAGGATAGGTTGTTGTTCAGTCGCAGTCAGGTTGATATCTGAACTTCAAAAGCTACTGGCTGCTTGCGAAGCTGTGCGTATATGCCGTGTGCATGTTTGCTTAAGTGCAGTCCAGAGAGGCATGTTCCAGCATTTAGGGTTACAGTTAGGGTTAGGTGCTGTTCCATTCAAGCAAAAATGTCAACCTCATGGAAGTGTTACGAAAAGGCTTATTATTTTGACAAAGCACAGTGAGACATTTACCACACTTAGTGGTACACAAGTCAGATTGGAAAATACTTCTTTAAATACACAAGGGGTTGTGTTGGTTTTGGTGCGTTTCCACAATACTGGTGAAAAGTTAAAATGTGGCCAACAAGTCCTCCAACCTAAATGACAGAATAGGTTGTTGTTGTCCCAAAACAACATATATAGGCGGACTGAACCTTCATTGTCGTCATGGTAACAACAACAACACATGGTTAACGTTGTGAAGCGGTTGCAGTTTGGTTAGGTTTAGGAAAAGGTCATGGTTTGAGTTAAAATACTACGTTAGTTACATAAGTTAAGTTACATACGTAAGTCAAAATAAGTCAATGTTGACTTTTGGTTTCACACAGGACACAAACAGTGGTCTCCTGGGTGACAATCCTGTGTTGTTTGACCCATCTATCTACCCCGAGCTCCTTCCTACGCAGACTTTGGCACTCTTTATAGGTCAATGCCTAAAAAAAGGTAAATATGGGTCTTAATAAGCTGCTGCACGGATGACCAATATGGCCGTATTTTTGGGGAGGACAGTCTCAATATGACATTATGTGAATTGCTGGATGACATTGGATTGTTGCAGCAAAAGTTGAGCTAGGTTCAACTGGCTTGCTGGACGACCCTGCATTTTTGCCAGATAAGCCTGCATGGGTGCCTCTGCTGAGTCAATACAGTGATCTCATTGAAGTTAATGAAGAGGCTGGGTTTTTTGACACAGTGCTAATGCTGGTTTGAACATGGCCCTTACGGCTTATGTAGGCAGAGCAGAGTGGGTTTAAATCAACAAATAATTTTCTATCTATTATCAACCAAGAAAAATATGTGTTGGATTGGGAGTTTCCTGTCATTAACAAAATACATACTATTATACTTATTTCTGATATGCAACCACACATCCATCCCCTGCACAGTGACATTTAGCAGTATGCAGTTTTCCATAACCTCCACTTTTTGTTGATGCAATGAAAGTAGTCCCACTAATTTAAAACCTTTTATTAATGTCATATTTTGTATGAATTTTATTGGTCTCTTACAGAAGACCTCCACGTTTGGTTGCATATAATTTAAGATTTCTCACAATTTAGCTTTAGAATTTACATTTTCTTCAGTCTCATAAAACCTTGGTATATTTCCTGCCTCCCTCCCTTCTGAAAGCGTGTCGGCCAGCTTGCCCTCGGCAGTAGATCCCAGTTTTTATTCTAACAAATCTCAGAAAGAGCATCATGTCTGGCATGGCTGGATGCCAGACACGGTGCTAGTTAATATGCTGCATCATATTAGCTATAATAAAACCCAATTCAGCTGATCTTGGAGGAGCATGGAGAACATATTTACATACAGAGAGGGAAGAACAGGCACATACTAACATATGGATGCCCACACAAATGTATGCATGGTGTTCTGTCTGCGCGCACATTTTCTTCATAACAGGCAATATGTTTTCTTCACCCACACTATTGTCAGGAATAAGCGTAGCTCCCACAGTAAGTTTCCAGTGGATTTTCTCTGAGACACACACAGAGAAGAAACAAAACAGAAAAAGAAAAGAAACGTGCTGGGCAGAGAGACAGATGGAACAGGTGCAAATATTGCACACAAAGAGGCCAAACAGAGAAGCCAGTGTCAAGCACATGGAGGCGTTTGTGCGAGAGCAGAAATATTTAGAAGGCTAAAAACAGTGGTGGCACTTAGACTCCACATCCATCACAGAGGAGACTGCTGTGTTTGTCCAAAGGAAAGGGCTGTGCGGGTGTGAGCAGACTGCAAAGTTAGCTGGCTAGGTGGCTGGCCAGGAGACGAAAATCTTGTGGATTACACACACACACACACACAAGCACCAGTCCAGTGTATGAGGCTTTCCAATATGGTGGATAAAACTGATGGACAGTTAGGCAGCCAGACATGGCAAAAAACACTTGCTTTTGTTTGATTAAGATGTCTACAACTGTCAAACACATATCAGTAAAAACAGTAGAGTGAGATTTAATTTTTTCTAAAAGTTAGGAATTGGGTGAAGAAATGAAAAAAAGAGAATAAAGTGCTTCTTTTTCCTGCAATTCCTGCAATTATGAAGTCCCTCCCTCTCTCATTCATCCTTACTCCCTCCATGCCTCAATCATCCCTCTTTCCTTCCTTTCTTCCCTACAGTAACAACTCAGTCATGACTTGAAACTGAAAATTTTGCTGATCATCTTCAAAAGAAGTTGGTTATCAAAATTACGAGAATCCAGTCTCGCTCTTCTTGGGCTTCACAGACAGCTTGCACACAGCTGGGAAGGATTTTAGCAAGTCCGTGCGATCTGCTGAACAGGCCTATTATCTGTCCAGTTGTTTGGAGCTGTTTTGTGCATGAGAAGAAGTCATCTTCATCAGATGAATTGGACCTGGTGGCATCATCTAGCTGCAGGGAGGGTTATTCTATGTGCTGGTTGATGTAGTCCAGTCCTGAAATATACAGTAAGGATGAAAATATAAATGATAGGATTCTAACGTCATGACCCCAACCTAAGGTTTTGTACTAAATTGCTTTTTTTAATTTGAGGTTTATAGGTTTAGTTTCATGCACTATCCAATCACTATCCACACTTAATTATTGAATTTGCCAATATTACAAAGTGTCAAAATGTACACCCATACACTTATTTTTTTTTACCATCCCCATGTTTTCATACCCATTCTGATTGTGGCATCATCAGAATGGGTAACTTGGACAAGTTGTCCAAGTTGTTGGGAATTTTGGAAGAAGAATCGCAGCTGTGATCAACTCAGGTTCTCCTGACATGTGGCCAAAACAATTCTTTATTCCCACCCGTAGAGCATCCACCAGAGGCTTTCTTGACTCGTGAAGTTTGAATGTCAGCAAGTTGATAGTTGGAAGTAGCCACCCCATCTGGGTATTTGCTTCTGCTTGCAAGATGTTGGTTGACTGGGCTCATGGCAGCGGCATAGTCTGTGAGGAATGAGAGTTCCGCTGGATTGAACGTTTGACGTTGATTGAATGTATTGGAGTATACATTTTATTTAGGAAAATTCTTTATTAGTTTCATAATATGTCTTACCATTTTCAAATTCCACATTTTTCTAGGTGCTACCTATGCAACAAACACAAATCTTGAACACACTGTGCAATTGCAATGACATTACCATACAAGACTTCATGCTATCTCATCTTCAGATGGTGTTTTAATAGTCATGAATCTCTGTGGTCATGACTCTGACTACTTTTTTCACAATTCACCCTTGTGTAAAGCCCTAATGTTGGATTTTCTTTCAAACACATTCATGAAAACTTCTTAACATTTTCTATTATTTCCTATTTATTTAAAAGACTGGATGAGATACAGTATGTAACTGAGTGCTTTTTATTTCTATGTATACTTTATTGTGCTACATACTGTACAGTTTGTGGATATCACATCCAAGACTCATATCATATTTGACATCATAATGAACCGTAGTCTCTAGTGTCAAAGTCACTAAAGCCTAAAATCTCTCTGATACAGGTTGTCTTGGGCAGAAGAATGAATTCTATTTTACATCCAAACTCAAGCTGTTGCTTCAGTTTCCAGAAGGTCTCTGAAATGTCACTGCTCTCAATGCTGAATGTCTGAGCTCTGACTGGTGCCATTTGTTAGGCCACAGCAGCTCAGTGCCTGTAAAGGTTTCTGCTTCCCTGGATCTGTTCCAAAGTTGACAGTGCTAACATACAAAGCCAAAAGGTTTCCAACCTCCCACCCACGTGGCAGTCCTGCCCTGCAGGACTGAGAGAGTGAGCATCTCTACTGTACGTGTTTTTCCCATATTTACATCTACCTTGAATGTCCTTTTACCCAGTTTTAATGCCTGCACAAATGATAGTTTATTAGAGTTCGCCCACCTTTTAAGCCAAGATATATTGATGTGTCGTTCATGAACGACTCATTCATTTCGAATGACTCTTTGATATGAACAAGTAGTAACGAGTTGTCTCAGAGAGTCATTCGTTCATTTTGGCCGCGCCTGAGTTTCGTTCTTCTCATGTGACAGCTGACTGGTTTGGGTCGTTCGTTCATTAGTCTTTCGTTCATTTTTCACGTGACAGCTACACAGGCTCAGTATTGGACAGAAATGAGTAGTTCACCACTCGACTGGGTCGTCAAGTAAGTCGTTCGTTAATCTTTCACGTGACGGCTACAGTATAAGACAGAAATGAGTACTTTTAATCCAGCTTTGGCCGCATGGAGACATTTGCATCTGACATCTGAGTGTCATTTTGCTGAAAAACCATTCGGGAGAGACTCACTGAGCTTTCTGGATCCTTTAAGGAAGGAGGGGAGACAATATCCCTCCTTGACATTCGGTGAATAATCTACTCTGCCTGAACAGGGCGTCCTTGCTAGATAACAAAATGCCATGAGTGTCAAATTGGTGAGAGAATGACTGTCCAGCAGAGCACAACAGACTAGCAGCCAACACCACCACAAGGTTTCTATCACCATTCTCATCAAAAGATGCCTCCCTGCGCGGCCGGAGAGCCGCGTGCCAACACTTCTGTCGCCTTCGAAGGCTCTTGGAGAGCGAGGGAAGGAGAAACTGTGCAGCTCTCATTGTGATGGACGGAGTTAAAGTCTGTGCATAATGTTCAAGCCATTTTCACAGCATATGTCGCAGAAAATTAAAGCTGCCTGGTGTGAAGACTGGAGCACTGTGCAGCACTAGATCTTATACAAGACGGGTGAATGTGTGCATGTGTATTTGTATGCGATGGGAAGGTTTAACTCTTTTTCCCCATTCACCAGTGTTTCACTTTGTACCTCATAGTGTTTTTTTTTATCTGTATTATTAGTATTTATATTTTATACACAAAAGCAACTCCTCAGGACAAAATGTACCAGAATCAGTGACTGGTTGATGATTAGAGACTTGAGCTGAGTTCCATCTGCCACTTCCAACTCTATACCACTGCCTTACCTTGGTTAAATGTATAAGGCAAAGGCAAAGCACCTTAGAGAGATACAGAAAGAGAAAATAGACCTTTTCTATGACAATAAATAAATAGGCTCCTGTTCTTGTCACCTTGATATGTGTTTTGCTCAGGTATTTTCACCATTAGTTTCGAGTGCATTGGAGGAACAACCATCGAGGGAAGGGGCTTAATGAGCTCTTTGTCTTACTCAATTTTCAATGTCCTATATAATGTCTTTTTTTCCTCCAAGTTTGTTATTTGTTGTGTTGTAAAGTGGTTCTGCTTTTTGGCTTGCTTTTTCTGCAAACAATCAGATAAGTACTGCACAGTCCCCCAAGGAAAATGAGCTGTGTTTGTTTTCTAAATAGAGCTTACTCATTATTTATTCTGTTATTTATTTGTTCTACGCTGTTATCGCTTGATACCGGTGGTGTAGTGGTAAATAATTATGAGGATATTATGATCATCACAGGGCAAAACAGCCATAAGTATAAGCAAAGATTAGTTGTTTTTTCCACAAACTTTTTCCCATAGATTAAAGACCCAAGACCCAATTCTAAGGCAGTCTTCTTAAGTTAACAACAATGTAGATAATTTGTTTGTTTCTTCCAAAACACATATGACCTATAGAAAAAGTTTTGGCAACTAAACACTTGGTTAAGGTTCAAAAGATCATTCTCGTTGGTAAAAGAATGCAACATTAACTGTTGGTATGAGACACAATCTTCAATGCTGAAGTCATTTGAATGCCCAACCATCCACCAACTCCAACCTCCTACCTTGTGACACATTCACATCATGTTGTACGGTCAGTAAATGTCAGCAGCTGAGTTGGAAAAACAATGGGCATCCTAGTTGTAGTTGTGAGAAGGAGTTTTGGGGAATTTCTAACAGCTTGTCTACACAGGAGGTGTTTCAGCAGCGTTTTTCAATCTTTCATCACCTGTGCGTCTGATGGAACAGGTCCGTTATTATTTGAATTAATACAGCTGTCTACACAGGGTGCGTAACAGATCGCGCTTCACTCGCAGTATACTCGCGTAAATGCGACCCAAAGTGTATTTTTACGCTTCAAGTCTATTTTCTTCCTTTTTACGAGCATAACTACAGTGATTGTGTTTTGGGTTCTGAGTGTTGCCAAAATGTGGATGACCTACACTCAATTTTGTGCCTGAACACATCCTAGAGGACTGAAGGTGCTGTGCTGTTTTCGCTATGTGAGCTGTGTAGACATTTTGTAACAGCTACGACATCTTCCAGATGGCAAAAAGAAATGTGAATACAGTATGGATGCAAAGCCTGTCACCGACAGTTACAACCAGCTTCAGCTAATTAAAAAGGAGCTTTGTATCTATGGGTTTTGCGGTGGTGTGACAATGCCACACTATTTCTGCTTTTGCTGCTGATGACCACGACCTACCCATGTCTCTGATGGGTAAGGATTAAACCTGAAAAAACTGCATTAAAAGTGCCTGTAAGTGGCAAGTTAAACTGAGAAAATCCAAAGACTTGGATTGCAGTGCAGTACTGTTGGCAACTTCATCACAACTATCAGCACAGGAGTTACTCCAACACAAATGCTTTTCCCGACCTTGTGTGCTTCCACCCCACAGGCAAGATCCTGCCTATTGCATATCACCTCTGACACACTATCATCCAGTGGTTTGACTCCCACACTAGACCTATATAAAACTGCAGAACTAGATAGGTCAGCAAACTTTGTCCTCCGTCTCTGCACGCACAGTCTTCAAGTTCTGCATGATACCTTGGTTTTATGAAATACAGATAGTTTTCCATTATACTGTATACACCTCATGAAATGCAGCTTGATGAAACCGTAATCTTCTTTACTGAACATTCAATGAAATTATATGCTGTTGTAGATGGAGCAAGGTAGTTTTTTTCCTTCTTTTTTATTGCATTGTTCTCCAGCGTCAAACAATACATTTTATTTGGCTTCCTTGAGTGCTTCCCTTTGCTGTCGTTTTTCTTCATATTAAATGAAATCAAGATGTCATGTCTTTTAACGCAGTCATTACTTTGTAAACTTTTGGACTTCCAAAGTAAATAAAAGTATCTCTCAGCAGCATTTATACCTGTTGTATTTTCTTTTTCATTTTTCATTTTCACAAGCAGCTCTCTTGTATTCATGCCTTTGTGAAAAAATACCGCCTTTTCTCAGTGACACATACTGTATTTCCCATTTGTTTGTAAATGGTAGTTTCGACATTCAAAGGTGCATGAATTCAATGAGAATGAGTCGAAAAACCTACAGCTCACTTAAAGACAGAAAGCCGTTTGAAGTCGAAATTCAAATCATGCTTCACAGAATGCACAGACCACAGTGCATATTGGAGAATTTCATGCTCAGGCACGTCTGCAGAAAATCTGTCTAAAAAGGAACAGAGTGCCTTGACACAGAGGTGAAAAAGTGCTAGAGTAGACGGATGATATTAAATGCTGGAAGTATAGGAGGTCAATTATGTTGTTCTCACTGAGAAATACTTTCTTTTTCCTGGTAAACACACATCTTCCTGCACGAAAATTTTGTAAATATGAGGAAATGATGGTTAAATACTGAATTTGAAAATGCTAAATTACTGTACAACATTAATTCGTTTGGCTTTTGTGTATGCATGTTATGCTGTCACCCTTTACAGAGGTTTCTGTGTCGGTAGCGCCGGGCCTGTCTTCATTCAGTGTTACATGATTGCTTTGGACACCTGTTACGAGCCAAGCGGTCGTGCTCTGTATATCTGCTTTTCGACTCGAGTCTAGCTGAGATGTTTATATGTTTTACCAGCCCCGCCCAGCCCATTCCCAGCCAAATCCATTTCATCCTCTCTGCGAGCTCAGTTACAGACAGATAGATCCTTTCATCCCCCAAAGAGGTACCCTGCGCTTCAGTGAAACAGCGTGACAGACAAAAGCTTGGGGGGATGCCCGTGGCCAGCCCACAGTCTCATCTCCTATCCATAATCTAGCCTGCCTCTGCCATTGCAGATTACCTCTATGGAAAGCAGCGGTGCTTGCCTGTGCTTGGCTGTGCTGGCGAGCTGCTGGCAGTGATGGCAGCAGCATATGTAATGACACCGTCTGTCTCGTACTGACAGAAAAAGATAAACATTCTCTTCTTTGTGGGCTCATAAGAACATGTCTCCATGGTACCCAGAGTTTTTTGTTGCTGGGTGATTCTGAAGGTGAGAGTGAAAGGTTATCATGTCTCTGTACGGATGAAGACTCTAGTCCACCGTACATGGACATAATCCGCACTTCCAAAGAGAAAGGGATTACTGGAGATGAAAGAATTCTGAACAAGAGATTTTAAAAGGGCTAGTAATGCCACCATAAATTCACAAACACACACACACACACACACACAAATAAATAGGGTTACACTGTTTTAGTATTGCTGACTTTATAGTATGTAATGATATTGACTTTGATTTGTGTCCTAATCATTCTACTTCTTCTTTTCCTGTTCGTTCAGTCCATCTCCCCCCTCTCCTTATCTTGTTTTTTCTCTCGTCTTTCTTCTATTTGGTCTCCTTTTCCCTCATTCCCTTCTTGTCTTCTCCTTTGTCTCTGTATCTTTCTCCTTCTCTCTTGTCTTCTCCTGTTCTGCTGTCTCATCTTCCTTCTTGTTTTCCTTTATTTGGTTCTCCTTTTCCTTCTCCTCCATATCTTTATTCTTAGCTTCTTTCCTTCTTCTTCTCATCTGCCTGCTTCTTTTCCTTCTCCATTTCTTTCCTCTCCTTCTCCTCTTTTGTCTCCATTTCCTTCTCTTCCTATCTTTATTACCTTCATCTTCTCCTTTTCTT